>VYXC01005082.1:15537-77102 GCA_013397175.1 Platysteira castanea
CGCTGCGAGGAAAGCCCGGTCAGGTAGGTGCGAGCGCGGGTCCGCGGTGCGACCCGGGCGGGGACAGCGCCCGACCGCCCCCTCCCTCCCCCGGGCATCCCGCGCCGTGCCCGCCGCACCGGGCGTGCGGAGCTGGCAGCGGCCCCTCCCCGCCCGCACACATGTTGAGGAGCCCCGGCGGCTGCGGGGACCGCAGCGCTGCTCCCTCCCTGCCGCCGGCCCCTGCCGCCTCCCTTCCCTACACGGACGTGTCCCGGCAGCCCGAGGGAGCGGGACCGCGAGCCGCCGGCCGGGTCCAGCATCCCGATGTGCAGCTGCACCGGGCCCCGCCGGCGGAGTTGGTGCTGGAGCGGCGCCGGGGATGCGATGAATGGGAGCAGCCGAGGGGTCCCTGCTCGCGGGAAAAGGCGGGATCCGCCGCTGCCATCCCGAGCCGCAGCTGCGGGATGGAGCGCCGTTGCCTCACCCATCCCTGCCCCGGGCTACGGTTTCCGACACCCGTTTTCTCAGACAAAGGCAGGGGACACCAAACCCGGCGCCTCGCAGCCGCACCGGACAGATACCCCCGTGCCACGCACCCCCTTCCCCCGGCGGCTGCAGCCCGGGCGGGGGTTCCACCACAAGTCGCGGTGCGTGCGCGGTGCCGGGGTGTATGCGCACCCCCGGTGCCCCCGGTGCCTCCCAGCAGCGGCCGCGGGCGTGACACCCCGGCCCCCCCCAAATCCACCGCAGCCCGGCCGGGGCGCTACGCGGCGGCAGCCGGCAGGGGGCGCCCTGCGCGCCGGGCACCGCTGCGGCGNCCAGCTCTGCACACATGGCTGCAGCCCCCAGCCCACGGTGTGGGGCGAGCCTCGAGGGGCTTTGTCTGCGAACGCAGGGCAAAGCCCCCGTAACTGGACGCTTCCAGATGTTAATGGTTGTTGTTTGTTGGGTGTATTTAAGCTGTTTGGTAGGTGTCAAAGAGGTTTGCGTTCCTTGTAGAGAAATTCCGCTTTTTCTTAAGTTTGGTTTTTTTCCTAGCTATGTTTCTATTTATTTTTGCTATTTTCTGTTTCTGTTTGGAGGTGCGAGGTGTGAGGTAACGGAGGCAGAGGATTCCCACCTGTCAGGGTAGCATGGACCGACCTTAGCTGGCTGCTGTGCAGCTCAGCCCTGTGTGCCCCAGCAGTGCTCCCTCCTGCAGGGTCTCCTACTCGGGAAAACTTTCACTTCAGGACTCTGGGAACTCATAATCACAAGCTGTCATCCTTCTAGGTGAGAAAGATGGATCAGTCTGCTTAAGAAACAGAAAAGCCTTTTTTTTCTGCTTTTAATAACAAACCAAACCAAAGCTTGGTTCCTTTGCAGATGTGCAGTTGCAGATGTTGGGCAGTAATTTGATATCAGCAGATGGACATCTACCATGATATGTGCTGAAATCTTGAAAGAGACAACAGAAGAGGAACACTGTTGTTGAGAGAATTGCACCAGATGCTGATGGGTTGTACATAATGGTTACCTTTTCTGAAGATTATTGCAGCAAATACTTCCAGCTTCATTCTAAATAGAGATGTCCTTTTTGACACACAGCAAATAACTTGTTCTCCAAAAGTGATACTAAGCTGACTGGTTTTGTACTGTTTTTTGGTGGTTAGCTGCCCTTTGCTCAAATCAATATTATTTCTTAGTTAGCGTTCAAGACTGAGTTTTTGGTATCCAACAGACGTGAGATGCTCCCAGGGGACATCTCTGAGATCATTGCAAACTGATACAGTTTCAGTGCCCTGTTACTAAGAAGGATTTTTTTTGTTTTGAATTGAAGTAATGGTCTGTCAGACAGGTTTGTAGAAGGCATCTCTGTAGGTTACCACTACTTGTGCTTCAGGGTATATTGTCATGAAGAGCCTCTAAGTTCACTTGTGTTAGGCTTTGGGAGGCAGATGCTGTTGGATGTGCAGGAGATGAGGAAGGTGAAAGGTGACTCCTTTGCCTGTAGATGAGACAGACAAATGTCACAGGAATGAAAAGTCTTCACGGGAGAGGAACTTCTTGACTGTTTTGGAAAGTTCATGCCCTGCAGTGTTAAGCATCAGCTGCACAAACACAGCACTCAGGAAGGTGTGTGCACCCCTCAGGCTGAGAGGAAGAACTTGATGGCTTTTCTGTGTGTGTAGGGCAGAAGTTCCCAGTGGTCAGAAGATGCCCATTAGCATTTCAGAAGTGCTCGCAGTGGTCCCTGTTACTGCCACAGTGTGGGTTCAGCTGTGACAGGGTAAAGTCTCATTTGTGGGGTGCTGCCCAGACTCCCCTGCTGTTGCTGAGCTCGCTGTGAGCTGTAGGGAAAGGCAGGACACGTGTTCTGGGGCAGGTGAGTTGTGCTGCTCACACGCTGCAGGGTGAGGAATGGGTGATTATTCCCAGCCCAGCTTTACCACTCTGTAATAACAGAAATACTGAAAGTAAACATTGAAGTTTGCAGTAGAATTCCTGGAATACAGAAACATATCAGAATCTTATCAGCAGTCATAAGTCATACAGTCCAAATGTATATTTTATAGCTTGCTATTAAGATGGCAGCTGATTTGATTGATGCAAAGAAAGAAATTGAAACAAGTGATTTTGTGGAAGCAAAGACGGTGCTCCTGGGTTAATGTGTTTCTTTTGAGGTGGCTGCAAATAAGATTTAGCAGCTTAATAGGAAATGTATTGGGGTGGGTTTTGTGGGGTTTTGTTTTCAGAAAGGGAAAGTTATCTTTGCTCCACTACTTGAGATGTTTAAGGGAGACAAAATTCCATTGGGAATGAACCAAGCAGTATCAGATCTGAGAAGGACCAATCTAAAGACTGTAGGAGAGGTGCCAGGAGGTGCAGGGAACAGCTCTGGGGCTGCAACTGCTCAGCTGCTCAGTGCATTGTTTCACATGCCATTGGAGCTGCTCTATCTGCATGGGCAAATTTGGGGGATTTTTAAAAATCATTATTTCAGCTGAGTTTGTATATTAATACTGCTACATTTAGTGGGACATGCTTGTTTTAAAAGGCAACAAGTGCTGGCCTCCATCTAAACAAGCATCACACGATTTTTTTTGTTATATTGAGTCAAGATCTGCTCTGTGTCTAGTTTTATATATAGAGAGAGAGTATGGTTCCTATGAACGTAATTGTAACAGGATAATTTTTAATGTGGAGATAGTCCTGCTCATATAAATAAATCTGTTGATAGAGGTGTGTTTCTTGATAGTGTAAGGGATGGAGATGACAATGAAAGGTGCTGCTCTGAGTCTCTTCGGATTAGAAGAAAAAGAACTGTTGTTGATGTTAATTTAGTTTTACTAAAAATAAATCCTATGCCTTGAGTGTATGTGTAAGGTTTATTTTGCCTCACCTGCCACATTTGGGAAGAATGCCCTTGCTTTCCTAGGCAGGATGGCCAATTTGGCCTGTTCCTTTTGAGCTTTCAGGAAGAACTTAGGTCTGGTTTAAAAATCAAATGGGTGTTCCAGATTTGAATAAAGGCTTCTTCAAGAGGGTGTAACTCCTGTTTATCTACCTGAGGGCCGTGTGCCTCAAGGCAAGAACTGCATTGTTCAGAGCTTCACTGCAGCTCTGGTGTCAAAAGGCAATCAGGAGCTTGTATTTAGTGTCTCTCATTTCACTGTAGTGCTCTTGAATGTGAATGACAGTTGATGGTTTGGAGTAAGAATGGAGTAAATACCATTTTTTCTGCGGTGAATCACTTTCAGATACCACCATTTATATCCTTACTTTTTTTTTAAGGTGGCATTAAAGACTATTTAGACGAAAACTGATAGTGGCTGTTGAGTCCAAGGCCTGTGTAGTTGACCCTGTGGGCACATCCCACCTGCAGATGTATGCAGATCACGTGGCAAAAATCTTTCATTTAACATCTACTTCTCGAGTAGTATCTAAAACAATTTACAAGAAACAAAAATAAAGCAACTGTGTGTGCAGCTGTTCCCTGAGGGAGCACTCCAACTCCTCCAGTCCTGCAGGTGGAGGAAAGGGCCTGCTCTCAAGCCTGCCTTCACTGTTGGCTGTTTCTTCCCTACCCTAGCTCCTCTCCCAGGTTTCAGCCAATGCTTTCTTTCACCCTGTTCTCCCTCTTGTGTGCATTGATTTCTGATGGGACTCTGGATCTCACAGTTTGTGCTTATGCTGCCCCTGGGCCGAGGAAGCTGTTGGTGATGCAGCTTCATAGCAGCAACAGTAAGGGGACAAAACGGCTCTGGAAATCTAAGTGGGCAAGACAGTGGTCTTAAAATACTTTTTTTCACCTGGGTAGTAAAACTCAAGTTTGTGATCTTCCTTTTTGTTTTGTTTCCCCGTTGCTGCTGCTATGAAGCCCTTTGCCTATCAAAGGTTCCTGAGGCAGATGGAAGACAGCAGTACCTGAGGTGGACTAACACTGGATCATAGGCAGGGATTGGAGCCCTTGGGAGCTATGCTTAGACAGAAAGGGAGAGAGGTAAGAAATGTGCAGTGGTAAGACTGATTTGAAGCTCTTGTTTACAGCCTTTCCCCCGTGTTGTAATGGCAGCGTTTGTGCCTCGCGTGTGTGAAGTGTAAGGCAAGGGAAAACAACCGGCACCAGCCTCCTTCAGTGCCTATTTTTACCCTCGGAAAACTCAGATGCAGCCAGTTGGCGAGATCCCTCCAGTATCTGATGGATCTGCTGTCTGAGACAGCGTGGATTGGCGGGGCTTTGGATGAGCCGGGGAAAGTATTCGTGTGTTCTTTTGTGTGCTGGTTTGTGCTGCCCCTCGCACGCAGCCCTGCCTGTGGCTGCGAATACCTGACTGTGGCTGGGTGTGTGTGGGGAACTGCCAGGGCAGGGCTGGAGCTGCTTCCTGCTGCCCCGGGGCTTGGCCCGGGCCCAGCACCGCTGTTTGGGTGAGGGAAGGAGGTGTTCTGCCCCAAACCACTCCTCTGGCTGCATCAGGGCTCTGCTCTGGCTGTTGACACAGTGCTGATGTCAGGAAACATGACACAGAGGGCAGGGGACCGCTTTCACTTGCAGTCTAATCTGGTTGCAGTTTCCCAGTCGGTGTAATCCAATCATAAATTACGTGTATATTGATTATTTGCTTTGTTCTTGCACGTTTTATAGCGACTACTGTGCTGCTTTGTTTAATTACACAAATGTTTTTGTGAGCTTTGGATTGAAAATTTTAGGATGATTCTTGATTGAATTTAAATGGTAACTGCTCATTCATTAAACGTGCTTCTATTTCCAAAATTATTTTTATTCTGGGATTGTCCACGCTTAGCTACAATCTAGATGAGGATTATTTTGGAATTGTAGAGCATATTCATGCAGCCTTTTTCCCTGATCACTGAAGTGTGGATATCATGGTGTAAGCAAATAATATCCTTTGTGCTTCAATGATCTCCAGTCTCGATTTCGAATTTCTGCAAGATGTGCAGGCTTTATTGCATTTCACACCAAAATCTTTTAGAAATAGCCCTGAACAAGCCTGGCTCTCACACTGAGGATGTGTATTGAATATTGATTTGACTGCCCATGTTGTGTGCATATAAACATTTATCTGTGGAGGTCTTGAACAGTCACAAAAGATATTCTCTAAGATGGCAGGAGGTGTGCAAGCCTAATTCTTGAGCTGTGAGTGCCTCTAATTCAGGATTTCCTATGCTTTAGAGAATGGACACGATTTCAAAATGCTTTTCAGAATGCTGTAGAGGTTGCCAGAGTTGATGTGGCCTTTATCATGTGTGTTGAAAAGATCCCTCAGAAAACACTGAACTTCAGCTACCAGCACTCTTTAACATACCTTAGCCTACATCATCAAAATCAGAAACCCCACCAGGAGTCCCCAGAAGGGCCTAGGGAAGCAGATTGTTCATCAGAGCAGAAATAAGGAGTTGTAGTTGCCAGAGCAATCAAAATGTGACCATTTTGTATTTCACGCTGGCGTGTAGGGGTGCCATAGTGCCCAGGACTCCTCCTACTGAGCCGAAGTTGATGAGGAAACAGTTAATTCCCGCTCAGTTTTGCAGTGAGTGTCCACACCCACCAGATGGAGCTTCGGGCTCCAGTGGAAAATTCCAGAAATTGAGCAAGAATGAGAAGTGTGCAAATGACTTAGGAGATCCCTGTCTGCTGGACTGCAGAAGGTGGTTTTTTAGCCTTTAAATAAAGAATGAATGGAGACTGAGGCATATCAGCCTTACTGATTCACTACAACTGCCTTCCATAGTTCTTCCTCTGATGGGAAGTTGGGGGTTCTTAGTGCAAGAGTCATCATGCTGAGGCTAGGCAGCAAGCCCAAACAAAAAGGTATAAACCAGAGCTTCATAAACCTTTGCTGAAAATTGCCTATAGCCACTGAAACAGCAAGTTAAAAGTTTTTAGCCTCAGAACTTCCTCCCAAGGATAAGGTGGGGCTTTTTTAGTACCACATTTTAGATGGACTTCTCTCCTGAGGCCATGCTTGTGTAGGATGTTCTGAGAAGTGGTGTGAAATGGTCCTTTTGTGTTGAGGAACAACTTGAAACTGGTTTTGGAAGTTGCTGATCTAATCTCTGAAGTGGTTTTTAGTATTTTTTAAATCCTTGGCTTTTTGACAAAGGGGCTGCTAACAAATTGCCTGTTTGTCTGTGAGGGAGAGCTGGAGTGTGTCCTGTGCACAGTGTGGCTCAGGCCTTACAGTGCCTTGTCCAGGTGGCATCTTGCAGTTGGGGATTTCCTTCAGTTCGATAATCTCAGTTTTAAAACGGAGGTTTTCAGAGGGTGTAATTTAGAGTTTGTGTTGATTGCTCTTTCATATGCCCAGTCTGTTTTGGATACAGACCCCAGTGGGAGGGCTGGGGCTCACTCAGTGCAGGTGCTGGCTCTGCACCCCAAATTCCTGCTGGAGCTGAGCTGTGGGCAGCTGAAGGGCCACCCTGCTCCTGGGCAGGAGCTTCCTGCTGCAGAGGCTCAGGGGACAGCCTGAGGAGCTGCTCTCAGTTGGAAACGTCGCGTTACAAAACTGGCTCCCTCCAGGATTATAGCGGATTGGAAAAGGAGCCCTCAGTTGTCTGGCATTTCTGATGTGCTGCTAAACTGCAAATCTCATTACCTTCACAGGAGTGTGGGTGCACAGCCCTCGGAAAAGTAGGCCAGAAATGCTTAAATAAGGAGGAAAGGAAGAGTCCAAGGGAAGAAAGTGAAAATGCTCAATGTCAGCCAGTGAGAGGTGTGTTGGAATAGACTCTTCAATCGCTCGCTACAGGGAGGAGAGAGAGTTAATTGCAACTCTTACTTTCAAGGAAGTTTTCTGTAGTTTCTGTTCTCCCAAATTCTCTCTTCTCTCTGATACTTCTACTCCTTTTTTGTCTCACTTGCTCTCTATTCCCCGAGATATCCTTGTGCTTCCTGGCTATCACTGTTCCTTGCTCAGCTGTCCTGGAATTGTCAGGTCCCAGAGTCCCAGGGACTGGCCATCGCTGTCCTCATGTGAATATAGAGTATCCTACACCATCACACCACAGAGCATCGTTTAACCTGTGTACATGGAGAGGCAGCTTCTCTGTTGCTGTGGGAACCACAGGTTCATTTTCTTGCATATGTTCCTTGTATTTTAAGAGATTTCACTCAGTGTTGCACTACCAGCCTTCACTGCAAATCTGTTTCATGGCTGGCTTTTAGAGCATGCTGTGAAATGCAGTTCGCTGGGCAAATTGTTAAAAGTTACCTTGTTTCAAAAGCAGGTGGAATAGGGAAGTAAACAGCACTGTATCAAGAAACCAAGTCTTGTTTCACCTCGCCCAGGAACACAGAGCTGCTGCCAGCTCTGATGTATGATCCTGTGTTGGGCTGTTAGGTATAAACCAATAACTTCTTCAGCTTGAAATACTAGCAAAATACTGGTCAAAATCGAAAGGAATTTGGATGACATAAAGTAAGAAGCATGCCAGATGCTTGGGGATCCTTGTCAGCAGCACAGCACAGGGAAATGCTACTCAGTGTTTGGGAGACCCAGCATGGGATGAAGTACTTCCCTGAGCTCAGTATCATCAGCCTGATGCAGTAATTGCCACTGATCTGCTCTCAGAGCTGATGGGTCCTCACCCAGAAGTGTTTGCTGCAGGGAGGACTCCCTGGGAGAGAGTTCATTTGGACTTGCTGGATACACAGGCACACAAAGTCTGCCTTCTAGTCCAAAAATGATCCAGTGTAAAACAACCCATCATCCATCCTTGCGTGGCTGAAAGTATGGGTGATGGCCTTGTTAAAGCAGATGCAATATTCCAGCATTCAGTTTTGCCACTATGAAGTACTTTAAGAATGTTGTCTTTTTTTAATTTCTTACAATGTTGTGTGTTATGCTGGAAGTGTACTTGCCAAGGAAAAACACTCTGTACTTCAAGCTGTGGATGTTTTGTGTGAATAATCAAGAGATTAAAATCTAACAATTTATATTGCCTTATTCCCTGGCAGAGTCACTGTTAATGACTCAAGAAGTTTTGCTTTTATAAACTTTAGATTTGGTTGTTTCAGATTTCACGGTTCTAATGTTACGTTTTGTGTTTCCAGTCTGTGCAAGACTGACTTTCTGTTCCTGGGTGATGGGAGTTGAAGAGAGATCAATCTTCCAACAGAAGTGTGATCATTTATATGCCGTTCCCCCAAACTTCCCATCCTCTGCCAGTTTTAATCTGGGCGCTTCCCAGAGGAATGTGTGTCCCCAGGGCTGTGGCTGAAGGCCAGGTCACCTGTTTGATGTCCCATTGTCACATAAGGTGGGACCTGTTTGTATGGGAACCTCCCAGGAAGTGTCCAGGGGTGGTACCGAGTGTCCCTGAGGTCCCCAGGTGCAGCTGTGCTGTGGTGCTGATGGCTCAGGTGAGGTGCACGCCGAGGGTGAGCCAGGACATTCCAGAGGGTGCATGGAGTGTGAGGAGGAGCATTCCCAGCCTCTGGACTGCTGGGTTTCTGAACGGGGGAGCTGAGCTGAAGTGCGAGCACTGCAGCGTTCCTCAGGCAGCATCCCCCGGCAGAAGCGCTTGTGGAAGCACAAACCTGCTCAGACTTGCTCAGCACAGCTGCCCTGCAGCCCGGACACAGGCACGGGGGCTGGGGTTTGTGCCTATCAGTGTGAGACTGCCCTTATCACATCTCTTCTCTCTTGTCTCTCCCACTTTGTTTTGTCCAGCAGGATATGAGCCTTCCTCTGTGCCTGGGCTTTGGGCTCCCCCGGGGGCTGTAACAGAGCCCCGAGGGGGGCGTTCTGCAAGGAGAATTGGCTTTGGAGGCTTGTGCATGAAACTTGTCCAATGAGTCTGAGACGCCCAAGCACCATTCATTTCGGAGGTAAATGCCTCATCAGAAGTACTGAAGAGATGGGGAGGAGTTAAGATTTTCATTGGCAAAGTATGGGCAGAAAGTAGTTGAAAGGATAGTTTTTTTGACTGTTTACTTCTGAGGTTTGGACATTTTGAACTTAAAGGAACACCAACTTGGACTCTAGAAAAATGGAGGGGCTGCGGGGCTTGGGTTACATCACTCTGGCAGCTTCACTGTGGATTAATTGGTTTCCTGGTTTAAAATTTTCCTCCTTCTGCTGGTTTAAAACCATCAGAGGTGAAAGTGAAAGCTGATTTAGACTGCAGGAGGGATGACTCTGGAATGCCAAGCAAGCTGGGGGAAACTCTCTGACTTGGGACAGGGAAGTTCAGAGATCTATAATTTAAGTTGGATGTCCCTTTAAGTTATTCCTTTAAATGTGACATGACTTACTTGAATCTCAGGTGAAATGTTTAATTTCGGAAATTCAGCTGAAATGTTCTTTATTAAGGTATTTTCTATCATTTGTCTAAAAACTGCTCTGTCCAAGTGGGCTGTATAAAAGGAGGGGAGGGAAGAATTCTGTTAAAAAGTAAAACCAAAGGGGGAAAAACCCTCAACCACAAACCAAACAAAAACAAATGAAAGAAAATATAACAATGACAGATTGAAATGTTGGTACTTGCCTTGGGTGGGGGAGGGAGGGAGAATCATTTGCATGATGTGTTTCACTTCCAATTTACTTGGTGCTATTGTTATTGAAATTGAACCAGGTTACTGCTAGAATTGTAACGATAATGTACATTTAAAAAGTTAATGAGTTAAGTTTGCTCTAGTAAACAGCAGTAATGTCCTGGCACCCAGCCCACAGAGAACTGAAACTATGGTACAGATTTGCAGTGTCTGGGTTGCACTGAGGATGCTGATCCTGGGTTCCCGTTGCTTTTTGATTTTAATGCCAGCTGTTACTGAGAAATATTTAATACCCAAACCCAGGCTGTCTGGTAGAGAGTTACCCTTTTAATGAAGTAATTTTTAGCATAATCTGAATTTTATGTACTAATGTGTTACCAAACTGCATGAATTTTTCTGATTATGGTGTTTGACTCTGCTGCAGCCCTTCCCTTTTAGCATTATTATGGATATTAAGAAATTTGGGGTTGAGTTATTTGAATGCAAGCCATGGGATCATGATCCAGACCTAACAAAGGCAATGGACCAGAGTAGAGGGTTTAAGTGTGTGGGTTGGGGTGTATTGTAGGGGAAAGGAACAGCTTTTAGAATAAGGGTTTGAAACATTGCTTTTTCTGTAGGAAAAAGATGGAGTATTGCATGCTGGGAACAAGTGCTTTCCATAAGGTAGCTAAATTTTAAAAGTACATTTGTTTCATTTTGTTTTAGGCTTTGCTTAAGTATTGTAATCTAGTAATTTTGTCCTTTCTGCAGTTTTCATGTTGATTAGACCTCTGCAAATCTCTCTTCAAAACTTAACAAAAACCCAACCAAAAAACTCAAACCTGGCCCACAACTGCAGTTTGCCATTTCTGAAACATTGCTCAGTGTGTACAGAAAAATATTGAAAGGTTACCAATAATGGTATAAATTCTTGCATGATTTCAAAGTTGCAGGTATTAATACTGTTACATTTGAAGATGTGAATGTGTTGGGTGACTACAGAGAAATGACCAAAAGTAAAAACAATTTGTTAAATGTAGTCTCCATTGACACCTCTTTAGAAACAAAAAATCCGAGGCCTCAAAACACCGACCCCAAGAAGCCCCACTCCTCAGGAATGCTGTCAGCAGAAACTCCAAGTAAATAGTCTCATTTTTGCCCTTTGTTCCTGTGAATAGCAAGACATAACACACTTGGAGGAAGTCTGGGTAGATGAGTCAGGACTTATTTCATTAACTGCAGTTAAATGTTTTGGCCAGGTTTCCCCAGGAAACAAAGCTTACACAATTTTTCAGATTGTGGCTTGTCTCCTAATCCCCCATCCCTCCTCCCAGCCAAGAGAAAAGGGAGCCATTTTCACCCAAATTGGGTGAAGATGCAGGTCTGGAAAGAAAAATGAGCACCTTTAAGATGGATTAAATGAATCTCTCCAGGAAGAGAGCAGCCAGGTTTGAAGGTCCCCAAGTTCCCTTCCCAACTCTGTCCACAGCCTGTTCCTTCAGCGGGAGCAGCAATGCCAAGGGCTGCCAAAGGCTCTGGGGGAGGAGGAGCTGCAGGGAGGGCACAGAAATGCCACTGCTCAGGCCGGGGCTCCCGGGGTCACTGCCTGGTGCCCCAGAGCTGGCCCGGCCTGGCCTTACCCAGCTCGGAGGAGCCCGGGCTCAGGAGGGAAGAGGCGGAGCAGGGCACTGCCTTGCCTGAGTGTGTGAAGTGTTAAACACCAAGTGAGGTGTTGTGCCTGAGTGAGTGTGTGTCTAGTGCATTATTCCATGGATACGATATTATTGCAGGTACAGCAGCAGCTCATGATGCCCCGTAAAGCTTTTCTTTCCCAGAAAGAAAAGCAGGCTCGTGCCAGGGAAAGGGATATGTTAAAAAAGAGGAGGAGGCGACAAGACTATCTCAAAAGAAGCGTGGAGCCGCAGAAAAATACAGAAACAATAAAATGGCACAGGGATGATGAGAAGAGGAGAGAAAATGAGCAAGTTAAGGACAAAGATATCAAGAAGCGGTGGAGACAGGATGAGAGAGAACGACGAAAGAATGTGGACGCTATGAATTGGCACAGGGAAGAGGAGAAGAGGGAAAATGAGCGAGGTAAGGACCAAGAAGGCCAAGAACCAGCAAAGAAAGGAGGAGAGGGGGAAAGAGCACGGAAAGGATGGACCTTGTGAAGCAGCAGAGGATGATGAGGGGGAGAGGGGAAAACCAGAGAGGAAGAGCAGTTGTGTTTTATAAGCATGCACGGAAATAACAGCAAATAGTATCTTCTAGTTTAAAATTGATAGAAAATCTGTTTTAATGAACAAGAGGTCTTACACTGCTGGTTATTTTAATAAAACAAGATTGAGCTGAGTGTGTCTGTGAACTCACAGTCACAATGGCACAGAACAGGCTGGGTTTGCACCTTCCTTATACAATTGTCTGGTTTGCACACTTGTTCATACCTAATGCTTTCTTCAGCACTGTAGTTGGTAATTCTGGTTGTCAGATCACCAAAAAGCTCAGGTTTTCTCAGTCTTTGTAATAGGAATAAATGAGAGCATTAGGAAAGGAAGGGTCAACCTCATGTGCTCATAAGAGAAGGTAAAACTGATGCTTTATTTCATTCTTTTTAATAATGTTCCTAAGAGAGTTGTAATCGCACCCGCAGTTTTATTCTGAGGTCAGTTATTTAGAGAAGTTGAATGGAAGTGTAAATTTCATGAGACGCTTTTAAGAAACATTCAGCTCAAGAGATAAAAAGAAGAAATGAGAAGACATTAAGAAGAAATTCTTCCCTGTGAGGCCCTGACAGAGATATCTCAGAGCAGCTGTGGCTGCCCCATCCCTGGAAGTGTCCAGAGCCAGGTTGGACGGGGCTTGGAGCACCCTGGGATAGTGGAAGGTGTCCCTGTCCATGGCAGGGGTGGAACTGGAGGAGCTTTAGTGTCCCTTCCCACCCAGGCCATCCCATGATGATCCTATGAAGAAAATACCATAGTGCAGAAGGGGCAGGTGGAGGGGCCTCTGCAGAGAGCCCTGGGATCCCTGGCAACTCGCACAGGTCTAGGGTGCCTGAGCAAGATAAAATGCACTGGGGGCTAGGGGGGTTTGCTTACAGCTTTTGGGGATTCCACAATTGGTTTTCATGTGCCGTTTCCCAGTGATGCTGTCCCCAGACCTTGCTGAGTGCAGACTCCTGCTCAGGGTCCCCCACGTTCTGTGCCTGCTGCTCGTGGGAGGCTTCCCTGGCAGTGGGCAGGACATGGTGGCGTTTCCAGTTAGGCATAAAGAGAACAAAACCTAGAGTAGGTTTGCTGGAGAACTAGACTGGTGCTGTCGTGGTTCTTTTGCATAGCAGGATCTTCCTCCAGATCATTTCTTTGGGTCTTTATTTCGGGTTGAAAACCATTGTTTTACTCTGCAGCCTGTGGCAGTAGAAATCCTTTGTGCTTGGTTGTACTGTAGCAAAGCTGAGACATGAACCAAGCACAGGGAGCACCCTGAATAATGTCCAGACATGAAAGTGACACAACGGGGCACGTTTGGAATACTGGCTGAGGATTTCAGTTGAGGGAAAAAGGCTGTGTTGGTGTGAGGCTGGTGCACCTTTCCCAGAGTCACAACAGCCTTGTTCCCTGTGGGTGCTTTGAAGCTGCACGTGGGAAAATCCATTTCCTGGGTCAGAGCAGGAACAGCCCAGCACCTTTTACCTGGGACATCAAAGGGGGTCCTGACCAGGGCCAAAGTACAAAAGACCCGTTGGAGAATTAGGATTTCAGTTCCACTAAAATAGAAAGAGCTTTTGCAATGTAGAGACAGGTGCAAGCTTTCTGTCCTTTATCCCCTCTGATGATTTGAGTGCTGTGGGGCTTTGGTGTTTCTCCCTCTGTCTCTGAGGGCACACCTTCTGTGGGGTCAGAGTGCAGTGCTGGGGCTGAGATTGGAGGGAGGGCTCTTTGCACTGGCACAGGAATGTAGTGAAGAAAACATTCACTGTTGCAAATGTGAAATGAAAACTTTGATTGTGGCTCTTCTAAGTTAGTGATCTTCTGCTCTTTCGTAGCTTGTCTTTTCTGCTTACATTTGGCTACTGAATTGTTCTAGGAGTCAATACCTGGCTGTGGACAAGACCTTTATGCTGGGAACTGCACAAACAGAGCAAAGGAAGGTTCCAGATGTTGCTCTCAGTCACTGTGCTTCCTTTGCCACTCCTTTGTGACTGGAGCAGTCAGTTTGTGTACACACACACTGGAGATGAGGGAGGTCTTCAGGATCTGCCTTCTGAGGCACCTGAAGATCCTGCCTGGATATTCCTAGTCAGGGTGTTGTTGGGGTTGGTTTTAAGCAGTCGTTTATTCATTCCCCCCAGCACTTCAGTGGGGATTGATGTGGTCAGAGATGCTCCAGGTGTCTTCCCTTAAACATCAGCTTTTGGTCAGACAAAGGATGCCTCATTTCCAGACCAGCATTAATGCCTAGAAGATGATTTGGGCGGCTGCTTAATCCCAACTGCTTTAATGACCCCATGGAAGGAGGTGCCAGCAGAGTGATGTTTACATTACAATTGGAGTTACTTGCTGTAAATAGAAATGGATGGAGATGCTAAAAGCTTTTGCTGTAGTCACAGACTGTAATAATATCAGGCTCTCCACTCACTATGATTAAATACTCAGACATTGCCTAAATAAAATTAACTGTATTTTCTTAAGGATAAGGGGTTTTGTTGAAGTTAGGTGACTTGGAATCAGCTATCCAGCAGAACTTGCAAAGTAAGGTTGATGTTAAAAGCTGACATTAAAAAGTTGAGGTTTCAGGTGTGAAGCTCTAACTCTGTCCTCTGGTATGATGGGTGGTGATAGGAACATCCAGGGAATTTCTCGTCTTTAAAATTTGACTGGGGCAGGCAAAGGGCAGAGGCAAGAAGATGCTGCAGATAGACCAGAGATGTTGTTTTCAGGCAGTTGTAAATAATTGGCTTTCTTTGAGTTTCTATATATCATGGTACCTGGGGCATGTTCAGCTGTATTAGACATGGGAATTGAGAGAAAGCATTTGATTCCTTTGGTGAAGAAGTTCCTGGGCATTTTGAAATCAGCTGTTTGATATCAAGCAGTATTTTGAGACTTGTGGCTGACTCAAGTGTACAAGTGATCAGTGCCTAAAGACAAGCTCTGCACTGGCTCTGGCTGTGTTGTGAGACCAAAAATGCTTTTCTCTGCAAGCACAGGGGTTCATTCTTGAAGTGGGGACTTGGGTTTTGAAGAAAGCAGCCCAGCTTGCCAGGAGCTTTAACATGCACTGTGTTCATGCACTGCTCTTTCTGCAGTTCCTATTAATCACCTGGAACAACATTTCTGATGATCTCCTTGGATTTGAAATTCACTTGAAAATATTAATTCAAATCCTGAACATACTTGACTGAGCTGCTTCACTGAATTTTTTCTGAAAAATGGGATCATGCAGTAATTGGACATGTTTCCAAAGCAGTGAAATTACTCTTCATTTCTTTAAAAGGGACCTGGCTCACTTTAGGTTGTATTAGATGTGGTTTTTGCAGTAGAGGTGAGGATGGATAGAGTGTAGGAAAAGAGCAGTTCAGGAGCTGGGTTCCCTTCAGCTGGGCAGCCCCAGCCAGGCCCAGTGGGACTGTGGGCACTGACGGGAGGGAGGCTGACAGTTCCCGGGGACACTGAGAGGTTTAAACCATCTCTTGTACTTTTCCCAGTGGTTTCTCTCTCTGGAGGGATCTGACCAAGCTTTCAGGTCCCCTCTTCCTAGGAGGATGTTTGCTAAACAGCTTCAGCCAGCTTCAGTTGAAGCTCTTGAGTACAGTAAAGGGAGGAAACAGCATTCATTTCTTACCCTACCTTCAACAGAATACAAGAAGCATCTTGATCGCTGAAGAGACACTGAAATCTCTTACAAGATGGACACAAACCTTAAAGCTCCGCTTGCCAGTTTTCAAATCAGTTAGGATACATTGCACAGGAGAGAATTGAGTTCTGAAGTACTTCACTGTAGGGGTTTGTAAAGACAGACACTCTAAAGAAATAGAAGTTATTTCCAGAGGCAGCCCATTGCTCCTGCAGTAGTTGTAGCAGCAGTTTGTTGCCTCTTTAGAAGTGCCCTCTGCAGCCTCATGAGCAGCCTCAGCAAGGAGCAAGGCAGGGAGTGTGGCAGTGTGTTAGGGAATGGTACAGCTCTGATACCTGTTCTGTGGGGAAATGAGGCAGACAATTACTGATAATGAAAGTGTAGCACTATCAGACAAAACACATTTGACTGAAACCTTTTCTCTTACTCTTCTTTTTCAATAGAAACTATGTTCCAACTTCCTGTCAACAACCTTGGCAGTTTAAGAAAGGCCCGGAAAACTGTGAAAAAAATACTTAGTGACATTGGTTTGGAATACTGTAAAGAACATATAGAAGTAAGTATGGCACCTCCAGGGGTTAGAGCTAAAATGCTGCAGAGTTAGGGGAACAGTGAGGTATTTGTGTATGCCGTGATTTATTTTTAGACCTGCTTAGGTTCCACACAAAGTAGGTTTAGTTAGACACGAGATACAATGTACCTGTAATCACTTCTAGAGACATCAGTGGCTACTGAAGATCCAGGAATGCTGCAAGAACCAGGAGTGGTGTGGGAGGCTGGGGCAGAAAGGGGTCTGAGGTTTTCAGAAAGTGTTTGTGCTGCAGCAGTGCTGAAGTTAGAGAATCACCTCTGTGCCTGGGTCAGTTCCTGCGAGGGAAGGGTGTTTGTGCTGCTCCTCTGGGCAAACTCCATCGCTGTGGCTTTGCCTGTTCTGTCAGTGTCTCTTTAAAGAGCGTTCAAGTGAGATGTGTAAGAAAGAAATGCCAGTCCTTCCTGCTTGCAGAATTTGTGGAGCAAATCTCATGTTTAAGGGGAGAATTCTGAACTGGAACAGTGTTACTTGCAGTATTCATTTCAGTGGAAATGTTATTTTTGAGTCCTTATGTGCTGCTGACTTCATGCCAAAGGTGAAATGCCAAAGAAATGCTTCATAAGATAATTTTTTAAATAAGAATTGGGTGTCTTGGGCATCACACATGTCCAACTTTAAAAGCTTCCTGTGTGAAATTAATTAAAAGCCAAACAAAATAAATACCATGCCACCACCCCCCAAAGAAGCAGCCAAGAAGCCCCAAACCCACACATCAGTTTGGGAACATTTTTCTCCAGGATTGCTTTTGGAATGAGATGAGTTTGTAACTGCAGTGTTGGGTTGGTCAGGAGGATGAGTGGAAGATGTTCTGCGGGTGTTTTGTGATATGGGGAATACTGAGAGCTCTGCCCCTCCTGGGAAGTGCCCCCCAAACTCCCCCACTGCCTCGGCCAGCAGCACCTGGGAGGATGCAGGGGTGCTCAGGGATTGCTTCAGGGAGCCCTTGGGCCTTGGTTCTGACTCTCTGTCCTCTCTTCCCATCTTCCCTTCTCCAGGATTTTAAGCAGTTTGAACCTAATGACTTTTATTTGAAAAACACTACATGGGAGGATGTGGGACTGTGGGACCCATCGCTTACAAAAAACCAGGTTGGTAAGAGTTTCAGCTGACACTGAGGCTGGAGATGGGTTGTGCTGAAGGGCATTTCACAGACATGCCAAGAGCTTTTCCTGCAGTTTTCCTCATGGATTTTCATGTGTTGGCAGCTCAGGGGACAGCAAAAAGCTACGTGCTTTTAATTTTGTTTTATTAAGTGATTCCTGGTCTGTATCTCAGGAGCCTGGGTGGCCAGTACTGCAGAGCTAGTGGGTCCTTGCTCAAGTCTGCACATTAGGAGCCCATTCCCACCTGTTCCCATGCCTAGCACAATTCCACTGGCCCTCTGGTCAAAGGATCAACAACTTTATACAGCTGGCAGTGAGCCTTCTACCTTTCCTGAAATGTTTTATTCCTGGTCTCCATCCCTTCCGCAGCTGTTTCGCTGGACACGGCTCTGCTGCTCAGTGCAGCCCTGGGTCCCACAGGCTGTGTCCCACAGCTGCTTTGGGCATTTCTGGTTCTGCACAGCAGCTCAGTGACACTGGAAGTTCTGCTGTTGAGATGTTTCTGAGCCAGTAATAAAGGAATTTTGAGTTGAGCCAGGAGTGGAGGGAGGAAATGATGCTGTTGGTTGAAGCAAGTGGTGTGGGCTGCAGCAGCCTCTCCTGGGGCTGCAGGACAGAGCCACCCCAGCAGTGACAGGTCAGAACCTCTCTCCAAAGGAATCCCTCTGTGAGCACCTCAGAGCTCAGGTATTGCTCTCAGAGAGATCTGGGACCCATCCTGTGATGGATTCCTGTTGTTAGTCTGAAAATGACCCTTTAGTGCTGTCTTGCATAAAATACACGAATGTCCCTTTTTCCAGGTAGCCCAGAATAAAGATTGGAATGTAAAAGGAGACAGCTCTTGGTGGGTTGGTTGGTTTGTTTGCTCCAGCCCACCAGGTGTGTGAGGCTTCAGCAGGTGGCCAGAGCAGATACTGCAGCTTCCTTCTGCAGAGGGAGAGTGCAGCTCTCCAGCTCCCTCACCTGTGACCTGGGTGCAGCTCAGTGCTCAGGACTTGTTCTGATGCTCAGGAGGAATCTCTGTAACTCTGAGTTCCCTGTGTTACCCCCCTGAAGTGCCACGTTGTTTGTGGCTGTCCCTAAGGCCAGTGGCACGTCAGACTGTGCTGTAGCAGTTGACAAGAGCTGCATTGGCACCGTGTTAAGTGGGACAAAAGCTGCAGGCAAACTGCAAGGGTGGAAGTCTCAAATTCCTTTTTGTTCCTCATTCAAGATTGATTTCAAAATCAGGTTTATGCTTTGATCACAAGGAAGATGCTTGGTAGCTTTAAGGGCTTGTGTAGCCTGTGTCTTTGGTAAGCTTAAATCCTTTTCACCAAAAATAAGTTTGGAATTCCATCTTTGCTAATAAAGTGTGTAATGAAATGGCTCAAGTTACAGATCCATCTTACATCTATAGAGTTTGGCAGATTTAGGTGGGCAGTATCTCATCTGGATACAGTCTCATTTCCTTAAACAATCCTGCTTGGCTTTCCCCCAGAAAGGAGCTTACAGGGACCTTTTCTTGCAGCTCAGCTGCAGGGAGGAGGCTTTTTGTGATTGATGGGGAAAGATGCTTCTGACTCAGCCTCACCTGCCGAGGTCATGGTGAAACCCTGGAGGGACCCCTTGGCACTCACCACATCATGTATATGTTCATGTGATCAGCTTTTTAGGGCCTGGTCTGCAGGCCAGAACGGGGAGAGAAGAAGTGAATTGAAGGTTTGGGACAGTTGCAGGGGGTCTCATGGGTATCGTTTAGAGAGGCTGTGTAGAGAATATCATGGGTGTTTCTGTGCTGAGAAGCGCTGTTGAATATTTAGTCTGTGCTCTGTTCTCTGTTCAAGGACTATCGGACAAAGCCCTTTTGCTGCAGTGCATGTCCCTTCTCCTCGAAGTTCTTTTCAGCCTACAAAAGCCACTTCCGGAATGTCCACAGCGAAGACTTTGAGAACAGGATCCTGCTCAACTGCCCCTACTGTACCTTCAACGCGGACAAAAAGACTTTGGAAACGCACATTAAAATATTCCATGCTCCCAATGCCAGTACACCGAGTGGAGGCATCAGCACTTTCAAAGATAAAAACAAACACGAGAGCCTTAAACCCAAGCAGGCTGACAGTGTGGAACAAGCTGTTTATTACTGTAAGAAGTGCACTTACCGTGACCCGCTCTACGAAATCGTTCGAAAGCACATTTACAGGGAACATTTTCAGCACGTTGCTGCTCCTTACATAGCCAAGGGAGGCGAAAAGTCCCTCAATGGTGCGGTTCCGTTGGGCTCCGGTGCCCGAGAGGAGGGGGGCATCCACTGCAAACGATGCCTTTTCATGCCGAAATCCTACGAAGCTTTAGTCCAGCACGTGATCGAAGACCACGAACGGATCGGATACCAGGTCACGGCAATGATAGGTCACACCAACGTGGTGGTCCCGAGATCTAAACCTCTGATGCTAATAGCTCCCAAACCCCAGGATAAAAAGCCTATGGGACTCCCTCAGAGGATGGGGGCCCTCTCCGCCGGCAGCGTCCGCTCGCTCTCGTCGCAGCAGATGATGAACAGACTCACTATACCAAAGCCCACGTTAAATTCCGCAGGAGTCAACATGATGTCAAATGTTCACCTACAGCAGAACAATTACGGGGTCAAATCGGTACCCCCCAGTTACGTTGGTCAGCCAGGGGGGAGGCTCAGCCTCAGTGGCAATGCACCTGTTTCTCTTTCCCAACAATCACAAAGCATGAAACAGTTTTCAGCGAGTGGCAATGGGAGGCCTTACACTCTGGGAGGGGAGCAGAGGTCCCAGGCCTCAGCCAGGTACTCGCTGCAGTCTGCCAACTCCTCCTCGCTGGCGTCGGCGCAGCTCAAACAGACGTCGCTGTCGCAGTCCCAGGCGGCCTCCAGAGCTCTGGGTCAGTCTGGCTCCAAATCCCCCGTGGCCGCTACAGGTCCTTCCGCTGTCAACACCTCGTCCACGCAGAAGTGGAAAATCTGTACGATCTGCAACGAGCTGTTCCCCGAAAATGTGTACAGCGTCCACTTTGAGAAGGAGCACAAGGCCGAGAAGGTGCCTGCGGTGGCCAACTACATCATGAAAATCCACAACTTCACGAGCAAATGTCTCTACTGTAACCGCTACCTGCCCACGGACACGCTGCTCAATCACATGCTGATCCACGGGCTGTCCTGCCCCTACTGCCGCTCCACCTTCAACGACGTGGAGAAGATGGCTGCCCACATGCGCATGGTGCACGTGGACGAGGAGATGGGACCCAAAACTGACTCCACCCTGACCTTTGATTTGACATTGCAGCAGGGCAGCCACACCAACATCCACCTCCTTGTCACTACCTACAACCTGCGGGATGCTCCTGCCGAGTCCGTAGCTTACCACGCTCAGAACAACCCCCCGGTTCCGCCAAAACCGCAGCCCAAAATCCAGGAGAAATCTGACGTACCGGTCAAGAGTTCTCCGCAAGCAGCGGTGCCCTACAAAAAAGATGTGGGGAAAACTCTGTGTCCTCTGTGCTTTTCAATCCTAAAAGGCCCCATCTCTGATGCCCTGGCGCATCACCTCCGCGAGAGGCACCAGGTGATTCAGACGGTTCACCCCGTGGAGAAGAAGCTGACCTACAAGTGCATCCACTGCCTGGGCGTGTACACGAGCAACATGACGGCCTCCACGATAACGCTGCACCTGGTGCACTGCAGGGGCGTGGGCAAGACCCAGAACGGGCAGGACAAAGGGACCTCGTCCCGGCTGGGCCAGTCGCCGGCGGCAGCGCCGCTGAAACGCACCTACGAGCACATGGAGTTCCCCCTGATGAAGAAGAGGAAGATGGACGACGATGACTCCCCCTCTGCCTTTGAGGAGAAGCCTGAAGAACCCGTAGTTCTAGCACTGGACCCCAAGGGTCACGAAGATGATTCGTATGAAGCCAGGAAAACATTTCTTACAAAATATTTCAATAAGCAGCCCTACCCCACTCGGAGAGAGATCGAAAAGCTGGCAGCCAGTTTGTGGCTCTGGAAATCTGATATCGCATCTCACTTCAGCAACAAAAGGAAGAAATGTGTTAGGGATTGTGAAAAATACAAACCTGGCGTGCTGCTGGGCTTCAACATGAAAGAGCTGAACAAAGTCAAACACGAGATGGATTTTGATGCTGAATGGCTGTTTGAAAACCACGACGAGAAGAATTCCAGAGTCAATGTCAGTAAGACTGTTGATAAAAAAATCAACTTAGAAAAAGACAATGACAGCTCCTCAGACAGCTATGAAAACCTAGAGGAGGAATACAACGAGAGCCGAAGTCCCTTTGGCCAGCGCCTCTCTGACATGGGTGGGAAACCCTCGTCCGACTGCACAGGGCAGAACCCCGAGGACAGCATAGCCAAGGAAATCATGGAGGACAACACGTTACAGTCTCCAGAGAAGGCTGATCAAAAACAAGAGGAAAGCTCTAAATACGAAGAGATGATTGCTGCTGAAGAGCCAACAAAACTAGTAGGTGATGTTTCAGATAGTGAAGGGGATCAGGATGACCAGGATGACGCGGTGGAATGGAAAGATGGAGCCTCCCAGTCTGAAAGCGGGCCTGGTTCCCAGCAGGTTTCAGATTTTGAAGATAATGCATTGGAGGTAAAACCAGAAGTGTGGACAGATGAATCTTCCCAAAGCGAAGATGCTGGGAGCAGTAAACCCGCTGTGGAGGCCAAGGGGGGTGGATCCGAAAGCGATGAAGAACAGTCAAAGTGGAAGAATCGTTCCTATGGAAAAGTAGAAGGGTTTTGGTCCAAGGACCAGTCACAATGGAAAAACGCCTCCGAGCTGGAGGAGAGCCTGGCCAGCGAGCAGATGGGGTGGCAGAGCAGCACAATGGACAGCGAGGACGGCGAGGGCTTCGGGGCCGTGGGGGCCGAGCCCATGCACGGCAGCCTGCCCGGGGTGGAGCTCAGCAGCCAGCAGGCGTGAGCGGCTCTGCCCACGGTGGCGGCACTGCCAGCGGCCGCTCCTGCCCCGGGCACCGCCTGGCCCGGGGTCACGGACGGATCTGCTGGCCCGGGGGCTGGGGAGTTCCTGCTGGCCTGAGCACAGTAACCTAATGTGAAAATGGATACGCTGGTGGCTCCAGAATGCACACAGAGAAAAGCAGAGGATTATTTTATCTGCATTTCCAACCCTCCTTTCACCCTGTCCATGTTGAGTTGTGTCTTTCCGAGAGGCCCCTCTCCGGCAGCGCCGTGCCAGCGCCCCACTGCCCTGTATAGCAGACTCTGGGGAAATGGAGTTTCCGTGTATCATTCTGAATAGTTGAAATGTATATTTGTACAGTCTTTTAGACCTATTCAAGTGAAGCTTATGGAACTGTTCTTGTGTACCCATCATAGATCTGTTTCTCTTTTTTAGTGTTGCCCTGCTGTGTAATAAATGCTGTACCTAGTTTCCCTAGCAAAGCTTGAGACTGCTCTAGTATCAATTTTGACAAACTTAGTTTTTGCACATAACCTTGTACAATCTCCAACCAGAGGCCAGCAACATAAAAATATATCTGGGCTCTGTTGTATTATAGAATTTTCTTGTTCTGAATATCCTTGACATGACAACTGATGACAAACATATTTCAGAGCCATTTTCTGAAATCTTTGAAGCTAAAAAAGAAAAATCACATGCAAGAAACAAGTTTGCAGCTACTAATTTTGACACCTTTTAGATCTGTATAAAAGTGTATTGTGTTGAAGCAGCACACTGAGACAAAGTGCTGGGTTTGGATATTTAGTTTTATCTTTAGTTGACACCACCAAGGTGTTGTATTCATTTATACCATCTAATATATACACACTGTTGTAGTATGTATAATTTTGTGATCTTTATTTCCCTTTGTATTCTTCATTTAAGCATCTAAATAAATTGCTGTATTGTGCTTAATGTAAATATTTGCTTTATTACATGCAAGTGCTACATTTCTGGTTGGTAAATCTCACCTCACTACGTTCATTCCTTCTTTTTTACTTTTGTTTTTCCAAGTGCACCCAAGCCCTGCTGGAGCCTCTCTGTTTAGTACTTAGTGAATACTTATCTCCTTCAAGGTTATTGAAAATCTGCAGAATAACTTGGGCTGAAATGTGTTGCTCCTGTTCAGTGCTGTGAAACAGAGTTATAAATAGCCTTGTACTGGTTTGCCTGTTCTGCATCCTGGGGAAACAAGGTCTGTGAATTCCTCGATGAGGAGAGATTTGCTTTCAGCTGGAAAACCCTTCTGTGTGTGTCTGGAGCACTGGGCCTGAGGGCCGGGAGGGCAGAGCTGGGGAGCAGTGACCATTCCCACAGGGAGGAGCGCAGGCCTGGAAGGTAAAGTGCCTGCAACACCAGAAAAACTGAAACTGAGTTTGTTAAAACTGACTGGTTTGGGCAGGCCAGGCCTGCAGTGTGCCCCGTGCAGGGAGCTGCCAGCTGAGCCAGCCCTGAGGAGGGGACTCTGATGTGGTGAGAACAAAGCTGTTCAGCACAGGGGGCAGTTGGATCTAAGCACAGCTCACAGACCCAGGTGCCTGCTGTTTGATGCTGACCTGTGGAACTCCCCCTGGTCTCTGAAGGAGGAGGTCATGGTGGGAGTGCCAGCGTTGTACCCAGCACAGCCGTGCCCCTGGGCTCTGGTGCAGATGTTTGAGCCTGCAGGGCTGGCGTGGGTAGAGCTGTGCCCGCCCTGCAGCCAGAGCTGGGGCTCTGTGCCCCAGGTGCTGCTGACCTGGCACAAGCAGTGCTGGGCTTTGTTCAGCTGGTTCTGGGTGTGAAGTGGTGACTGAAACCAGGTACCTGCAGGGGGAGATGATTGAGGTTTGTCTCGTTCTTTCCCCACCTTTGTTGTGCTTTTTTGCCTCGTGCAGTGGAGGTTGGACTGGCTGGCTCCCAGCTCTGGACTCCAGGACAAGATGTGTTTGAAGAACAGTACTGGAAAGACACTTGGGCATTTACACCAGCAAAAGAGCTCCTTGTGTTTCTCTGCTTTCAAAGAAAAGCTGAGCCTTTAATGATTTTGTGGGCAGGTTTTCCAAATTATTTAATCAAGAATAACTCCCCAGTCCATCAGGTGAGTTTAAGTCCCACTCAGAGCTGTCCCTGGGTTGGCAATCTGTGTCCCAGCACCAGCAGGCGGGGGTTCTGGAAAAGCTGAGGCCTTTCTAAGAAAACCTGGTTGTGTTCCTTGCTCCTGCTGTGCCACAGGAAGCTGCTGGCTGAAAATTCAGACATTTAAGAAGTTACTTTGTGTCCTTGGCTTTAAGGGATGTTACAAATATCTTTTAAAACCAGAGTACAGCAACAGTTATCTCTTTAGCAATGATAATTTGGTACTCTTTTATCAATGAGCATCACATTTGTCTCAGTACCTGGCAAGGTAAATTTAGTATTAGCAAGCTCTGTAGTTAAAAATCAAATGTCAGTATTCTGAACTCCTGGGTGTAGTCAGTCAATAGTAAGACTGAAATCTGAACTCTTCAGGAGTGTTTCATTTGCCAGAAAATTCCAGGAAATGCCATTTTATACAGTGATTAAATTAAAGGTCTTGCACACAACCATTCTCTTACCAGAATATCAAGAAGGATGGAGGGTGGTTATTTTCAGTCTTGGCATACACTTTCTAGTATTTCAAACTGGTTACTCCTCAAATCTGGCTTTGAGGCTGGGCACGGATTCCTCTCCAGATTTGAGGCTAACCACACTTTTGAGGAAGTCAGAAAGGGGAAGAAAATAGCCCAGTAAAACTGGAAGAACCTTAACCCAGTGTGTGTAATTTAGGATATGGTACCATTAGCTCCGTGGCTGGGAGTTACCCGCATTTCCCAGCCGCTCGGCAGCCCTGGAGCCATCACAGCCCTCCCCGGGAGCTCCCAGGAGCTGCACGGACCCGGGGCTGCGGCAGCACCGCGGCACAGGGAGCAGCAGGACCCGGCTCTGGTGTCAGCCGCTGGAGCTGGGCTGAAGGGAAGTGCATTTTGTGTCTGCAGTGTGCCCTGGTAGCTGTGGGGACGCCCATGGGGACACTCATGGGGACACCCTGGGGTGCTGAGGCAGCGCCAGCCCCTGGCACAGCTGGGGTTGGTGCTGCAGCTGCCGGGTGTCAGGCAGGGCTGGGATGCTGGAGCCCTGTTCAGGCTGCACTGAGGTGCTGTGGTCCAGCATGGGCACTTTCCTGGCTTTTCCTCCTGCTTCCAGGGTGCTCCTCCTTCCTTCCCCTGCCCTCTGCCCCGAGGCACAGCCCCTGAGCAGGGAGGCACAGGCAGCTTTGCGAGCTCCAGTTCTCTGCCCCTGTATCACACCCCAAAGCCACCCTTGCCCCTCAGCACCTTCCTGTGGGGCCGTGGCTGGATCCTTTGCCCTCTCTGGGGTTGCTGCTCGATCAAACGATGTCAGAGAGGCGTTCCTGGCACTGAAGGTTCATTGCACGAGCTCTGGCTCCCGCTGCAATCAGCTCCGGTGCCGTTTGCTGCTGCTGTCCCTGTCCAGCAGTGACAGCTCTGTAACAGCAGCTCACGGTCAATACTTGACCCTTTGACTTGTATTTTCATGACAAACCTGAATATTCACTCAGTATGTTTATAGGAAAATTCTGTCATTCTTGCCACTAAGAAATCAGCAGGTTTCAAACAGTTACAGTAAAGTTTCCCATTGTGTAGAACTCACATTTCATACACAGCTATGGTATGAAAACAAATTCGTTTCTTTTTGTCAGAACCAGAAGATTTCAGGAATATGTCGTGTGCATTGTCCCCCCAGTTTTGTTAATAAAGAAGCTGATTTGGATAAACAGGTTGCTATAACCAGGAGTATTTTATTCCGTTTAAAACTGGTTTGCCTCTGTGTAACCCCAGCCCATTTGTGATGATCCATTACAATAACCTGCATTGCAGGGGCAGAGACAGCCACTCGCTCTGTCTCTGTTGCTTTATATTTTAATTTGACTTTATCTTTCATCATCAGTCCCACTAATAAATATGAAAAGGTTGTGTTCATTTATTTCTGCATCAGAAGAGCTTTGGTCTCCATGGTTACAGCCATGCAGCTTTACTTTCACCATAAGCTTGGCTTTTTTTTTTTCCCTTTACAGACTTTGCAGTGGGTTCTCCATCTTGAGCTTTTTCAGAGGCATTTTTAAAACAAGCATTATTTTCCATTTCTCCATATTGTGCTTGATGCAAAGCCAATCATCTAAAAGGTACATCCCCTCCTCTGTTCCTTACTCAGAGAGCTAAGGGGGTTTAGTTTTCCTAGGCCTATTTTGAAGTAGAAACATTAAAATTGCTACAGGGATGGGCTGTGCTGCTGCTGGTCCTGGCTAAATCCCACCCACACTGCAGAATGGCACAGCCAAAGGTCCAGGACAGCTGCACAGAAAGTTTATTTCTATCATTCAGGTTATATCACACAACAGCTTGGAGAACACTGCTCCCAGGGCAGAGTGCTGGAAGCTTGAGCCACGTTTACAGCATTTTAAAATTCTGCCATTGACTTCATGTTCTCTTGCAAAATCCAAGTGCTTGTGAAGCTGGCAGTGTTGGCCCAGGACTGGCACGTTTGACAGGCTGCACCAGAGCACTCCTCAACCCCCTGATCATTTCAAATACAAAACATGAAGGTAACCAAAGTGAGCTTTTGGACATTGTCTTCACTGATTTGGGAAGTTCATAATCGAGTGCAAACTCCTGGGATCAAATCTTGGAGTACGTGTTCCCTCTTCCACAGGGTCAGAAATCTGTGCTTCCCCTGGGAGCTGCCAGCCAAAGACCTGGGATGTAACAGAGTCATAATGTCCTGAAGTATGAACCATGAAGAATAAACCCTGGCACCTTTCCTAGAAACCTCTTGGTTACCAAGAATGACTTACTTTGATTTTGGGTACCTACTCAGTTCCCAGGAAGAAAGTCTCCAGCCGGGGAGGGCTCTGGCAGGGCAGGGGTGAGGTGCTGGCAGGGGATGCCTGAAACAGAAACAGGGCAGAAATTCAGCTTCTTGCTCAACAGGAAATAATCCTCGAGGGAATTGTCTGGTAAAAGAGACCAGGGGGTGGAATTGTCAGAACTGAAGTTGCTCTCCAGTAATAATAACTGATTTTCTAAGCAATGCTGAAAATGTGAAGTTGTTTACTCTCATACCTGATTCTACAGATTTGGCAATCATCTTCGCTGGGTTAATACTGAACAGATAAAAATAGAGTAGAACACGGGGGAAATTAGTTTAAAAGCACAGAGAAATGCAAATGAATTAGTACCACTTAAAAATACTGACTACAGAGGAAATACAGAAAGGAATTTGGGTTTGCTTCTGGGGTTTTTAAGGATTCAAATAATTGATTAATCCTGAATTGAGGAGATAAAACCATTTTTGTGTAGCGCAGCAATCCAAACCTCTAGCTAAAATCCCAGTCTCCATGGAAAAGAAGGAGCCTGTCTTTCCCATGAGGCTGATGCTCTCCAGGCTCTAAACTTCACCTGTTTCCAGAGGCCAGGTTGCTATTTAGATTAAACCCCCCCACGATTTGTGTGCAGTTCTCCTCCGTGGGTTTCATCACCTCCTTCCCATGGGCACAACGCTACAACTTATAAAGTAACACAAACCCAAGTTTTTTCCTCTCAGACTCACAGCCTCCTAAAGCCAACACGAGGAACTGATGCTGGAAGTGCCACCAGTGACAGCCTGCAGCTCTGTGAAACAGAGAGGACAAAAAGCCTGAAGCAAAGAAGCTGTGAGAACATCCAGCTGTAGTAACTCATGGTGGAATATGAACAGTCATTGTCTTCTCCAAAATAAAAGTAGAAAGAAGGAGAAGTTACAGATCACTCCAATTTCCCAAGTAAAATAATCTGTCCCTCATTTCTAGGGCAGCACTGCCAGTGGTCACACTGGGAGAAAAGAGCAGCACTAGTGCTGGGAATTACAGTAATTAGGCTTAACGAGCTGGGTGCCAATCTGTTTGCAGAAAGCCCTGGCCAGAGCAATCCAGCTTCATTGTGGGCACAGCCTCTCCAACCAGCCCTAAAAGCAGCCTCTGGATTCCCCACAGCTCCTGAGGCCACTGCCCCACTCCAGTTTGTAACCAGGTACTTGGGAGTATTGGCACTTACTGGCCAAAATTCCTCTGCAAAGATGGTGCCACAGCTGCAAGGAGAATTTACTACTTTTTTAGATACCTGCAATAGTAATCTGGTGACTAATACCTTACTATTTATATAATATTACAGGTATTTTGACTCTCAGATACACCTCCCCTCTGACCTGCAGGTACCACCACGTGCTTTCTCTATACCCCCTTGACACGGGGCATTTTTGGGGGTGACTTCCCAGAACTGTGCCATAACCACTTCCAAAACCACTCCTCTGGTTGCCAAACTCCTGGAGGAACTCTTGTCACCAGCCTGAGTTAAAGGAACTCCTTCACTCTTACCTGAGGTACAGCTGCTGAATCACTGGGAAATGAGAGGCCGAGCTCCTGGTCTGCACAGCATTTCCCAAGGAAAGCTTTTCCACAGTGGGACAAAAGTCACACGGGGCAGGAGGAATCTCTGTGCTGTGCACATCTCGCAGGCTGCAGATGGAATAATTCCTTTGTGGTCAGGCTGCTGGGAAACTCAAAGGAGAAAAAAACCCCCAATCTTGTGCCCCTCTCTACATCTGTGGTTTCATCTTTAACTTCGGCTGAATTTCTGATCCTGTTGTAGCAGGACTAGAAAAGGCATCTGGAACAGGAGTTGGGAACCACATCCCTTTGGGAAACACCTAAGCAGATTTTAGTCTTCTCTTTTCCACACTCAACAAGCATCCACTAGAGTTTTGGAAATCCAAAATTGCATGAGACAGTAAGTAGAAATTATCAAGAAATAGTCTCCAAATGAACTAAGGGAGGGTTTTTGACATGTGATGTATGGAACTCACAACGTTTGGAACTGTTACAGCTGTAACTGAAAGAAGATTTATATATGTCAAATTCTATCAAAGTAATTCAGCAAACTTACCTTTCTATTTCTAGGAACTCTGATGCTGCAAATTCCTATAGGTTAGGGGAGTATTTCAGGCAGCAGTGCTGCATACTTGCCCTGTTTCTATAGTCTGAGCATCAGCTGTTGGTCTCAGCTGGAAACAAGTTCCTCAGCTTTGGTTGGACAGTGAAGGCGTGCTGGCTATTCTTGTATTTGTGGGCAAATTTCTGCTGTACCACCACAGAGCAGCATCCCAGCTGCTCACTAGAGGTTGACACACAAGCCAGCCCTCACTGATCCTTATTTCCCACTCTTTGCTCTTGGAAAATGAGTGTAATTTTCCATCTCCTGTGACTTGTGGGTGGGTGAGTGTTTGTCCGAATGCCTTCCCAGTGAGCATTAGAATATTGAGCCTTTTGCCAGGCTAAACCTAACACTCCCAGTTTTGCCACACTTGCAGGATCTGCTGGAGTGTCCAAGGTGCTTTCCATCCCCATTCCTTCTCTTCCTTGGGCTGAGGGAACCAGCAGGCCCAGCTGGTGACGTGTGTCCAGCCCTCTGGGCATGTTGCTTGTCCTCCTGGTGCTGCTCCCAGGGTGCCAGCCCAGCAAACCCCCCTGGCCCGGGGGCCCTGGGGCAGGCACAGGCCCCGGCTGAGCTGTCACTCCCCCAGCCTGGCTGTGCTCACCCCGTCCCACCTCTGTCCCCTCTGCCCCACCAGGCCCTGCTGGCTCAGGGAGCTGCTGCTCTCCGAGGAGCACCAGCCCTTCTGCAGAGCTGCCTTCTCGCCAGCTGCTGATTAGGGTCACCAGCCACTGCTCACCCTTGTTAGGTCTGTGCTGACTCTTTCTGATCACCTCCTTTACTTCAGAGTGCTGGAAATGGATTCCAAAAGGTTTTGCTCCATATTTTTGCTGGGAATGAGGTTAGGCTGAACATCCTGTAGTTCCCCCTCCTCAGCCTTCTGGAAGCTGAGCGTGACATTTGGCTGTTTTCCAGTCATCAAGAACCTGCTCTGATTGCCCTGACATTTAAGCTGATTGACAGCAGCCTCCCAGTGATGTGAACCAACAGCTTTAGCATCCCCAAACGCATCCATCTGGTCCCAAAGATTTTGTTAGAGTTGGTTTGGTTTTTGGGTTTTTTTTTCTTTTTTTACCAGGTTGCTGTAATAGTCTCTCTTTGAGAGACTGCACTTTTACACTTTGCAGGCCCATCATATGTGAATATGTGACTTTTAGCAACCTGACAAGAGCACAGCCACAGTGCTTAGGCAGGAGAAGAATGGCTCAGATAGTCACACTCCAGATACAAGCCTCTGTTTCTGTTTTTGTAAAGAGAAATACTGTTTTGTCTTCTGGGCTGGAAATTAGAATAGTTTTGCAACCCCACAAGGTCCTGCTACAGAGGGCACTCAGGAAAGGAAAGGGTTAAACAGGAATGGTGGGGGCTCTGCATGAATTAACCAGACTTTTCTGGAAGAGATCCTGCCAGGGAACAGTTCTCCTTCAAGTTGTGTCAGCTAGCAGAGAACCACACTCTGCGTGCCAGCGCACCGGGGCTGGGGAGGGCACGGGAGCCCAAGGGCACCAAACCCAGCCCAGCCACAGCCACCCCGGCCGGGAGGAGCCGGGGGAGCCGCGGGTGAGCCCGGCCCGGCTGCCGGGGGCTGGGGCTGGTGCACACAGACAGACACACGTCCTACATGTCCGCTCCTGGCCATCCAGAGCGGTGGGCAATCCCTGCAGGTGTGTCCAAGCAGGCGCAGCCCGGCGGGGAGCGCGGCCCAGACCAGCCTAAGTGCGAGATCCTTCCCAGCAGAGCTGGATTCCTGCGGCGCTTCAGTGCCCGGCTGAAGTGCAAAACCAAGGGCAAACATGCTACGCTCATACCTTTCTTTTTTTTTCCTCAAGCCATACTGACACATGGACTCTGCGACAAAATGAATGCTACTGAAGCCCAAAAATATCTGCACTGAATATAAATATATTATGAAAGAGCTTTAAACTCTGCCCTAAAGCAGTCCCCGATTGGCTGCCAATGATGTCACACAGCCCCAGAGCCCAATGGAGCGCCGGGCTGGGCAGGCTCCGCTCGGGGAGCGAACGGCCGGGAGCGGGAGCGCGCACACGCGGGGATAAACACAGTGTAACCGCGGTGTAACCACGGTGTAACCACAGTGTAACCGCACTGTAACCGCACTGCCCACTGCCCCGTAACCACAGCAGAGCTGCAGCAGAGCCGCACCTGCCCCCAGGCAGCCAGCACCCGCTGTGCCCGCAGGCCCCTGCTGTGCTCACAGCCGCATCCCAAGGCACAGGGCAGCGCTTTACTCGGAGTGAAGCCTTCCTAAAGAGTACAGTAAACCACAGGCAGCATTTGGCTGTTAAAGACACACCGGTGCACATTCAGAGCAAGTAGTTTGCTCTTTCCCAGAAGTTGTGACCTTACCTTTCAAGGCAAAGGTGAGCTAAGTATGGTACCCTTCCTTCCCTTTCCCAACAGGAATCTGGCCTTCAGTCCTGTTTGAACAAACTGCTACTGAAGTGAGGAATATCTTACACAAGCTCCACCAAAACCACTATCCCAGGTAGCTCCAAGCCCTGTCCAGCCTGTCCTTGAATATTTCCAGGGATGGGGCAGCCACAGCTTCTCTGGGCAACCTGTGCCAGGGAATCACCACCCTCACAGCAAAGATTTCTTCCCAGTATCCCATCTAACGTTGCCCTCTGGCTGTTGCCCCCTGACCTGTCGCTCCAGGCCCTTTTGAATGGTCCCTTTCCATCTTTCTTGTTGGCTCCTTCAGGTGAAGGCTGTATGTTGCTATCCAGTGTTTCTTCTACTTCTCTAGGCAGTTTCATATTGAAGACAAATGTGCTACAATCAATCATAGGAAAAAATCCCACAAGCTCAGTGTCTAAAAACGTCCTGCTTTCCTCGATTACTCCTAAAGGATCTCTTGACCGCTGAACCCGACACATACCATGGGTTATTTCGAGTGGAACAAGTCCATTAACTTGTAAACACTCCTGGAAACTGGGAGGCAGCGCCAGCCCTGCTCCCTGTTCCCGACTCCAGGCAGAGCCGCGGTCCGTGTGTTCACACTCGCCATCTGCTCGGCTGCGTTTGTTACCACAGGAAAAATGTCACTGCTGAGTAAAGACTCCTCAGAAGCGAGAGAGAAGAAACCCGAGCTAACCGAGCCATAAACTCGGGGTTATTCGGATTTTCCTCACAGCCGCACAGCCCCTCACTCTCTCCCCATTCAGCCCAGAGGCACCTGTGTAAAGCAGGCTGTTCCGCGTTGCTGCCTTGGAATGGCGACGCCGGGAAATCGGGAACAGCCGGAGCCCGGGCGTGCGGTGTGCGGGCAGCGAGGGACCCGGCGGGGGCGGGCGGGACCGGGCGGCAGGCGGAGCGCGGGGATGCGCGGGGATGCGCGGGGATGCGCGGAGGTGCCCGGGGATGCGCGGGGATGCGCGGAGGTGCCCGGGGATGCGCGGGGATGCGCGGAGGTGCCCGGGGATGCGCGGAGGTGCCCGTGCGCGCACACGGAGCTGCCGCTGCTCCGCACAAAGCCCCTTCCCCGGATCACCACCACAGCAGCCCAGAGTGCCCGAGCCCACGGACGAGAGCCCGGCCGGGAGCGGTGGGACCAGTGACGGAATGGGCTCCATTCTGGGAAACAGGCAAGGGTTAAATTCGTTCTTTTCAGAAATTAGATTTACAGTACAAACCCCTTACTTCTCACTGCCTGGGAAAACAAGGAAGATTAATACATTGCCCCAAAAGTTACACACAGCTGAAGAAAGGACATTAGCAGCACATACTGATGCCACAAACACCTGACCACAAGGCATTTGTTAGACTGAAAAACCCTTCACCTGGTCCCAGATCCTTCATCCTTCACACTCATGCCTTTTACTTCCAGTCCAGCTCTTCGCTCTGCACAAAGGAGCCCAGGTGTTTCTTGAATTCACTTTGCATTTCCAACACTTCACTCATTCCCACATTAATGAAACCCATATGGTTAAGTATTACTGCCCTCCCTTTCTTCCTTAAGGCCCTTTTTTCCAGAGACTTGAATTCACTTTATGAGAAGCTTTCCCTGTACTACAAAAGTTGCAGGGATTTTATTAACACCTTTCATGATTCTGAAGGCTACTATAAAATGGCTTATTTACTTGAGCCCATTTGGACACAAGGAACCAGAGAAGAGTGTCTCCTATTTTCAAAAGTATCTTGGTCCTAGATCACCCCTTTTACAGCTTCCCACTTAAGAGCTACTTCAAGAATTAATGTGGCAGACTGCATACATTAAACTGGAGGCTCAGAGACAGAACAGCTTGCATGAAGACAGCTGCAGTGATTTTCAACCCCAATTGAATCCTGAGTATAAATTATGAACTTGTTTTATAAAGTAAAATGTTTGTAAACAGATAATAATTTAATGGCTTTTTTTTTCCTTTCCTGTGCAGAAATAAAAATAGGAACAAAATAAACACAGAAGTTTTTGGTTTTGTCACGCTGAGACCACAATTTCCACAGACATTCCTCTGGTGGGACACTGTTCCAAAAGTATCTGTTACATGGTTACAGCAGTAAGAAGTGGAGCATACCATGCTTGGAGACAATAATCCACAGAAATATGGTAAAACAAATTTCCCAACACGCTCACCACAACTATGGCTGGCAAGAATAGAAATTCTCAGGGTACTAAAATCCATTTGAAATGTTTAACACCAACATCATACATCCTGCAGGATGTTTCCTCATCTCAGCTGGAATATAACGTGTAGCTGGTAGAGCACAAACCTAGAAAAACAGTATAACCAAAGAAACCCTGACAGAGGAAACAGGGTCAGCTTTCCCTAGTAAGGCAGTTCTAGTATTTGGGAAAGGTGGTTCTTTTCTCTTAACACCAGCTGTGTAAATGGCACACCTGTAACAAAGTTACAGCCCCAGTTGGGATACCTGCAGGGAAATCCAGGCAGGTGCTTCTGTGGAGGGACCCAAGAGCTCCTTTCACAGGTGTGCCCTGCAGGCCCCGGGACCTTCACACCACAGACACAGCAGCCAAGCTTAGCTTTTATCATTTCCTTGCTTTGGAGTTTTGAAGAACTGGCAGCAGCCCAGGTTCAGGAAGAGGAGCCCTGAACCGTAAGTATTTCACACAGGTTGTTCTGTAACACTGAGCACACCCTGCCCTGTCTGACACTGCAAATGTGGCACCGAGCCTGCACTGCAGACAGAAATGCAAGCACGGACAGCAAAGCTGCTGCAGCTGCAGCCACCCCCACTGCCCCAGCAGCCAGGCCTGCGGAGCTGCAGTGTGACATGCAAACACCTCTTCCATCAGTGTGTGAGCAGCAGCTCTGCTGAGGAACATGCAAACACTTCTTCCATCACGGTGTGAGCAGCAGCTCTGCTGAGGAACATGCAAACACTTCCATCACGGTGTGAGCAGCAGCTCTGCTGAGGAACATGCAAACACTTCCACCACGGTGTGAGCAGCAGCTCTCCTCCTGCATTCCTTCTGGGAGCAGCAGAGGGACGTGGGGTGAGGAGACAATTCCTGCTGCTGACTGCCACCAGCAAATACCTGCTCTGTGAGTAATTCACCTTAACTCTGCACAGGGTTATGTAAAACGCTGCCAAAGGAAGATTTTTCCTGCTTTTCAAGAGCAAGCATCAGAGCCAGCACCCGTGTGCTGCAGAGTGCATTTCAAGCTGAACTAACCAATAGTCCCTGGCACTGACACGGGGGAGGAGCTCTGGTTCCTATTTTCTGGCACAGATCAGACCAGCTTACAGAAAGGCAGCATTTTACAAATCTTTACATATGTAGCCAGAAGCTTTTGTCAGTGAGATCCAATTATAGCTTAAAAACAATTCCTATGACAGAAAAGAGACGAGAGCACTAATGAAGGTGCCTCTCTGACAAATCAAGTTTCTTCTAGTTGTTTTTGTTCATTCATTTGATCTCAGTACTGGAATTTTGTAACAAGAATTGGCTCAGTATCTTTCAAAACATAAAGGGCCTAATCCCTCCCATTAGAGAACAGGAAGTCAGAAGCCAATCTTAGCACTGACTAAAAAAAGGAATCTGGATTGTTATTTTAACTTCTTTGTTGCAAATAAACGAGACCATTTTTTTCCCTGGTGCCATTGCAGCACGATGGCTTAATTAAAAGCTGATTCTCCCCTATAAGTGGCACCCGTTTATACAAGAGCTTTGCCCCAGGTGCTGTCCCTGGAGCAGGGATGGCTCTGCAGTGTCCCCCCACTGCTGTGTGTGTAACTCATGTGCTGCACAAGCCCTGATGTCCGTGCCTGTGCTGTCCTGCCTGGCACAGTGTGACAGGACTTGTCTGCTGCAAAGCCTTTTTACACCTGCTCCAAGTGCACTCAACACAATCGGTTCAGGTGGGAACAGGCATCACTTCTGTATTTTGACTTCTGTTCTTGCCCACTTGAAAACTGCAAACTGTCACTGTCACAGCACTTGGACAGCTGAAATCTTGACTTCTGGGCCTCCTGCATCCCCTCCCTCGAATGTTCCTGTTTTAAACTGTTTTCTTTCTCAACACAGAACCACCTAGGCCTCTCAAACCAGTTAATGCATCGGTCCAAATCACAATGGAACTGGATGAACTTCAAGCATAGCTGCAGGTAAAATAAACTGAACATCCCTCTAAAGTTCTTAACATTAAATATTTAAGCACATGCAGGATTTTTTATTTTCCCCCTTATTAAGAAAAAAACGGCCTGTAGTATTCAGCACTTGAAAATTAATGAGTTTTAAATATGAACATAGTACACCCCCAGTTTTGAAATACTCTGCTCTATTTTCTCTCCTCTCATCTTTCCCATCTGGTATGGTTTAGTATTAATTTAACAAATATTTTTCTTCAAGGCTGTCAGAAAAATCTCATAGCACTTTGAAAACACCAAATATTGTCTTGTGAGGTAAATTAGGACACAAAGAAGTAGCGTGACATACATGTGATCACACATTGTCAGTGGCAAAGAATAACAGAAATTGCAGTATGTGCTGCTCTGGAGCCTTCAAGAAGAGGAACTGCTAATCTACAGCAAAGAGGGAGCCTGACACCTCCCTCAAGTTACATTTGAAGGGTGATCTGCAAAAGTTAAACAATGCAAAACCTCAACATAGGAAAGATTTCTTACTCCAGTGATCTGTTTCTGATAAGACACAGCTCACTGTCTTGTACCTGAAGCAAAACCTGAGCTCCACACAGCTCCTTAGCCCTCCTGAGCTTTCTTCTCAGAAAACGGGTTCCTACCAATGTATGGAGACTGCAGCCAGGAGTCTGTGATTCCACAGTCACTGGGAAGCACTGTTAAGCACATGTCTCTTTCCTAGATACTCCACTCAGACTCACCAATGACTTCTGCTCATTACTGAGCTCAGGTCAACCAGTAAAGGAACACAGAGAATGTTTCAGATCCCACTCTCAATTTCCTACTTCCATTTCTGAGAATCAGCTCCAGGTGTCAGGAAAAACCATCAGCCAGCACCTTAGCCAGGACAAGAGAGCAAACCCCACATCAGAGGAGCAGCTGCTGGTCTACAGATTACAGTATTTGTAGAAAAAAAAAAAAAAAAAAAAGACAGTAAAAAGCGTCCAGAACAATTATCTAACAAATGTGCACTTTTTCTTCATTACCAGCAGCAGGAGATTTTTTTTGAGGTTATAAGTCTGCAATTACACAAGGGTTAAAAAATACTTCTAAAATAAATACTTGACAAGATCCTCAGCCAATGCTGTTGAAAGAAAATTTCCAGCTTTAAGGAACACAAGAACTATTACAAGCTGAAAACAGCAAGAGTTGCTAATGTTCAGCTTCCTTCCATCAGAAGATATGAACGATTTCTTTAAACTCCACATGCTGAAGTTCTCTGAAACAGATTTCCTGTCCTTTCCCTAAGACTGCAGCACCCCATTCAGCCAGGGCACAGATAACATCTTTGAATAAAAATGTCTGAAATCACAGTTTCTCCCATACAAAGTTCAAGCTTTACAGCAGAAAAGCTTTCCTGCCACAGAGCTGCAAACTTCACAAGAGAAGGTTCCTTCCCCTGTTCTGTTCCCTCCGGAGGTGTTATATTCTTACAGCCCAGCAGACTTACCCTGCCATGTTTGTAATTTATATTTAGTACAAGGTCCTTTCTGTTCAGCCCACCCCTGGATACTCCAAACACAAAAAGTGAAACCTAATAACTCATTTTTCTTCTATAGATTAGATCCCTTTCTCTTTTCTTCACTACTGTCATCATTACAAGGTGCTTGCAAGCATGAATAAACCATTATGCAAAATTTCAAAATTTTTCTTTAAAAACAAATAAAATTGAAAGCACTGTACTTGTTCAAGCCCAGCTCAAGGCAGTTTTTGTGTGGCCAGCCTGGCCTTCACGTTCTTACTGGTGTCCCAGTTACACAACACTGTTTGTATGGGCAGCCCAGCCTTGCAGAACCTCCAGCTTTGATCTTTTTTCCAGATTGGGTATTTGCTGCAGGTTTAACAATTTTGGAAAGTTTTAGGGAATAAAAGCAAACCAATTCAGATAGTGAAAGTAAGGAAAAGTATGTGTTGTTTAGCTCTTTTGAAAAGCCCCAACGCCTTCATAAGCTACAGCTGGGATTTTAAATTGGCAGAAAACTACCTTCATCTGGGACATATTTTCCCATTTCCAGGAAAATATGACTGAATTTGGCCAAGTTACAATTCTTTACTGAATTCTTTACTCTATATAAACTATGTTTTTCTGAAGATTCACTGGAGTTGAACAGCTGAGGATGAAATCAGTGTGCACCATCTCCTGTCCACGCCACACTGAATAGCCATTCTTCTCTTGGGCAGTTGTGTTTGCCCTGGATCTGCAGGAACTGAACGGATTCTTCCTGCAGCTGAAGCTGCTAGAGCTGTGAAGTGGGGCAGCTGTACCCAGTGCTCACTGGCACCTGTGAGGAATGGAAGGGCTGAGGTCAGGAAAGGCTAACGGGAGCTACAACAAAGTCTTCTTCAACCACACAGAAAAGAGTGAGGATCTTTTAGCTAGAATGGAGAGAACCTGGCATGGGGCTAATAGTGCAGGGAATTCTGTGGGCATTTTGAGGTATTTAATCTAGAATTGCAAATAAACCATAAATGACTGCTGTAGGTCATTTAATCCAGGGATCAAGCTTTATAAACTCCAGCAGATACTTGTACATTTTACTCATGGTCATGTGACTCGTGTGTCTTTGTTTTTTTTAGGAAGTTGTGTTTTTAACAACTGAGTATAAACAAAGCAATGTACATTTAAAATTACTCCTAGTAAGATTTTATGGTGTTTTTATTACCAGAATGAGTCGATCAATGCAGATCAAGTGTTTTTATAGTGCTCTAAGTGTTCTGCAATAGCAGATCGAACAGTAAAAGCTTTCTCCTGTAAATAAACCAACAGTGTTCCCCGCACTACTGGTGTCAGCACTGCAGCCCCCAAATGCTCACCCGGCCACCTCCCCCAGCAGTGACATGAGCACAGCCCCAGACACTGGGGTATGTTCACAGGATGTCCTGCAGATCCATCAGAAAGGGAGCACAGACACCCAGGCTGGGTCCCTGTCAGCAGAGGCAGACTGATATTTCTTAGTGTTAAATCAAAATCCAGAATTAATACAGAATGGGGGAGATCAAGCAGATCGATTCCAGGTTTGTTCTACTTGATTATTTTGGGTCGATGGCAGGCGGGAAAATCCTCCTTTACCATAAAACACATGGGAAGAAGATTGGTGGCCTGCGGTACGGTTCATATTCAGGTAAACTACATCAGATTAAAATCTGAGCCTGGAATTTCCAAAGATAAGGTACAAACTTCTAATGTTGGTGTCAGAAAGGAGTAGGGAAAAGCCACTCCTACAGCTGCAGTAATTGATACGATAACTGCTGCAACTCTGAACAAGAGCTTGGAACAGAGCCAGAGAGATGGTGCACAAACCCGGGAGAACAACAGCAGAGCAGCCAAGAAACGAATTTAAACCATCTTTCTTTGAGGGTTAAAGAAAATGACCAATCCAAGACCCAAGAGAGCTGCTGTTGCAGCAGCAGCCTGTGCTGGAAGGAAATGAGATGCAAATCTGATTGCAGAGTCCTTGTGCACAGCCTGCAGAGCCACGGCCACAGCCGGGTTCAACAGGAGCTGGCACTGACAAAGGGAAGGGATGCGCCAGGTACAGCAATGAGCCACCAGAGCAGGACTGCTCCGAGACCCACACCATGCAACAACACTGATTTCCCCTTGGGCAATGTCTTTTACTTTATCTTACTGAAGATTTACTTCGGCACAAACACCAGAGCGCAGCAGTCCATCGGAAAAAAAAGGTGTTTCTCTTCCTAGACTTTACTGTGCTAACTGGAGGAGGGAAGTTTTGCCTGAGCTTTGTCTTCTAATTCAAATCAGCAAGACTAAGTTTTGTAACTGGTGAGTATGGTGGAGGATCAACATATGCATTTAAAAATAACAAGTATTGTCAATACAAGCGGAGATCTCGTAGATATCTGTACATCTTCTTCAAGGACGAGGAGCCAAAGAAATGGAAACAGCAAATTTCCACACTGGTGGAAAGGTTGGCAAGAGAAGGCTCACAAGAGGTTCAAAAGCTCATGGGATCCATCTGAACAAACTTACCACCTTCCCTTCACTAGGGCTAGAAATGTGAGGGGCATGCCTGACTGACGGCAAAAAGCACGAGGAACACAAAAAATCTTAGCACAAGCTCCCAAGCTGCAAAGCTGAGTGAATGAACCTAACAGCAAATCAGACAGAGTACACTCAGCAGTGAAGAGCCATTGATTCCAAGCACTGGCTTTGAGCAGGCGAGGCCCCGCCACCAAAGCAATCACCACCGTTCAGGAACGCCCTCAAGGGATTTTCGGCCATAGAAACCAATCTCTGGTGTTCTACACTTTGCACAGACTAAACGTGGGGCGTCTGTAGGTATTTGTAGGGCTCTGCAGGTGCTGTGGGCCNGCTGAGGGCCCGGCCCGCGGCCGCCCCGCCGCCCGCCCCAGCTCCAGGGCCCTGAGCGAACCCCGCCCCGGCCAGACTCAGGCTGCGAGGGGACAAAGCGGGCGGAACGGCGGGTGTGCTTTCGTGGTGCAGCTTAGGTCTGTCCCAGCTGTGTCCAGAGGACGCTCGCATCAGGCACGATGATGTCCTGCAGCAGAGCTTCTGCCGGGCAAAGTCTTCTACCGGACTAGGCAAAGCTTAGGTAGAACTCATCAGGAGTGTAGTTTCACGTGCTGCAACTGCTACACAAAATTAAACATCAGAATGAAAGGTAGAAGTTACACACTAGAGGAAATTGCTATTCCTAGTTGAAAATGTAAAAAACACAAGGCTAAGGCAACTCTCAGTGAAAAGGAACCAAAAGCCCCATTCCCATTTCTGTGGTGCAGGGCCAGGCCCACCCAAAGAGACACTCAAGAAGATGCAGCCACAAAAGCCGTGATCAATTCTGAAGCAGGAAAACACCTAAATTACACAGCTGCTTGGAGTAGGCTACCAAGACGTGAAAGGATCAAGAGAGGTCAGCAGTAAAACAAGTGTTTAATTTCAGCTGAAGAGGTCTGAAGGAAACAGAATGACTTCCAAGGAGCAAAGAACTCAAATTATTTCTGTATTCCTTGTCAGAACTAACAGGCATCCACTTTTAAAAATATCCATTCTGCTGTTCAGCGCTGTACAGGAAAGTTGTTTTTGTCTTCTTTATTTCTTATTTAACACCAGTACGAGTGGCACTTGACTAAACCAATAGACTCCAGCTGACACGAACTAATACTTGAATGAAACTTGCTCCCTACTAAGTAGTTTGCTTTGCAACATCACCTTAATCAAGCTTGAAAATTTGGTTTTTTGTGAATGTTAACACCATTATCAAGACTTGTCTTGCCCACTGTAGATGTGTGGATTACTAATAGAGTAGATCATAACCCAGAAGTAAGACAAACGCTGTCAGTGGTTTAACCGCGTGAAAATGATGTGGGTATCCTGGACCAAGCATTGTGTCATCACCTTGAAAGTGCTGAACACAAAACCAAAACAAAGATCCCAAGATGTGGTTACGTGTAAGTGGTCTGACTTACTGCAAATCAGTGACAACCACATACGAAAAGATGATGCCAAGGAAGATGCATGGGAAAAATTGTCTGAATAATTAAACTGAAAAGTTTCCCTTTCTTGGAGACAAAAATAAACCACATCAACATTTTACTGTCAAAATGAAGGAAGGGGGCGAGGGAAAGTTATTTTAAAGGTTGGTTTAGAAGCATCTTTTGTCATGACAAGAGAAAATTTTAAATAAACTGCCCAAAGAGAACATGACTGACTTTACTTCACCAGCAGGCTCAGGTGGGATATCACTTTCCCGCAGGTCACAAAGGGAACACTTCCAAGTGCTCCCCACTTTGGGTTTTGGAACCTTCCTCTGTTTTTAGGTGGTGGTGGGGAAGTGTCTCAGCCTACAAAGAGCAACGTCAAAACCTCTGTCTGTCTTCAGGGATCCCAGGCGTCCCCTGTTCCTTACCAGTGGAGCTCAGCAGCTGGAGGGGAGCTGGCTGCACCTCGGATCCCCAAACTGCACATGGTCCCACTCAGTCACATCGGAGCTCAGCCTCGCACACCAGCAGGCTTCATCTCTACAAACCAAATAACAAGTACCAGGGGCAGTAATTAACAAGAAAAAAAAATCTAAACAAACAAAAGCATGCAAATACTTACTCAGCAGCAGCTCAGCTTTACCCAGCACTGCATCCCCACCACGGGAGTCCTGGAGACCCGTCCCTGCCCATCCTGAAGGAACACCGGCAAACCACTCCTCCCGCGAACCCACCGAGCATCGCCCGGGCCGGGGCCGCTCCCGGCACAGCCCCGCCGAGGGCTCGGCTCCGGGCACAGGAGCCTCGGCAGCGGGAGCCCCTCGGTACCGCCCCGCACCTGCATCCCTCCCGTCTGTGCCGCCNCAGGCACCCCGAGCGCTCCGGGCCCGGCGGAGCTCAGCGCGCCGAGCGCGGCACCCGGCGGTGCGGGGCGGGAGCGGGGCGGGCTCGGCTCCAGTTCAGTCACCGGGAAATTAAAGGGCTGCAGAGGGAAATGCAGCTCTAAGGTGCTCGGGATTTCTCTATCCCCGTTTGTGAGTTTTGAAATGATTTGAGATTAGAGACGTTCAGTTCTAGATGGAGCAGCGCAGAACCCGTGCCACACTGCCTAGGTCACAACCAGATCTTGTCCTTTACCCCTTCCTTCTTCCTTTCTTTCTGCGTTCCCTTCTACAATACAGAGATCCAGTTATTAACCACCTGAAGCATATCTGAAAGACAGTTCATAGCATTTCAATGTTTAATAAAACACCTAAATGCTCTTTTGCAAGTCATTTTTTGCTTTAAGTTTTAGCTCATTTCTTAACTCATCAGTTTGCAAAGATATATCTACTTTTTTCATTTTGCTCCACAGGACAGAAGTGAATGACAGACTTAGTAACAAGGTTATTACGAGATTTAAGCTATTAGGTTTTTAAATTTCAGAATTACAAGACCGAGCATTTTATGTAACCATATGCAGCATTCACAAAGTCAGAGAAATCTAGGTTTCTACATTCAACTCATTCTCCTCAGCATTTTAAGAACTTCAAATCATTTGTACCCTCCAACAGAAAAGAGAATCCCACTTTTTTTTTTCTTTTTTATTTGGGTCCACAATATCCAGAACAATAGCAAAGAAGCAAAAGGGAAAAAAAAGGCAAAGACCTTGAGAAATTCCAGTGTCTCACAAGAGGAATACTCTTCTCGTGCCTAGAATTTACTGCTACAGCTGTGAGGGTCTAAAGGGACCAGGCTTGCAGTTAGAGATAGGATGTTTTATTTGACCAGCTTATACAGCTTCATAGAGATGACAAACTTGTGGCCATTGCAGGAATATGTATTCCTTTCTGTAATACTTCATTAGTCAATCTGCTTCCTACTTTTTACTTTTATCTCCATTCTCTCTTGCAGCTGTGGATAGTTAGGCCATTTTCAGAGCTGATTTAGACAGGACAGTCTGTGATACACATCAGCTTTGTGTGTTGTAGCCACACCAACAAAGTGTTGTTTGTTAAAGTACAACCCCCTGCACTGGGTGGGGTCCCCACCTCCCCTGGCTCCTTTCACATCAGCTGCTGTTCCCATCTGTTCCTCAGTCCTGAGCACTGCCACTCCACCTGTGATTACAAAAAAGCCACTATCAGTACCTGGGTGTTGCCAGGTGCTCACAAAGAGCGCTCTGGAGAAGTCACTGCACCACACAGGACAAGAACCGTGTTCTGATGTGGGGACAGTAAACACTCTTATACACCTTAAACACAACACCACAGAGCCTGAAACAAGTCTCTCACTGATGAAATGCCAGGTATTTCCTTATGCTATCAGGTAATAAAATAGTAGTTCAATAGAAAGGAATGTTAATTGGAAAGACAGGAAATGATATCTTATTAGCAACACTTCTGAACTCTGTATAAGAACTGCTGGTTTAATAGCGCAGCACTTCTTTAATCGCTTTGTGCTTCATGGCTCTAAAGCACTTTTAAAGCAAGCACGCGACATTAAGTCCCCAGAGACAAATTTATCTCCTATGTGAGAGGAAAAGTACACAAGTGATCTGTCAGAGCTGCACAAGGAGTCTGAATTCCTACATCCTGGCTGCAGTCTCGCCTCCCCAAGGACCAGCTGTACCATTTATTGCATACTTCTACAGCATCCAAGAATATTGTTACCATCCAGCACATCTTCCCTCATGTTAGCATTGGAAGCCATTTCTGAAGCTACCTTAAAGCTGATTATTCCTCTCTAGCATTATCACATGCAGCTACATCCTAATATCCGAGTGTGACGCTGGTATTGCAAGGAACACGAGCTCAGAAGAATTCTGGAAAGTCTGTAACTAGAATGCCACAGCTAATTTGAAGATAAAAAAACTTCAAAGGGGTATTTAGCACTGGTCTAAATCTTTCTCCTGTTGGTATACCAGGGAGAGCAGGATTTTTACTTGATTACTTACGAAAATCCTGGGAAGTCTTTGTATCTGTAACCATACATGAATTTTCAATTTCATAAAATAACCCAAGTCCTAATGGCTCGTTAAGAGCTCATCACCTTGAGAAAAGTTAAATGCTGCTGGGTTTAAAGGACAGATGCAGTTAACAGCTGCATTCCTTCCTCAAGGAGGCAGCAGTAGGGAAAGTTAGAGTCACTTTAAATGAGCTTCTCAGTTTCAGAAAACTGCTGTAGGTATGAGTGCTTTGCAGAAGCAGCGTTGCTGACCTGTGTGAGTGCACTTCAGCCTCATTCCCTGGAAGTGTCCCAGATCAGCTCCTGTACCGTGCCTCCTCTGCAGAGCCAGCCCTATCAGGCTCACTTTATGCTCACAGACAGGCATTCCCAAGGACACGCTCCTCAGTCTTTGCTCCTGCTGCCTCAGTGGGAGAGGGGCTGAGCACAGCCCGAGCCTCTCCTCTCCTCTCCTCCCTGGGTAAATGTCTACAAGGGCTGCCAAGGCTAAAGAGATGGGAGAAAACACTCGCAAGTGAAACGGGTTTGAGTTCAAACTGTCACACTTGTAGCAGATACTCACAGCAGCAGTGGCAGCCTCCCCAGCAGCACCTGAGCCAGGGGACGCAGCAGTGGGGACCTAAACCTCTCCCAGGAGCCGTCCTCAGGCAAGCCCTGCCATGCAAGGCTCAGGACTGCAGCTGCTGCAGGAGCAAGCCCAGCACAGGTGAGCCAGCAGCACCGAGGGGCACGCGGTGGGACCCCGGGACTGCCCGGGGGAAGGACAGGGGCACACGGAGAACACTGCCAGGAAACACAGCCTGGGGACCTGGCCAGGAGGAAAAAATTAAGCCCATCTATTGTCACACTTGAGAAAAAAGGATACATTCTTCCTCATTTTGATTTATCTGACAAAGTAATCGAGAAAAAACGTTTTATTTCTATATCCATTTATTATTTTGGTCTGTAAAAATATAAGACTAATATACAACTACATCTAGCTTGATTTTTGTAAAATCAATCTTCATTCGGTGAGATACCAATGTACATTATACATTAAAGTTGTAAGAAAAATACTGATATTTGACATTTTAAACAAGTTCATTCATGTAAAAATCACATTGCAAGTAAAATTTAATTAGAAAATACATAATATTCACAAAAATACACATGTTAAAGACAGCTTGTGAGAACATTGTCCTAAATTTAATTCAGGTGTGGAAAAAAACATACGATTCACAGTTAGGCTTGACTTCTCCAGTACCACAGCAGAACTTCAAAGTAAATGCATCTTAATTCTATTAAGAATTTGTTCTTCTTCCTATTAAGGTGCACTTAGATCTCCCAGTCGCAAGGGAGGAATCACTTGCCCCCCTCTGTGCATGTACACAACATACAACACTAGTCAAAGGAATTTTCATTTTTCATTCCATTCTGAAATAATTTGGATATCTCATAAATTAATTTATAAAATCTGGATTGAAAATACAATTTACACACACAGGATACTTAATACACAAAGATTACATCAATAGCAGCGTAATATTGTCAATCATGCGCAGCATCCTCACTATCACTTCTGGATTTTTTTCTCCTTTTTTTAGCTATAGATAAAATCTATATAAAACAGTCAAGCCTTTAAGTATTGTCTTCCAGGGAGAAAACAGTACAGATGTTAAAAATTTAGGAGGTAGTGAATGAAAGGCTAACAATATCAGCATATTTTAAAAAACCTTATACTGAACCCCAGCATCAGTTATATATAAAATTAAATTTAGCCACTCAATCAACCATTGATCATCCTGAAGTAGCAATTAAAAAATCTTTTGTAATTAATAGTTTATGTATTAGTAAGATATGGAAGAACTTTAGAAACTTTATGGTAACTGCAGCATAAAGCAATTACATGCTGTGCAGTCTGTCATTGTAACTGTAAATACACATTTTTTAGATTTATTCTTCAAAGTTTTTATCAAGTCCCAAATGCTTAGTTTTACTACATATTACCAAATTTCTGTGAAACAGAAGATGATATACGCCAAAAAGAACATTATCTCACGTTTAGATTACTCAGTTTGCAGGGAAGGTCCTAAGAGATGAAGTCTCATGCAGTTTAGAGTAGGACCCCAGTTAAATTTCTACAAATCCTTAATACTGGCATATATATTATCCAAACTGCCCATGCACGTGCCTGGCAGCACAGCAGCCTCGGGGCTGGGCCCTGCCCGGTTTCCTGGCCAGACTCAGCCCTCCCAGGCAAGTCCATCCTCCCAGCTGTGATCTGAGCTGCAAAATCCTCAAGGACACATCAGCCACAGAGTGCATTTCCACGGAATAAAAATGTGACACCTGCATGAAGTGCACTACCAGTTCATTCTCTGTACCTGTGGCCCTCTCTTCTCTTCCCATCCAAGTGCCTTTATTCCTTCGATTATTCGCAATACATTCAAGTAAACCAAAGGCACAGAAGTGCAAACTAGCAGAATAATGAGTCTCACCCTTCACTGTGATTTCATACAGGAAGGAAAGTCTTTTGATAAAGGAAAATAAAAAAGGTATTTTCAAAGTAAACAATCTTCCGTAAAGAAAGGAAGTGTAGAGCAGCGCTGAGAGAAAACATGTACAGGTAAAGTCTCCATGTTGCAGAATGAACATTTCTTTTTTCCTCATTTCACACTAGGTGGATGTAGTTGCTTCATTTTTAATAATTATTAGCAAAAAAGGTGAAACACTGGAAAGATCTTGCTCTCGTAAAAGATTCCAGGGCTCTCCACACACACTGAAGAAACCATAAATACGTGTGGCAAAAGAGCCCCTCACCTGTATTTGCAAAGTACCACTGCCTGCTGTGCCTATTCTCCATAAATCCTAAGGGGTAGGAATGCCTCTCTTGGCATCTTGGCCTCCACTGGCATTGGAGGTTTGAGAAAACTGCTGCTCATGAGATACCAATTTCAAATGTGCACTTTGTAACATCAAACAGCAGGGGTTTGTTTCGGCAGCAGTATTTGCATCATCACAAAAACCTGAAACAAACACAGGTTTAGCCTCTGATAGTCTGTGACGACTTTTACAGATGCCCTAACATTAAACTTACAGTTGGTCTCCTGTCAGTAAAGTTACCAGAGGTAGATTTTCCTCAAATAGATTGAGGGAAAAAAAGAAAGGGGTCAGTCTCCCTTCCCACTCATCACATCTTCCCAGAGGGTGGAAGCTCCCAAGCACCTGACTGCTGCTCTGGGCAGCACAGGACCACAGGACAGAACTGGTAGCACCCTACTCCTCCTTACAGGCTGACAGAGGCCACGGGATCCCTGGGGAGATCCTTCTCCCCAATCCTATTAGTCCCCATCTCATTTTCCTGCCACAGCTTCTGTTCCCAAAGGAGGGTCAGGTAGGGAACCAAGGGTCAAAGTGGTAAAGCAGGAGATACAAAAAGGGGAAGGATAAAAACAATGCTAGAAGCACCCCCTGCACCTGTCCCAGCGAGTGCAGTGGTTACACACACACACCATTGCTCCTGCAGCACCAGGACTTGTCAGCAGTGTTCTCACACAGAGCAACTCTGTAACACCCACAGCACCCAGCCAGGGGCACACAGAGATCTGCATCTACAGAGCAGTTCCTAATAATGAATAAGTTAATATCACATGGCTCAAACAAGATATACTAAAGCCTCAACCTGATTTAAAACTTTTTTTAATCCAGGGATTTAACTTAAACTGTTCTAACTTCTTCAAGTTTGAAGAAAGTCACTTTTATGTAATCCAGACTCATTCCAACAAACCTTTGCTAGTAGGAATCTTTAGGTTTTCTACTAGGACCTGCAATTTTAACAGAGATTACATTATGCTATCTCCATAGCATTGTTTACATTTGATTTGCTTGTAATTTACTAGGATTAGTGACTAAATCCAATGACACCCTTAAATATCGCAAACCAGAAGGAGAACAGGTCTTTGATGCATTAGTGTTAAGACTTTCACATTTGAATTTCAAAATCAGAGTCATTAAAAGTAAGCTTGCCTGGCCATTGAAACCAGTAATGGTGCCTGACTAACGAGCCTGTGGTTGCACATTCACTCCCAGAGGAACAGTGACCTCCAAAGCCCCACTGCAGGTGCTGCCCACAGAGCCCTGCTGTCCCTGTGGCAGCCAGGGGACCAGAGCAGCCACCCCCACCTCCTCCCAGCCCACCTCTGGCCTTCTCCCAGTTTCCCCTTGCACAGAGCCCACCAACAGCTCTGCTGCCAGTGGAGCAGCAGCCAGGGCAGGAGCGAGGGGGCTAAAGCAGCTCCAGCACACGTAAGCAGCACTTCAGAGGAACATGAAACCACAGTACGTGAGACCGTCAGCCTCACACGTAAGGAAGTTTACTTCTACAGAACCAGTAGTATACAGCATTAAAAAAATAATAAAAATCAAGTACCTTTAAAAGAAAGCTCACAGCCATCTCTTAGCTATCCTTCATTTTCAATTTAAATTTTCCTCATTGAATTTCAGCCATTTATCAATTATCTTCCAGCTTTGTGAATTATTTACATTGAAGTGCAGAATTAATGAAGTTAGTCAACTTATGTAATTCTGTTTTTTTGTATTAACTTTTTTCCCTCCTTTTAATCTAACTGCAGTGCATGGTAGATGGAGAGGTATAAAATATATTACATATTAAGCCCAATTAAAACATGTATGGCATCCTTACTTATACAAAGTACAGCAATGTAACTTCATAGTGTTATTATAGTTCCATCTTCTTCTAATGACTTACGCCCTGGCTCTGGTACTTCATACTCCATGCTAATGCTGCCTGCTGAGTGATTCAAGTTCATCTCACTGGAAGGAAGGAATCCATTTTGTGTGGACTCGTGGAGGAGTTCAATTTGCGATAAGGATTCTACGCTTTCGCTGCTAGGTGCAGCTTTTGGGATCTGCCGTGGCTCCCCACTGTCCTCAATAATAATGTCCTCCTCATCGCTCTCCTCTTCTCCTTGCAGCAGATTTCCCAGAATGTTTGGAGTGCTGCTGGGAAGGCTTGACTCAGTGGACTGGCCGGAGCTGCCCGAAGTCCGACTGTTCCTCACGACGTTGTTCCTCTGGTTGGCGGGCCTGACCGTGATGATCAGGTTGCGGCTGTTTGCAATCATCATGTCTGTAACTTGATCGAGGCTTTTTCCTGACACCTCTATCCCATTCACCTCCAGCACCTCATCATTGACAGCCAGCAGGCCCGTGCTCTGAGCCAGCCCCCCGGGGACCAGCCTGGATATGAAAATGCCCGGGACCTTCTCCAGGCCGTGCGGGGTGACCCTGACGCTGGAGCCGTCGCGGATGTAGAAGCCCAGGGGTTTGTCAGTGCCGTACTTGTAGAGCCGCACCCTGCGGTGGGTCTCGGGCAGAATATCCACGTCTATGATAGAGGACACGGGCCTGAAGTCCTGGGGCATGCTAATGACAATGTGGGGCTTCTTCTTGTGGTTATCCGGACGTAGCACGTTGGATAAGACGTTCTTCTTCCTTGTCATTGTATCCGTCCCGAAGGCACTGTAGTCTGCATCTTCTGTAAGACAGAGCACACGGGGATTAGAGCCAGGCACGGCCAGGTCACATTGCTCAGCAGAGGCAAAGAGCTCATCTAGAGAATGTCTGCCTTACTGTCATAGAAACCTTTCTCTCTACTCACGAAACAAAAGCTTCACTGTTATGAGATTCAAAGTTTGGAATACTTTTGGTTTTCTTCTACCAAAAGAAAGGGAGTGCACAAAAGAAATTAAAGCAAGTTAGCAGCAGAAGACACAAAGAGCTACAGCTGCTTGAGAGAAAGGGTAGAATGGAAAGAGTGAGTACATTCCTAGAAACATTTTAATTTTATTCAGAGTAATTCCACTTGCTAGTTTTCTCTCCTCAGGTTTCAGATCATTGGAAAAGAAAGAATGAAAAAGGGAAAGCAGCCAGTGTGCCTATTATTGCCTAGTTGCTGGGAGCCAGCCAAGTGACCTGGATTCAAACTCCAGAAAGCTTATTCCATTCTGCACTCCTCCCTGCCCCCACACCATGTAGGTGAAACGGCTGTGGAGCAGAAACAAAGAGACCTCGCACACAAATACTTCAAGCAAAACTGTTCATGCAGGCAATGCTGTAACTGCCACAACTTGATACAGGAATAAGGAAATAGCTTAGAGCTTAAAAAAAACCCAAAAGAAAACATATTAGTCCTACAACTACTTGTAAGGGACGAGGAAGCACGTTCTGTGGAAGCAATCCTGATTTCTGAAATGCTTATTTTAAAGGGTTCCATTTTTCTCTTTAATATGCTATAACTCACCAAAAAGAACGAACCTAAATACATCCAGATCTGAGCTTCCTCGGATTCCCACTCGTACTTTGGCAACGTTGCACACATCTTTGTTCTACACAGGAACACCCCCATAATCACACAGAACTGGACTGCTCTAACCCCAGGGCCCAGAGAAGTTGGGATTTCTTTGTACTGTCACATTCAGATGCCTTTGGTACAGCCAAGAAAGTGGGAGGATGGCTATACATTTCAATCTGTGGACGGGACTGCCTGTGGCAATGCTGCCCTGGTGGCATTTCAGGACAGCTGCCAGTTGCTGAGGAAATCAATGAGTGCACTTGTTTCTCAGGCTGAGATATCCAGACATGCACCAGTTAGATCTGGACTCCTCAGAGGCTTTAAGCAAAATAGAACAGAGAAAGGATTCCTGGAGCAACAGGTTAACACTACTGCAGCATGTCACACTGACTCCTCCCTCCCCAGCCCTCAGGGTTGCTGAAAACAAGAACAGTCCTTTGGCTGCTCCAGGAAGGCAGCCTTGGACCTGGTACTCTAAAAGATAAAGGACAACAGGAAAAGAAATTTAAATTAGCCCACAAAAAACCTCAAAGGGATTTATTGTCAGGTCCTGGCTTGTGTGTACACAATAGTTCATCAACATGTATTAGAAAAATGTGTCCTGATGATGGCCTCATTTACATTTCTTTTTTATTTCCTTTGTTTAAAAAAAATAATTACACCATAAGGAAGGCAAAGCTCTTGCTTAGCTGTTTGCTAAACACAGAGCATCTTTTGCATTGATGTTTACAGCTAAAGTTGTTCAACAATTTAATTGACACGATCAGGAATTATTTCCAAAGATACCTGACTGCTACAGAAGTGACTTCAGGCTATAGTAGGTCTGTGTCAATCTCAGTTACTTTGGAATTTAAGGTTTAATTAATATAATATTAGATCTTAACATCAAGCAAGAAGGCTTTAGAAATAGCCTAAAATCTGATCTTCATATGTCTAAGAGTGTTAGGTCAGTTGTGGTGAAGAGTTGGTGCATTAAAAACCAATTCAACCTCCCCAGCCAAAGCATATTAACAGGTGAACTATGTCTCAAGTAAAACACCTACAAAAAGAGCCAACTCAGCCTTTCCTCTGTCCAAGGCCCCTGGGGATGCCTGACTGAGATCAGCTGGTTAAACCCTGTACACCACTGCTGACAGCTGACATGCTGACTTCTCAGACAACAGGGAGCAACTCTTTTAATGTCTGCTAAAAATTTATGATCAAAGAGAAAAGTGAGAGAAGTTTTGCCCTTATCTCTCCTGACAACCCACCCAACCAGTTTCCAGTCAGAAATCTGGTGTTTCACTGAAAGGATTTTTGCAATTCAATGAGGTGCAATAGCTCCTCTCTTTTTATTTAGAACTACAATTGTTTACAAAACAACCTGGAAAGGACAATTGTGAAATCAGGTCATAGACAGGTCTTGCTTTAAATACAAAGTAACACTTGCACTCGTGGCTGCTAGAGGGCAAGTTGCTGCTGACAGCTCCAGGACACAGGTCCCAACAGACTGGTGCCCATCCAGCACTCGGTTCCTACTGCTTTTAGTACAACAGCTGGTTTAGAAACAGACACAAGAAAACAGCACATCAAAGCTTTATCAGGACTGATTTTCTCACGAGTGTTCTCCCACGTGGATTGAAACATTAAAAGGTATTCAATTTTTGGGTTTTCTCCTTAAATTCAAAGTGCAGAAATTTGGAGAATCAGACAGACTGTGGCATTTTACCCATTGTGTCACATCAAATACATAAAACATTCTGTGTTCCAGATGCCACAGTGGGCTAAAAGGCTTCTCCACCCTCATGGCAGGCCACACAGCCCACAGGAAGCCTGGCATGGACTGGATATACAAACACGTATTTATTACACCCTGGTAGATCTATCACGTCCTGCAAATGATCAGTTTGTTCTCTTTACTCAAGTTAGATTTAGAACTGTTCCCAACTTCCTTCACAGAAACCACCTCCCAGCCTGCCTTCCACAACTATCAGCTGTAACTTCTGTCCAAATCAAATTTTTCCAGTTAGTAGAGAAACATGAGGATCAGCTGCAACAGGAGTGGCTTTGAAAGAAATATTATGTTAATGTCTGTATGCAAAATAACAGATTCAAAAGGACCTTTTAAACAAAAAATAAGAGCAGGAAAACATTTCTTGGAAAAGAGAAGAACTTAAATCTATTTCAGAAGACAAATCAGAGATCTTAAATTGAGCTGGTGCTTTTGTTTTTAGTAACTTTCTTATGTTACAGGACACACGGCTGAAATAAAAGCATCCCAAAACTGCAAACCAGATGTCAAAACATTTAAGAAACTCTGACACACCAGAGGGTAAGTTTTTTGCATCATAACTCCTCTGGTTTTTTTTGCTCTTCATAGTTTAATAATTCAGAACTAGCACGAACCTTAAGACAGAAAAGGTTAGAGAATTTGTGAGGAAAAAATTAGTAAAAGGTTGATAAACTCATCTCCCCAAATCTCAGCGGAACAGCACACCCTGGGTAACCTCTCTTCCACTGCTAAACAAGTTTTCTAAGGCAATAGTCTCAAGTACAAAGGCATCTTTGTTCTGGCACCTCACTAATCAGTTTAAAGCCCAGGCGAAAAATATTTTGGCCTAAAGCCAAAGGACAAGGTGTTAACTGCAGATAGTGTGAAGGAGAATGTCCACACGGGGCAGCAAGGATTTCTCCCCCCAGCAGTTTAAAGCTCAAGGTGGCACCAATCTGTACAGACTTATGCCACAAATGCCAAATCTGGTTTCAATTTAATGTTATTGAAGACAGAGTTTTAAAATATCTTCCTGACCTATTTGCAAATCAATCTAGAGTTACCCCTTGAGAATTAAATTTTCAAAGCCCCCAAGTGGTAAGTATATTTGAATAGAGATGCAATTTAGCATTTTTTAAATACGACCCAACAAATCTCCTCTTATTTAGTACAAAATATAACAAAATATGGTTTTAGGAAACCAACCTGTGTTTTTAGGAAGAGGCCTCAGAATAGCTAGGCTAGTCCACCAAGAGCTGTTTAAAAAGCCAACTGCTCTTACTTCTCACCAAAGTAAAGCTTCTCAGTGACAGAGTCTCTCTCCAGAGGCACGAGTGGATTAACCAAAGGATCCACCTCTCACTAAATACAGTCACATACATGCAGAACTTGCAAGAGCTGGATATTGTAATTTAGAATCCTGCGAGGGACTGTTAAGGATATTATAATGAAATGTATATTCTGTTATCTCTATTGTTCTTGTATTTAAAATGCAAATTTCCCCACATCAAGCTGCCCCTCAGCCTGTGCAGACTGTTCCCCTCCATTTTCTCTTCAGTAGGGTTTTTCTCACAGACAGAGTGACTCCCATACATCTGGATTTAATCACAACACATCAGTTTAACCTTTAAATACCAGATGTCAACAGTACCTGTTAATCTGTTAAACTGCAGAATGAAATTCCAGCAAGGAATGTTTTCTGCGAGCTGACAGCCAATCCTGACTTGTGCAACATCAAGCCTCAGTTTAGATTTAGCACTGGAGCAGTTTAAAGTATTTTAAAGGAATTTAGTGAAATGCAATTAGAGGAGTCTAAGGGGAATAATGAGGCTTCATTACAGGATCTCTAGGTTTCTTACCACATTAACCAAGATACAAATGTTCAGGACAAACCCAGAGCTTTCAGAAATGAGGAGTCAAAACAAGCAGGAGAGAAAAGAGTTCTTACTCTGGCATAACATTTCCTGAATTTTGGAGTCCCATTATCATAACTATCACTTATTAATAAAAGCAAAACCGTCTTGCAGCTCCCATTTCAACCCCTCAAGGAGTTTCTTGGATGCCATATACAAAGAAGTTAATACTATTTACATTAGATTTCGTTGCAGTCTGCTCATAGCTTAAGTTAGCTTTGCACAAATTACATGTAGTTTGTAAATAGTTAAGACAGTATGATAAAAATTTCATATATTATAAGACAGCAAAACACTTTCTCTCTTCCCCACAGTGGCTTTTCGTCAAAGATCTTAAATTCCCTACTGCTGCTGCTGGAAATATAAAAGAAGTTAGAGTTCCATTAGAAAACCCACAAAAATTTTTCAGCTGATTTAAGAGAATGCATGAAAGCCACAAGTAGCCTTGCAGGTGGAAAAATAACTTGTGTCACTTATTATAGTTCCAAACCAGCACAGATCAAAGCAGCCCCATCAATAGCAGGTATTTGTTCAGACATTTCTTCTCCATTCCAGAGGCAGAGCCAGTAAGGTTGCTGCAATCTATGAACTAAGCACACTTTAAACAAATTACACTGCACAAAATATGAACCATCCCTAACCCCACCAATTCAGCCTTGGTTACAGGCAAATCATCACAAATAAAATACAGACTAAAGTTAGTTCTGTGTTCTCCATCAAACATCCACTCTATATGGCAAAGATGCCACTCAAGGCAAAGCCTCAATTTCATCAACAGATGTGATTAAGGGTGGTCACAACTAATTCCCAGCAAAGTGCAGTGGGGGACTGTGGGGCCAGCCTGGGGTCTTTATTCCCTGAAACCCCACAGGCTGAAGGCTCTTGTGCCCCGGGGAAGGCAATGACACCTGATACTTCCCACACAGCTTTTCCTGCTCATCAACTCTTGTTCTGATAAACTAAAATAGATTCACCTTACTTCTACTTCTGTGCATTATATCAACCCCTGGCACCAGAGCAGTGACAAATAATCCACCTGGATCAAATCAGGGTAAATGATGGCTGGAAACTAAAAAAGCATTACAAATGTAACACTAGGAACAGGCAGCATCAGACCTGTCACACTGGGAACAATCTCAAAACATATGGTGTTAAAATATAAACTCAATAATCCCAGTCTGACAAAGTGGTTTATCCCTTCCTGTCATATGGCTACTGTAGGGGATTAAATGGAATCATAGACCTTGTCTACCTCCAGGTTGTGCTAAAGCAAAGGGTTCACACCTTTGGCAGTTCAGCACTGAAAACACAGGCCTTACCAGTCTATACTATCAACACAAACAAAACTAACATTTTGCCAGCACACAGCAGCTGCCAAGCAGCCACACTGATTGTGAACATTGGGTTTGTGTCAGGCTGTTGTGGGGTTGCTCACTTTTTGGAGTGGGAGTTGATAAAAGGTTCTGATGCCCAAGCATTTTCTAAGGAAGAGATGCCAGTCTTAGCAACAACCAAGCACAACACCAGAAAAACAAATACAAATTTCTAACTGGAATTTTTTCCCTTCATGAACAAAAGCAGACAGTAGAACACACAACCAGAGCAGACACACACTTTTAAAGGCAAACCAAGAAACCTAGCAGCCCCCACTCCTGAGGTTTGCTAACTGAAACAAGCTTGTCAATTGAAAACTTCAAAATGTTTTATTTATGGAAGTGTAATAAGAGTAGCATATTACAAAGTTAGTCTTGAATTTATATTTTTATATTACATTTAACACTCTATGTAATAACATTTTTGATATTAGTTTCCATCTTGTAATGGTCTCTCTTCTTGTCTGATGGAGATTGGAATTTTAAGTGGAAAGTATCCAACATACAGAGCGGAAAGCCTTAGAGGTTTAAAGTTTATTTTCATTTCCTTACATAAAACCAGAAAGAAGCATTTGCTGGAGATTTAACTTGACCTTAACTCAACTAAATACAAGCAAAAAATCACAAAGTATAAATAGGTTGCCTGAGGAAGTCCTTGCAAAGAGACAAGTTGTGAATACCTTTTATGACCCATAATTATTACAGAATGTGACATGATGAAATAAGACTGAAGGGTTTTTTCCTCCATACATCGCACTGTAACTAAAAACAGATGATTTACATTCTTCACGTGCCCTTACCTTTTCTCTGAATGAAAATCCTGAGTAGAGGATTGGCTGTAGAAACTGCTTTGTGATAATTGTCGTCGTTATTGATAGGCAGCAGGTCGCCGTGAATGTCCGTGTATCCCACCAGGACATCAACATTTGGGATCTTGTGCACGTGCTGCAATAATCCATAGAACTCCTCAAACTTTCCAGGTTTGGATCTCTCCAGAGAAAACCGTCGAAATTCTGCTCCAAACTACAACAAAAAATATCTTACATCATTAATGTGGAAGCAATAGAATTATTTTAATGTTAAACCAGAAACGTTATGGAATTAAAAGCGCACTAAAAACTACAACCAATAATTTTGACATGGTATAAAAAAGTCAGTTAAAACAGTTGGGAATTTTCTCCAAAGTCATAACTAGTTCTGTACCTGAAAGAACATGTACTTTTGAGCATGCCAAAGCTGATTCATTGTTCCATTTAATGGGAGCTCACCAGCACCAAGGTGACAAACGGGTGCAGGGATAACTGCAGATTCTCACAGGCTCAGGAACCAACCACGCCGGTAAGGGACAGAACTCGGAGGCAGCCCTGCTGTGGTGGCTCAAACCAGGACTGTGATTAACATCCTGTGGTATGTGACTACCTGGAATTTTGTTCCAAGAACTACCAGTGCCCTTGAGAACAGCGTGTAGAGATTGTTACACAACTGTGGCTCACCCACGCAAGGCTGAGCAGCTTCACACCCCCAGATGTTTGGCCAGGAAGTGAAAATGCCACTTGGATGTGGAGACCACAAAGAACTGTTGCTGCTTTTCAGTACAACCCACGTGCAGCCCAGCTTTAGGGAGCTGATCTCAGGTCCACTCTGCTCCTACCTAAAGAGAGATATCAGAGGGGCCCAGCCACTACCTCTAAGAGCATTCAGAAGATTCGTTTGCATGAGCAAAGCTCAAATCTTGATTGCAACAGTCTTATAAATCAGGGTTCTATCCGGGGTAGAGAACCTGGATTTTCCCAATCTGGCAAGATTCAGAAAATATGAAAAAAAAAATTAGTCACAGACACTGCTATCAGAGGTAGGATTTGCTTGTAGTCAACATAATCATTCCACAAAAACCCAGCTCACAAATCCACTCAAGCTCAGTCTCCTAAATCATCTCTAAAGCAAACACTTATAAAAATATGTTGCTTATTACGGCAACGATACAGTGGGGGCAGGCAGGAGACTCAACTGAGTGCCAAGAAAAGGATGAGCATTTGATGTAGACTAGACATATTGTGATTTTTACCACACATAACTAACAAAATGTTGGTGTTCTGCCTAACAAGGGCAGGACCCAAACCAAACAGAATATTGGATCAAAATTACTCCAAATCCTTCATATCAGCTGCATACACAACATACCAGAGATGTGGAAAGGAATTCAGAGATAGCAGCCAGGTTACAAAAACCAGAACAGATTGGGTATGAGTTAAAGGATAATAAGCTAATAATTTAAAAAACCTCAGTTGGCTGCTTTGTGTGAATTCTGTTGCTGACCTATCGTGAAAATAAAGACTTTAAATAATTTCTTTCGCAAGTTTAGTTTTAAGCAGAGCAGAAACATGGAACAAAACGCTCTGCGTGCAAGTTTGAGCGTCAGTATCACATACTTTGGTGTATGTTACACACAGGAGATGTGAGGTGCACTTTACCTCACACCTGATTACAATCTTTTGGACAATAAGAGCTTCGGCGTTCTCACATACAAACAAAGGTCTGAAAATCAGGAGACAAGGCCCCCGTTGTTAGCACGTTAACACCATGCTAACTCAAAACAAGCTTCAGCACCCCACCTTCCTACAAAAGCTTCAAATAAAGGAATTATCTGGGAACATTCCTCCTCGAAAAAACCTGCCATTACCCTAACATTAATTAATAAGGCAGAAGGGATGATTCACACCTGCTTCCAAACAAAAGCCCAGCCCACAGGAGGAACTCCCAGCACGGCTTAACGATGACCTCAGACATCCTGCCCCAGATCCTTCCCCAGCTGCGGGAGATTTGGAGCCCCAAGGAACTGTCCATGCATGGCAGCGATCGAAATTGTCAGGCTTTCAAGGATTACACGGTTTAAACATAATTCAGTAATAAAAGTTTAAAAAGCCAACAACTTCACCCTAAGGTTGGAATAAATGTTGAATCTTATCAGAGCAAGCAAAGGGCCAGAATTTTAAAGCGGCCAATTTTATTTTTTCCGTGTTATTTCATACCTATTTGGTGCAAATACCAAGAGACTCATAACCCGTTCTTATTTCCTAGCACAGTTTGCTCAATACTACTAGAAAGCAGGTAAAAGACACAAGTCCAACTGTGCAATTCCATTACTTGAACCCTTGAAATGCCTGCATTTTCTACCAGATGCTGCACTCCATCCCATGAAACAGGCCTGCACCGATGTTCTACAGGAGATGAGACACTGGAAGACACTGGAAAAGTAACTTAAGCAGAGAAGGCTCCTTGCCACCTGAGCTCTTTACAAGCACGTGCTGCTCCCCTGCCAACTCTCCCGGGAAAAGGCAGTGGAGCTGTGCCAGCACACCAGGAAGGCACCCGGGATGCTCACTTAACACTCACTCAGGGGACATATTTTTAAGTCTTCTGAAACACAGCATAAAGCTGCTCTATGTAAGTCTCCAGCACTGACAGAACACGAGCAGCAGTGACCTTCTCTAGCTTACCAGATATTAGACTTAGAAAAAAATATTATTCCAAGTCATGAGAACGGGGAAACCCCGAATTTTAATATCTAGAGAACTAGAAGCTTATTTTGGGGTTTCTATACCATCACTAGGAACTCTAGTCTGGGGTATAAAATTTTCTTTTCCATGACAAGAAAATGGGCTGACTGGAATTCAAGTACTATGGGGAATCGCCAGGGCAAGTTCAGAGCAGTTACCCAAACTGAATAAACTAAACCAACAAAAGCATTGTGCTCATATAACTGCAACCACAGTTGGGCCGTGCTGGCCCAGCCCTGTCAGCTGAGACACAATTATTGATCTGGAATATCTAAATAAAGAGCTGTACATCACTGAGCAGCCTTCAAAGCCCAGGCCACTCCACAGGAACGGCTCCCTGCACCTCCCACACAGGCCTTTCTTCTTTCTCTTCAGAATTGCTCATTTTCATAGAAGGAAGATGACTCCTCCACGATATTAAATTGAGGTGCTGTTAAATAATGCATTAGCAACAAGTAGTTCTAGGAATGCCTTGAATCCTGCTCCATAATATGCACTTAAGGGACAATCCCTATTCATTAGGGCTGCACATCTCTGTACAAACACCAGGAACTCATCACATGGCTGATTCCCTAGATATATTTTAAATCAAGGAAAACACACAGTGGGGAAACAGTAAACCTAGAGTTTTGGGCTGAGGAAACAAGTGATTTGGGTTTATAAGCACATCATACTAATCATTTTCAACCTTCTAAGAGCATAAATAAAGGACTTCACCATCACAGTACTAACTGTGCTTAACTGGTATTTGAAATAACAGCACAGATATTACTGTGCTTTCCGGTTTTGACCACATGAGAAATGAACACTTTAAAGAAATCCTCATTCAAGCTGTAGAGACCAACCACACACTCTCCAGAAGCTCCAGCACTTTGATGTGTTATCCTTAAAAGTCCACACAGCTCAAGTCCTGACTGCTTCACCTGCACTGCTGCTGGAACACTTCACTAGCAGGAAAGGAGGGGACACAACACAGGCTGCTCCCCACTTTAAAAAACAACCCAAGAGATCTATGTGTCCACCAATGGAAAACATATGCCCATGTGGATGCACTTACAATCTGCCTAGGCAATGAAAAAGAGGTTTTACCTCAACATTTATTTAACTAAAAGCTTGATGCTCCACCTAATACTGTACATCCAGCAGTTTTACAATCTGAAATTATTACAAATAAAAAGCAGAATAAAAAAGATCTTATTTCTCTCAGAATATCAAAGCTTTGTCATCAAAACTTTGCCTAAACGGCAAATAAAAAATAAAAATAGAAGAGATGTGGATACATGCATGGGAGAATTTACAGAGCTGTGCAAAGCTCTGAGCACAAGACACTGCTGATCTATGCGGGAACACAGAGGTAACACACTCCTGAAACACTGCCAGGGTAAAAGTCTCTCGGGGCCTCTAGAAGAAGGCAAACTCCACTTTCGGATAAGCTAGCCAGGGCTTACCCCTACTTCTAATGCAAGCCTATGCCGTACCCCACAAAAAGCTACAGAAAGACATAATCATTAAGGACATAAAGGTAACTACAGAAACAGCCACTAACAAACGCACTCATTGCGATTCAGACAAAGAGTGGGTTTTGACGCTTACGAATTATCACAGAATTGTTAGGGCTGGAAGGGACCTCTGGAGATCAGGTAGTTCGCTCCCAATTGTGTCTCTAAACACCTCTTTTGGCCCAGAGATCCCACACGTTCCTCATAACACATATTTTTCTGAACGTCTTCTAGTCTGTGCAGAAACTTACAGGCCAACTCCACGTACCCATTTTCTTAAAACCACTTCAAAACCACTTATATTTCCTCCCCGCAGACAGCGCACCCAGGAAGCGACCCCAGCACGTTCCGCAGCCGCGGCCCCGGCGGGCAGAGGGACGGGGCTGGCGCGGGGACAGGTGCGGAGGGAGCGCCGGGCCCGCCCGCCCCAGCCCCGTGGCCTGCGGAGCGCTCAGGCCCCGGCGGGGCCGTGCCCCGGCGGCTCCTGGGGCAGGTGAGTCAGCAGCTGTCCCCGCGCCCGTCCCCGCAGCGACACCGCGGCC
>VYXC01005082.1:86921-106188 GCA_013397175.1 Platysteira castanea
TTTTTTTTTTTTTTTTTTTTTTTTTTAAATTGCTTATTCGTGTAAATACCAGTTGAGGTTTTGAGTCACAGCCCAGTTACATTTTGATTGAGAGTTTAATTTCCCCTTTTAAAAAGTGTTTTAGATAAGTTGGGCCATATGGAAGTAGGGTTGTTCATCAACCAAAGAAACTTGAAGGAATTTGAAAAACAAGGTTACATACTTCTGGAGCCATTTCTTGAGTGTGGAACCAGCACCAGTACTCAAGCTCCTGATTCAGTCATTTCCTTCGTTGGGATCAAGACTTAATCCGTCCATACCTGTGTTTTCACAGCTGCAAAATGGGAGCTACACCTATTGATGGGGTGCTTTACTTTTTTTTTTTTGAAAGCCTTTAATTAAAAGCAAGAAAAGCAGAGCAAGATCATTTGCAAGGGTAGTAAACAGTGCAAAACGTGTCTGAGGGATTATTGCATGTTGAGTGGAGAGGCACATCTGAGACAGATGCAGTGGCTAAAGGGGTGTGCAGGGAGAAACTCCTCTGCTGTGTTCCTGTGCCGTGCAGTTCATCCCTTCCCTGCTGCTGCTCTGAGTTCTGCACAGAGAATGACATAAGCACCACGTGTAGCAGTGCAGGAAAAGCTGCACAAAGCCTGCCAAAATGGGCTGGAGCTGCCGTGGAGAGGCAGGCCCGGCCTCTTTATGCCCCAGGTCTGGGGAGAAACGTGTGAGATACAACACGAGTGAGCTGGTAGTGAACAACTGGCAACATTCTCCTTCAGTTAGAGCCTGGATACCCTCTGGAGGAGTGAGGGGGCTCCCCCGAGGTGACAGGTCCTGCATCCTGACCCAGTGCTCCCTTCTGGAGCTGCAGGGGAGCCGTGGGGTTCTGATCACAGCACGGAGCCAAGGGCCTGGAGACAGGGGCCAAGCAGGGAGTTATGTAATGGAGTCCCTGAGGGACACTGGAAGGATGGGATGGTTTCCTTCTGTCAGGACAAAGAGCAGCTGTGCAGTTGCTCTACAATGTTCTCCCTAGCCCTGGGTTCCTTAGGAGCAGTCCAGGCAGGGAGGTTGGATCCTGTAACAGCACATCCACCAATGTCACTTTATTCCCTGCCACAGCTAATTCCTCCACAAATGCTCCTTTGCCATATCCTCACAAAGAGTCTGAGAAGTGGAATAGAGCCACTCTGGCCAGAAAGGGAAACCAGGCTCAGCCTGTGGGGAGGGGAAAGTTGTGATCCTCATGTGTCTCTTTCTCAGGGGCCTGAGGAGTGACAGTGTGAGGTTACAGAGAACCAGGGCAAAACAGAGGTTCTGGGTGTAGAAAGTTATCCAAGATGAAGCAAGGGAGGGGGAACTGTCTCAGAAGGGTTATTAGTTTGTTCCATTTGGATGAAATAAATAGAAAGACTGGAAGCGAAGGAGATAATTTGTGTAAAATACTAAGTTTAATATTGTTTAAATCTGCACACTTGATCTTAGCCAAAAGGCTGAGAAAGAGGGAACAGACAGAGTTGAGTTATCCAGACTGTTGTTGGCCAGAACTGGATTTTGGAAGGTGATTGGCTGGTGGCAATCCAAAATTATGGACAGTGAGTCGTGCAAAGGACATCAGCCAGCCTTTACTGGCTACAGGTGCTCAGGGCCTGGCTTTGGTTCCCATCCTCAGATGCTGCTCCGGAAGCACAAAAGGCACATACATATTTATGAAATACCAGGTTTTATCCTCTTTTTTTTCAACTTTTCCATTTCTGCTGCCAGTTTATTCTCCCTGAGGACAGACTGCTTTAAATCAGTATGTCTTCAAAGAAGGTCTGAAAACTATCATTTTTATTCAGTTCAACTTTTTAGGGCAAAAACGTGGTTTTCAGACAGACAAGGCATTTAATCACCAGTAGTTTAGAAGATCAGAACACCAAGATGATCTTGTCATTAATACACAAATACCCTAAGTGTAGTTAGCAAACAGATTTATATGTAACTGCTCTAGATGTGAATTTCGCTGTTTCAAATTAAATGACAAGAACTACTTTATGGAGAACACATGCAATTATTATTGGGACAGTAACTGTGATATTTTATTGCTCAGCTATGTTCTTTCCATGAATCCATCCCTGATCTGCTTGATGAAGTAGCAAAAATCTACTTCCATTATTTCCAGAACATAAAATCTACTGGTCCTCAAGAGCTTGAAGAGCCCAGAGCTGCATGTTTTGGGAGGAATTTCCCCATGGGAAGGGAGGTCAGGCCTAGGCAGGGGCTGCCCAGGGAGGTTTGGAGTGCCCCTCCCTGGAGGTGGCCCAGGAAGGGCTGGGGGTGGCACTCAGAGCTCTGAGCTGGGGACAGGGTGGGCACTGGGCACAAGGTGGGGATGGGGCACAGCTGGGACTCCATGGTCTGGCAGAGCTTTTCCAACTTTAAGGATTCTGGGGTTCTGGGAGGGGTAACTCATCCTGGGGCAGCTCAGGTTCACAGACACGGGAGGGGTTTTGGCCTCGTGTGCTCCTGACGTGTCTCACGTGTGAAACAGTGATAACCCAGCAATGTTTGTGCAGTGCTGGCAGATAAGGAATCAGCATCAATCCTGCTCCATTACATAGGCAGAGTTATGTTTGTGATTAGGGAATGAACCCTGTTCCTCTTGGCTGAATAATTTATTTATTTCACACGGTAGGAACAGCAGTAGCAAAGCACTCATCATTTTATTTTCAAAAACCCCTGGCGTGTAGACTGTGTTTGCCATGAGAGTTTTCTCTCACCACTGCTGAAATGTTTTAAAACTTGCCATTTTAAGCTCTGCACAAATATCCCTAGCTGATGTTCTGTGTGCCTGGGAAGGGGTGACCTGATTACGTGTGCTCACAGATCTCTCCCTGCTTCCCACTCTTGCAGACAGAACAACAACAAAACTTTCTTCTGTCAGGATAGTTCATGTTCTGGCCCAGAACTGCAGCACCAGATGTGTTGCCACAGAAACAGTTTAAAGGGAGAAGGAATTGTGAGCAAATTGTCTTTCTTGTGGAAAATGTTTGAGAGCCTCTCCTTGGTTTCCCTGTTTCTATCGATGTGTGTGCACAGCAGAGAATGAGGGACAATTTTGCTTTTGTTTCATACATCTGCTAGTGGTTTAAAATTCTCTATACAGGGTCGAAAATTGAAAAATATTCTATTATGGGCATGACTTACGTACCTCAGAGACATTTTTTATTAAATCCTGATTCATTTTTAGAAACTTCTTTCCTTTAAAAATGTGCAGTGTGCTGGCTGATTTGCTTACCTCTACTTGCAACATGCTTTGGAAAATATTTCCAGTCACAGTTGTTTCTGTGAAAGTAAGAAAACATTTGACTTTATGAAGTTATCCCAGATTTTGATGCTGAGAATTAGGATCACATTCTCCTTACTACAGCTGACATGCTGATGAAAAGAGGGAATGTTTACAGGAAATATTTTGATTTAATCTTGCCTAGGAAGCCTTAAAGTAGCCAAAGCCCTTGATTTTAGCTAGCATTTCTTTTCTCAAAACAGTGGATACTCCATTCAACATACTCTTTTCTCAACTATTATGAAAATATTTGTCTGAACAAAATGCAATGTCAATTACCTTCATATGTCCTTTTCACTTTTTTGACCACAGCACACCATCTTTATCCTAAAGTTTTGCATTCTGTTTGGGGAGAGTAATGAGAGAAACATCCAGGAAGGTCCCAGCCCTGGCAAAGTTTTTAAAAAGCCACAATCCACACATAAAGAGCTTTGTTTCCACCGTTCTTTGTCCTTCATGCATTTGGGAGGTCTTTGTCCCGGCACATTTGGAAATCCTGCTGGCTGTGGAACTGAAGGAGCCATAGCTGGTTTATCTCAGCAAAGGCCAAGGTGAAGTTTGGGGCTCTTTGGGGTGGTGGGAAGATTTTGCCATGTGCAGTTGCAGGCACGCTGCTGCCTGTGATTTGGGAGGGAATGGACACAGAGTTATCCCAAGAAACCTCCTGTCCTTACTGGTGTGTTTAGTATTTCCTCTGTGAGATTGATGATTATTAAATCTTTGTACTTATAGCCAGACTCTCAAGTGCCCCTGAGACTGGAAATACACAATTTATTCCCTTTTTTACTCATTTTTATACAAATCTGGGATCTTCACTTTTCCTTTGATGGAAACTGTTTATAACAGAAATACATCCAGGTAGCCCCAAGTTAGGAGCAGTTGCTTATGCTTTTGAAAAGTCTTCCCTCATTTCAAGTGTCCTGCCAGAGTTCTGCTGTGCAATCCCTGAGCTCTGGAGCCAGGCTGCATGCCATGTCCCACACTGGAGTTCTGGCAGCTTCTCAGGCATCTACATCACCCAACAAGATCTGCCAGGCCGATAAGAAACTCATTTCTCTCTTGCATTCCTTCTCCAGGCACAGCTCCAGCCCTGGGTGTGGAAGGAATGCAGAGCTGGGCCTAGAGCCTGTGTGTGCCCAGGTTAGGAATGAAGCTGCAGCGTGGAACGTGGCTCTGAAGCTGCAGCCCTGCCTCGCTGGGACACCGCAGGTATTTGCATCCAGGGTTGGGAGCTCCTCGGGGTGCAGTCAGCCCTTCTGCTCACAAGCAGATCCAAAGGTGCCCTTAATTAGTTCACATCTCTCCTGTCTGATCCCATGAGAAGGGAGCTTGGTGTTTCCTCAGGAGGCAGAGCTTTCCCACACAGACATTGTAAACTGGAATATAGGCACTTGTGATTTTCTTACAAGCCTCCTTTGGGCCTGAAATGTCTTGTGCTTGGTTTGAATCCAGTATTGACTAAGGCTGGAAAGTGTGAATAATGTCAGTTCAGCTGTATTTGAGTTATTCAAATGAATTTTAGAGCTATGTACTTTCCACTTATATTTTTCCATAATTCTCTGCACTTACATAACCTCTATTTTATTATTGAAATTGCTACAGACTTGAAGAGGGAAATACCATTTTCCAACACTGGGCCTGAACAGATAAACAGGGAGGCAATTCCAAGGCCTCAGTGTGCTTTAAAATCTGAATGTTTGCTGCTTTAGTGTTGGCATGAGCAGGTTTGTACCTCTACCAGTGCAGAAAAAACACCACCTCAATAACCTTCAGCTTCCCTGTGCACTGAATTTCTGAAATATTTCCATTACATAACTGAAATTTTACAAAAGGAGTTTAGAAGATTTCTTCAGATTTATAAGGAAGGACTTTGTTTGATGAGAGCTGTAAATTTAAAATAGTAGGCTGAGGTTTTCCAAGTGAATGGACACCCATGGATATTCCCAAGGCAGCTGTTGGAGCAGTCACTGCAATCCAGCGCAGGGATGTGGCTGAGACTCCATCTGTACAGAAACTTCCCCAAAGTTTTGAAGGTAGCTGGTTTGTAGCGAGTTAGTGACCTGGTTTTCTCACGGGAAGACAGAAGAAGAGCAGTTTCACTGGGGGGATCACGTGTGACAGTGGCTGGGTTGGAGTCCCTCGGTGACACACGGCCTTGTGCCAGGTTGTTTGGGGATCCATGTCACTGCACGTTCCTTGGTGCTGTCAGTACCGAATTCCCAGGCTGTGTGGAGATCTGTCCTTGTGTGAAATGCAGCCCCGGGCACTGCTCGGGGAGGTGATGCCCTCTCTGCAGAGCCCTGGCACACAGAAATGCTCCTCCAGCCCAGCCAGGCACAGCAGGCGCCGAGACATTGGAGCTGTCCCTTGTGCAGCTCTGCTGAGGGCACTGCAGCTCCTTCCTAATTCCACCGGGGCCCAGTTGGGCCTCTCCCTTTTTCGGAAGGGCTCACATGCCAATGTGTTGTGCAACAACCTAATTTGTTAACAAATAAAGAAGAATTTAAATAACCTTAGAAAATCAGTGCGGGCATCCCAGCTGCCTGCGAACAAACAGCAGAAGTGCACAGCATTTAAGGAGCAATGCAAAGTGTCTCAAAATTGCTTGAGCTTGGGTTCCTCAAGAACAAAAGCACAAGTGTAAGGAGAACGTGCTCTGCAGGAGAAGGCTTGGGATGAGAACACACACTGCAACTTCTGGTAAGGTCTCCAGTTCAGACGTAATTTCTGTGCTCCCTTCTCCAGAGCTGCAGTAACACATGATGAATCTTTTCCCCATGTGTGTATGTATGAATTTGACTATGTTTAGTTTCATTTAAAGCAATGAGTGAGGATACTTTGACCTGCAATTGTCAAATTATGTTTACAATACAGTAAAACTGTATCTTCTTGTAAAATATCTCTCGTGAGTAAGCCAAGTCATACAGAGCAGAACTCCACTTTCTGTCAGAACATCGAATGCACTGCCTGCCCTTGCTGCTGTAACTGTGTCAGAGTGTGGCTTTAACCCTGGATCTGAATTAGGGTATTGCTGGAATCACTTGTCAATATGTTTTGTGTCTGAATGGCCATTTCTGAGTTCTGAAGATCACCCAGGGGTGACTTTCTGCCAGGAAGGTCTCTGGTCTGTGCATTCTCCGTGGCAGCTCTGCAGAGGATCAGCAGTGGGAAGTCAGGAGACCACTGGTCCAGAGATGCTGAGTAAACCAGCCCAAGGTCTAAGAAAATCTCCTTGTGATGCTGAAAAATAGGAAACACTAAGCAGATGTGTTAGTGGCAGTAAAAGCTTTGGGTCCTCAGGGAACAAACAATTGAGTTCACAGTCTTTGAAGAAGTCTGAGACAGAGAGCTGATGGATTTTTTTTTGTGCACAAAGCTAAAATGCATTTTCATGAGTGACTCTTGCCGTGCTTGTTGATGGTACTCATAACATTTCAAGGGACTTTAAATTACATTAGCTTTTGGCCTAAATGTTGGAGTGGTTTGATCTCGACTGATCCTGCTGAGCAGCTTCTGCTTAGCACTTCCAGTTGTGGCTGCCTTTTTTTTTCCAGTGAGTAGCTCTGTGTGCTTGGGCTGGGTATTCTGGGGGCCCTGACATTTCCAGGAATTTGTTATCTCTGGCAGAGGCCTCGTCACTGTCAGTCAGTGATAAGTGGGGCAGTAAACATGTTGCTGTGCCCCTTCAGGGGCTGAGCACCAGTCTGATTTCATTGCACACAGTGCTCCTCCAGAGAAAAAGTCTTCTACCCCTCATTAATTGTTAAAATTTTCTTTACTGTATGATTCTGGCTGTAACCTATCTACTTCTTGCTCCCTTCTAATGTAGGGTTTTTTTCTTGTTTACAAGGCCACATTAGAGCCATCACTTTCTAGCCTTGCTAGAAATACTTCTGAAATAAGTGTGGCGACCATTTATTAATGAATATGAAAAGGGAGTTTTCACGTGACCAAAAAGATCCTTTCTGCTTGCTGACTGTGAAACACTTGAATTAAATAGCAATAACAAAAACACGGGGCTGCAGAAGGGGAGTTTGTGGAGGCCAAGGCAGATCTCAGTCTCACCCTGATGGATGTGGGGATGTGCTGTCAGAACTGGTTCTGTGAGCCCTCCCTACCAGAGCTGCAGGAAAACAACTGCTTTAGAAAAACCACTTGAAACAGTCCTTGCTGGGATGGCTTCTTTGGGCCAGAAGAGATTTAAGGGGCACTCCAGGAAGCAACAATCACTGTAGGTTTTGTAGGGTTTCCTGGGCAAATGATGCCCAGAAGTCAGAACACAAGTTTGCCTCTTCTGATTTTATAGTTTTGCAGAGAGTATTGCTGTAGTTGTGTTTAGGCTTGAAACAATCCAAAGCTGTCTCCTAGGCAGGGCCAGACTGACAAAACTTGAATATCTGGTTTAAAAGTAAATGTAGTCCAGTTTAGACTGCATTTCCTCAGCTGCTCCCTGCCCCATTTGTGTCCTAATGCACATCAGGCTTTCAGCTGCTTCCAAAGCCATCTCCTTTTGAATGTTTAATATCTAAGAACCAATTAGTTCCATTTTGTTTTCTTTGGATAGTTTGCAATTAAACATTCTTTCAAGTGGGCTTTATTTAGCTAATTCCATCACAAAAATAAGCTCTAAGGGAATGAAGAGAAGTTCAAGCTAGCCAATGTTTATTTTTATTATTAATAATTTATATTATGGGAGTCCCCAGGGGAACTAGGGCCCCACTAAACCCAGTTTCCTCTGCGTGTGCTGACTGTGGCTCACAAGACTTTATTCAGCAGAAGATTCCTTTTGGCTGCTGTGGCTCAGTGCAGGGGACCTGCTCCATGCTGCAGGGAAGGGACTGATGAAGAGCACATAAAGACAAATCAAGACTCATTATTTTAAAGAAGCTTAAGCTAGGCACCAGAGGGGGAATCTGATGCATCTTTTCTAAAAACAAAGAAAAAAAAAAAAAGCCACACGTATGTATTTTTCCAGTTTGAGTGCCAAATCACGACCTCCAAGGTCTTGTTCATCATCTCTGAAGTGATGGTGATGTTCCCAGTGACTCTGATGGGAGCAGGACTGGACAGAGAAGTGAAGCTCCTAAAAATCTTCTCTCTTTCTGAACTAGCAGCAGAGGACTCTTTATATTTCAAAAACACACTGATGGGCAAAGTTGGTTTAAAAAATGTTCTTGTTTAGTCAGCTTTCCATCAGAAGTGATGGTTTCCACAGTGCCTGATCCTCAAGAGTTGCTCTGCTTTACGTTTTACAGAAGTCCTGAGAGAAATAATTTAGAGTTCCTCCAGAGCTGCCCAGTGCAAAGGTGGCACAGAGCCAGGGCTGGGTTTCTGTGAAGGGGCTGAGCAGAATTAGGGCAGTGCCCATCCCCTGAGGGGTCCTGCCCGCTGTGGGACCCCCGTGGGAATTCGGGGGCAGAAGGGACATTGGGATGAGCAGGGCTGAGGGTGCAAGAGCCTTCAGGTGAGTGCAGCACTGCAAATTTTCCTGCTGGAGGAATTGCCATCCTCCCTTTCCTTTCTGTGAAGCATCAGGCTTTGCAGCTCTCCTTCCACAATTCCAAAGGCAAGCCTAGACAGGAGTTTTCCTGACCAGATTCCCATCCTCATTAGCTCAGTTTAAAGGGGTGAGACATCTGGTTCCAAGTACAGCTGTGTGGTTAGGATGGAGGCTTTTTCTCTCCACAGAAAAGTCACTAAATCTGGCCATTTAACACACAGATTTTATAGGAGCTAGAGCTGGGCTGTGCAGAGTTCACCTCATTAAAAACAAGCCCAAACCAAATAAAAGCAGAGCATAACAGCATAAAAAATGTGGGCCATGAGTGTCAGAGCATGTGTATTAGGAACTGGTAAGAAGTGAAGGGAAAAGTACAGATATACCCACATACGTTCAAAGTTCTTGGGTTTTTTCCACAAGTAAATATTTGACTTCAAAGCATAAGCCTTTTTCCCTTCCATTTCTCTCTTCTATGAAATTTTATACACTTTTCCTCTTTTTCCAGTGTTCTTTGGGATACTGATCCTAACGTAGCAACTTCATTATTTCTGTGGCACAAGATTATCTTGGTAACATTTATGGGAATGCACCATGGTTGCCATGGGAAGTGGGCTGCATGGTTCAGTTCTCAGTAGAGGGATGATTTTCCTGGTCAGGCAGGTACATGACACAGTTTGTGCCACTTCAGCAGCACCAGGAGATTGTGATTCACAGAACTCAGGTTTTGAAGATAACAAATTACATCCCACATGCTGTTGGACATCAGATTTCCCTCTTGCTGCAAGTTTGTCATCTGATTTGGTTGACACACCCTTCTCAGTGTCGAGATCACAGCATTTGTCTGTCCCTCATGGTGCCTGCTACTGGGGCTTAGCCTTGGGACTTCCCCCAGCCCTAAGGCTGAGATAAAGCACCTTCCTTATGTCAGAATTAACCTGGAGATGGTGTGTCTGGGAAGACACAATAAAGACACTCTCAGACCTGCCAGGTTCAGCAGAAAGGAAGGAATTGACCTTTATTGTTTACATTATCTCATTCTTATACACGTCCCAACTGCACAAGGGATTGGAGGACATGGCACTTCCTTCCCAATCCCACTGGAGAAGACAGGTGCTTATCAAAGCTCTCATATCACAAAAGGAATGAAAAACAGAAAATACCGTTAAGTAAACATTGCCCATTATTGACATGAATCTGTGTGAAAGAATCTGACTCCAAGGTTAAAAACAGAAGGCTTACAAAAACCAGAGCAACAAGATGGGCTGCTGGGAGAGAGGGCTGGCTGGAGACATGAGCACACCTGATAAATCTGTTTGTAACACACGTTCAGGCACAAATTGGGGAAAACGAGGAGAATGAGGTCTGTGTTCCAGAGGAGGAATCCTTGGGGTTCGTAATTAAGACGGGGGAATCTCTCAAGGCCAAGACTGGTGGGGTTCAGTGCCTTGCTGCCACATGAATTTTCCTTTTTGTAAATCAGCTGGTAAGGGGTGAACTGTCCTGTGCCTCCCCCAGGAGGAGAGCTGGGGTCCATGGAGGAGCCCCAGCACCTCGGAGAGCCNACCTCCTGAATTTTTCTTTGTCATAGATGGAGGAGACTGTTCATCACTTGCAAACTGCTTTCCCTCATCTGCCTCTCCTCGTTAGGAATCTGGGCTGCAGTGTCCTTGCAGTGAGGCTGGCAGCACACTCCAGTTCTGCCAGCGCTGCAGAGGCTCCTCGTCAGGCCAGCCCATGGAGCCTGCCCCAGTCCTGAACCCCCAACCCAGCCTTGGAAATTGAAATCAGACGAGCACAGCAAGGCTTGTGCTTTTAGATCAGCTGGGAAGGGGTGAACTGTCCTGGGAGGAAAGCTGGGGTCCACGGAGGAGCCCCAGCACCCCGGAGAGCCATGGCCAAGGGCTGTGCCATGGGCCGTGCCACGGGCTGTGCCACGGGCTGGCAGGGGATGGGCAGCAGGGTTTGGTCAGGGGCAAGCACTGAGGCTTTCCTCAGTCCAGCACTGCCAAAGCACCACAGAGGGGTTTACAGCCAGCTGAGATTCCAAGTACCACATTTCCAGGAGGGAAAGGGGCACGGTCCACGGGGTGATCCCTGCTGAGCTCCCCCGCTGCTCGCTGGCAGCTGCTGCTGGTGGGAGGCACCAAGAGGCCACGACGTCGAGTCCTGGAAAATAATTTCCAGGCCATTAACTAGGTCAGGCCAACTTCTGCTGCTGGATTCTACTGGGAATCCGGAATAAATGGCTGATTAATTTCCTCTGGATGTGCACAGTGTCACTGAGAACAGACCTCGGAGCTGAGGTGGGAAGTGATTGGAAATACAGGAACATCGGGGGTGCAGGCTTGAAAAGCAGCTCATCCTGGACTTGACATTTGAGTCCTGTGTTCAAAGAACCCCCTAGAAATGGGGCCATCAGGCCTGACCTCCAGCACAGGACAGGCTGTCTGAGAGCACTGCCTATGGTGTTTAAATTTATTGCTGCCTAGGGAGGCTGGACTCCAGAATGCCATTTCCAGAAGCTGGCATGAACTATGGGAGGGCCTGATGAGTAAAGCAATAACTTGGATCAAAGCTGTTTATCTGATTTTCTTTTAATGGCTTGAGTATGGCTAGGAGGAAAGTATGCAGTATTTAAATATATATTCAAGAGTTAAATCTGCATAGATAAAATTTGTAAAAGTACCAAAACTAGTTGCACACTGAAGTCCTGCCTTTCTAGTTAATGTAAGCTCTGAATACAATTCTGATTAAAAATCAATTGAACTAGCTCCCAAGAGCCTAAAGTACCCATGAGAGTGGGATTATATTCCTGAGTCATTTGACATTTTCCAAATACGACCTGACAGATGTAAGTTTGGTGCAAAGTAAAGGGCCCATCTCATAATCTGAGTTCAACAGGCTTAGGTCAAGAAGTTCTGTGGAACATGTGCAGCTACACAGGGGAGCAAAAGCTGCCATCTGTAGCAAAACTGTGATGTAATTGCTCATATTGCTCAATCTTAACCCAGCAGAAATGTCTGATGAAGGGGTGGAAGCCGTCTGTGTCCCTTCTCTCCCTTCTCCCAAATCTGTTTTGCCAGATAAAAGCTCAGTATCGAGCACACATTTCCCCTGGCTGTGGGGGCAGTTCCAGCTCACACGTGCTGGGGTGAGGCACCAGCTTCACAGCAGGGATGGCCACAGGTCAGAGCCCTGTGCTGGAGAGAATTACATCAAACCTGCTCAGGTGCTGCTCTGAACCCTTGTGCTGGGCATTCCTGCCACAATCAGGATTTGTCTGAAGAAAGGATCCCTATTTGGGTGTGATGTTGTGTTAAAATACCTGTTTTGAGATGTGTTCTGAGATTAAGGGCACTGAGCGTCTCCCTAATCCAAATTATTTTTCTTCTCTTGAAAATAACCAGATAAATTTTTCTTAGTTCTGCCCATAACTGTATAAACAGAATGTTTGTCAAACAACTGAACAAAACTGCTTAAAATGTCAGGGGTTTGGATGATAAATTTGGAATGTTTATGCAGCACAGTAGACATGGCTGCTGAGGTCAGTGGTTTTCCTGAGGAATGCTGGAGAGCAGAGATTAAACCCAGGGTGGATTTTCCCAGGGGATTCAGCCCAGGCCATGCCCCGATGGTCACTTCACCCCTGCTTCACCCAGCCTTCATCCCAGCCTTCATCCCAGCCTTCATCCCAGCCTTCCCTCATCCCAGCCTTCATCCCAGCCACCCTCAGGGCAAGGCTGAGTCAGGACCTCGTCACCTCTCAGTCATTTCTGGTCTGGATCCTTCACGTGGCCACCCCTGCAAAGTGAGTGCTGTGTTTGGGGAGACACAATAAAGAGGCTCTTACACCTGCCAGGTTCAGCAGAAAGGAGGAAAAATGGATGGATTTATCTACATTATTTCATTTTTATACACGTCCCAACTCCACAAGGGATTGGAGGACATGTCACTTCCCTTTCAATCCCACTGGAGAAGAAAGGTGCTCATCAAAGTTCTCCTATCACAAAAGGAATGAAAAACAGAAAATACCGTTAAGCAAACACTGGCTGTTATTTACATGAAACTGTGTGAGAAAGAATCTGACTCCAAGGTTAAAAACAGAAGGCTTACAAAACTAAAGCAACAGAGTGCCAAAGCCCAGACACTGCCACCTATTCCACAGTGCACTGGCATCCCAAAAACTTCAGTGGTCCGGGCCTAGACCAGCCCTGAGGCTTTGTTCAAAATCTTTGACAGGATTGTAATTCAGGGTGGCAATCTGATTTTTCTTTATCAGTGCCATGAAAGACAAATGCCATCATCTGCTGCAAGTGTTTCTGGATTCAACCCATCAGCAGCATTCACAGGGGTCAGTTAAATCCATTGTCCCTATGGTTTGAAATAAGCAGGAAGAAAAATAATTGTGAGTACATCAATGGGATGGCAGACAAACGCAGTCCAGTTTCCAAAATCAGTCTTAAATTAAATTTATGCTGAAGATTTTTGGTGTAATTATGTTAGGGTTGTCTTTTCAGCCATGAAGTGTTTGCAGTATGTATTTCTTTCAGTGAAAACCCTGATCCTGATGCAATTGTAGCAGCAAAACTGTTCTGGTGGAATTCATAATAAATTCAGGGAAGCAGAATGAAAACTTAGCAGCTTTGACTGACTTTTTTTAAACAGCTGATGATTAGCTGGAATCTCATTCCTAAAGACCAGAGAAGGCCTCTGAAGGCCCTAAATATTCATGTACAGAATCACTGCTGGTTTTGGTTCTGCAGTGAGAGCTGAGGTGGTGCAGAACCAGTGCAGACCAATGGCACGTTTGTCTGTCATGAAGGGAATTTTATAACACCATGCTATAGAAGATGTAAAATCCAGGTAGCAACTCTGCAATAAACTTATGTGCTCTGCTGTGCACAAAACCACCAGGGGAGTCTCCTGATAGGCACAAATCTAAGCCCCTGATCTTAGCATGAAGGCTCCAGTCCCTGCAATAAACTGTTGGGCTTACCAGATACTGAATTAAGTGTTATGTTGTGATAATATAAAATGAAATGAACTCTGTTTGGTTCCCACAACTAGAAGATAAAATGGCTCTCTTGTCTTTCCAAGTAAAGTGAGTGTAATATTTATGAATAGAATCATGTATAAAAACAATCAGGGTCTAAAAGTGTAAGGACAAGGTTTGCACCAGGCAGGGGAAGGCAATTTGTCCTGATCACATCCTGTATCCACAGCCACAAACGGGACCCTCAGACACTGGGGTTGTTAACAGCTGATGTCTGTCAGTAACTGTGTTAATTTTCAATAACTGGATGAGTCCAGCCTGGCTGTGGCTGTGCCAGGCCAGTGCAGGGCAGGCAGTGAGGGCTGGAGCCCTGTGCAGCTGCCAGGGCCCACCAGCAGCTGAGAGAAGCAGAAGCTGGGGCAGCTTTTGCAGAAACACAACCAGGAGAAAGTGTCTCCTTCCTGCTGCCCGTTCACAGCTGGAACATTACAAACTCCAGGGAAACGTGAATGCTTCCCTCTAGCAGGGGCTCACCAAGTGCACCTCTTGGAGATGCTGCCACAAAAACACGGCTACTAATTTAAAGCACAAAGCACGAGCAGAAACATTTTGCAAGAAGTCCATGAGTCATATTTTCCTCATAACATTGTTGAAACCATTGTGCCCAGAAACAATTAAAGATGTGAGTAGGGCTGGAAAAGTTTAGCCATAAGCACAAACAGACACCATTATTTGTTTGTAGAAGGTGAAGGTCACTTGGCTTGAGGAGCATGCCCAGCCTCAGCAGTTTGTGTGTCCTTGCTGCTCAGGAGCCCCAGCGTGCCCGGACACTCGGTCACCCCTGTTGCCCTGGTTTTTGCTAAAGCCTTCTGTTTTAACCTTGGAGTCAGAATTCTTTCTCACAGTTTCATGTCAATAATAGCCAATGTTTACTTAATGGTATTTTCTGTTTTTCATTCCTTTTGTGATAAAAGAACTTTGATGAGCATCTTTTTTCTCCAGTGGGATTGAGAAGGAAGTGACATGTCCTCCAATCCCTTGTGGAGTTGGGAATTGTATAAGAATGTGACATTTGTAAATAAAGAGACTTTCCCCTCCTTTCTGCTGAACCTGGCAGGTGTTAGAACCTCTTTATTGTGTTTTCCCAGACACACACCCCAAAGCTGAAACACCAACAGTCTGTTATGGCAAATGGGCCACTGAAACAGGGCTGAACAAACCTACTCCTTCCAAATGGAAAAAACCCCTTTTTTGACTTAAAGGTGCATTTCTGAGACCTGAAGTCTCAACTGTACAAATCACAGGTATTAAAATGTTCGAGCCAGCGAGTCCCTGGCAGCTGGGAGGTGTGCCCAAGACTCTCAAGCTTTATAAGACTTTGTCAAGGCTCCATGGTTTTTCCAGCAGTTTGGTGTTCCAGCTGCCCCTGGCAATAGACTCCTTTCTTTTGGCCTGGTCCTTCTGTGCTCTGCATATGCAGCCCCTGGCTAACTGCTGCGTTCATTTCTGTGCTTGTGGGGCAGAGTAAAGGAGGGGAAGTTCCTCTGCTCCCCAGGGCATAATCCCTGCTCTTGTGAGGTTTGGACACACTGGCCTGCACAGCAGAGGTTACAGGTTGGAAGGCAGATTTGAACTGAGCTTTGCTGGGGTCCTTGTCTGATTTATTTCTACCCCGAAGGGAGGGTACAATTTGAGATGTGTCCAGATGCTTTTTCTCAGGGGCACTTGTAACATAGCTCAGCACTTTTATACAGACAGCCCAGCTAGCAAACCCTCTGTTTAAACAACTGCATTTATAACTCTTACAAATAAAATGTTTTCTTGACATCCAACTTATGCTTTTCTGCTCAGAAGTGTGAAATGAGCCATAAGATTTCTAGCTCACTACAGAAAATACACGTGCAAGTGTGTACCAAGAGATATTGACCTTGTTGGCATGATTTTGAAGCAAGAAAGATAACCCCTTTGATGGTGGTTTATTTAAATTCTCTTTGTTCTTAGGGAATTGGGAAGATGTGCTTGTGAGCTGCTTGGAGAGGAGCAGTGCACTGGAGCAGAACAGGACAGGGTCAGTGGCCTTGGGGACAGAGCTTTGGGCACTTACAGAGAGCAAATGACCCTGGAGGAGCTGAAATGTTTTTGGCCATGTCCCTGTGAGGGCCAAGGCATCTCTGGCTTCTACTGAATTGCAACAGTTCATCTCCTGGAAATCCAGAATTATACTGGATTTATAAACACACATGGTCAGGTCCAGGAAATCTGGGCAATTTAGGGTTTTTTGCTAATTGAGTTTTGGGGGTCTGTGCGTTTCCCACAGAGTCCTTCACATCAGTCCCACAGATTTTACTTCAGGAGTCTTCTCATCGTTTCCCACTTCCTGTTCCCTGCCAAGGGCCTGCCTGGTTTTGTTTGTTCCAGATCTGTGTGCTCCAAAGGCTTTCAGTCTCAGGGTAGGCAGGCTTTAGAGCAGCTGCTCTTGCACTTTCTTCCTCCCTTATACCCATGAACCAAGTTTCCCGGGTTAAAGAGCTGAAAAATAGATCCTGGGAATCTGGTTCAGCCTTGATGAGGGATGTGGTCAATAACCACAAGGCTATTCCTTTTATTTCTTCCTTTAACAGCTTGTTATGCAATTACATTTTTCAGTAAGTTGCATGCTCTTTTCAGGCTAATGATCCTTTTGATGGGGTGACAGTTCACAGCCTTACAAACATCTGAAAACTAGAGGCAAGAATGGAAAATATTTTGAAACTTCAGCTGTGATATGATGCAAGTCCAAGGTCTGATGGAGGGTGTTAAGGAGGATCTTGTCAAAGCAAGAGGATGTAAGTGCTGGATGGTTTGATTAAGAGGTGGTGAAGAGGCACCTGAATTTTCCATGTAACAGATTTCTGTGGATCCTCCTGAGGCTGTGGAGTCGTGAGAACGTGGCTGCTCCGAGCAGTGAGATACCTGGCCATGCTCAGCCCCTCTTTGCACACCTGGGAGCCTCCAAAGCAGCTGTCTGTGGGCTGGGATTGCTCCCTGTCACCTCTGCTCTGCAGTGCTCTGCCTGGTTCTCCCGGGTGTGTTCCTGAGCTTGGCACAGCCCATAGAGCAGGCGAGGGGATGGGAGTTTGAACCTCAGCCCAGGGAGCTGACTGAGTGGCTTCTCCTGACAGGCAGGAGCTCTGCAGGAGCTCTGCTCCTGGAAGTCCAGGACAGCTTTTGTTCCTGTTTGGCAGGTGGTGGCACCCAAGGCGTGCTCACTGGCACCAATTCCCTGTACTTGTGGACTAGCCCAGAATTAGCAAAACACTCTCAACCCCCTTCCTCTTGGGAATGCACAGAACCATTCAGGTCTCTGCAGGCAGCCTTTACGGGCAGGGAGGACGCTGCTCTCCTTGTCAGTGGCAGAGCCAGGGAAAGAGTCTCACCCTGACATTTCTGGGCTTGCTGTCTGACTAACGGTGGCCACGCCAAAGGGATAATGCCAGGCACAAGGGCTCAGTGCAGAGCTCCTCTCCAGCATCCCCTCGGATGGATTAGGAGTGTTCCTCAGAGCACATTCTGTAACGTGGGACCAAGTTCTGCATGGAGCATTCACAGCTCCTTCTTGGAGTTTGTACTTCTCTCTCCAAACAAAAACCTCCAGCTTTTTGTTATACCCAGATTTACTCACTTGTGGTGTTTACATTACACCAGCTTGAGGGGGAAAGGAAGGGAATTTTTCTGTATATGAACTGTCTGGGTGATTTTCTACAGCTGCTTTGAAGGATATGTCTGTTACTTATATTGGGACTTGGATTCTATAGACATATGGCAGAGAACACAATTCTCCAAAAAGCAAAAGAGTTTGACTGATGGAAAACAAGAGAGCAATCCAAGAGAAACCCTGCCAGAGGAGGAGCATGAACCTGAAATTTACTGTTAAAACCAGACTTCTGCCTTGGGCTTAAGCACCACACAGCCAATTCTACCCCTGACTGCAGTGTGGCTCTGCACAGATGCAGGGAGCTGCTTTTTGGACCTGAGTCTGGAGCTTAAATATTGTTCTGGCATCCACACTGATTTGGAAATACACAGGTTGGCCTGGACTCCTGAAGCACTGGGACAATTACAGGGTTTTTAAGAAGTCAGGAGTATAGAGAGGCTCTGAATGGAGGCTATTCTGGCTTTTGCATAGAGAGTTTGTAAAATCAATCAGAAATTGAAGAGGGCATGCGAGATTTCATTTTAGACTGTTCAATCCCTCATTAATTGCACCGTGGATGGCAGCACAGGAAACGTGAATTGCAGACAGGGCTTTTTTTCCAATTCCTTCTGCTGCGTGTTGTTTTGACTTTCCACTTCCATGCAGCTCACCACTTGCAGCAGCACGAGAGCTGCCAGGAAGGTTTGGCCCCATCTGTTTTTGTGTTTTATTCCAGGAGGCAGCAGACCCTGACTGGAGCCATGTCGGTCAAGCTGACGTTCGTGTCCCCCGGGGACGGGGCTGGGATCAGCAGGAGCTGCTCCTTCACCGGCTTCAGCACCGTGCAGAGCAGGAAACTGGCGTGAGTGACACCAAAGCAGAGCCCCTGCTCCTGGGGCAGCAGGCTGGCAGTGCAGCTCTGTGCAGATGATGTTCCTGACTCCCACCCCAGCCTGCTGAGTGCTGTCCCTGCACTGAGCTCCCCACCAGACTGCCCTGCTGCCAGACCTCTGCACACAGGGACAGCTGGGCCACACTGGGGATGTGGCTTCTCCTCTAAAAACGCCCCTGTGCTTTCTGTGAATCCAGCTATCCCTGGAAATCCCTGGAAATCTTGAGTGCTTTTAGGAGATATGGCCTATAAATGGGAAATTATTGGGATCTCTGACTGCCAGTGCATGCTAGAGCAGTAACAAGGTGAATCATTTAGTATAGAAGTACTGGGCAGTGTGCCTCCAGCAGCATTGTACTCAAAAAATCCAGTTCTGTATCAGCAAAATACCTGACTCATGTACAAAATACCTTTGCAAAGAACCAGATGACTGAATTAAACTTCTGGTTAAACACAGCATGGTAAAGTATGAGCAAAAAACGAAATCCCAGTGTGATTGTGATGGAACTGAGAACTCTTCAGTTTGAATAAATTAATTAGTTGGTGAAAGTGAAAATTAATATTACCCCTAGCAAAGATCAGACACATAAAGTCACACCAGCTGCTAAGATCTGGAATAAATGTCAGGTTACATGGACAGGCTTGAGCTGCAGGCCAGGGTGGGGGTTCCAGCAGGGAAAGGATGTCCCAGGAGCAGTGGTGAGCAGTGGTGAGCAGTGCTGAGCAGTGGTGAGCAGTGCTGAGCAGGGGTGAGCAGTGCTGAGCAGGGGTGAGCAGTGCTGAGCAGTGGTGAGCAGTGGTGAGCGGTGGTGAGCAGTGCTGAGCAGTGGTGAGCAGTGCTGAGCAGGGGTGAGCAGTGCTGAGCAGGGGTGAGCAGTGCTGAGCAGTGGTGAGCAGTG
>VYXC01005082.1:107628-127986 GCA_013397175.1 Platysteira castanea
GGTGAGCGGTGGTGAGCAGGGGTGAGCGGTGGTGAGCAGTGGTGAGCAGTGGTGAGCAGTGGTGAGCAGGGGTGAGCGGTGGTGAGCAGCTGCTTCTCCAACAGGCCCAGCCCAGCAGGGTCCCAGTGCTCCAGACACAAAGTTCTTCCATCCCTGAGGGTTATCCTCTTACTTCTAGCTGCAAAGCCTTCCTGAGTGCCTCTCTTTATGCATTTATGATGTTGTTATTCACTGTTTAAGTGCTCAGACAGGCAGTTTTGCTCAGGAACCTCTGCAGTAAGGAAGATTTCTGTACTGGACACCCAGTCACAGCCCAGTGAACATGGGAGCCTGCCCTGGCATAGACAAGAAATGTTTTAATCACCCTTTCCTAACTTCTCTCTCCCTCAGGCACTGTTGCAAAACTCAGCAGGAGCTTGCAGGGGCCCTGCAAGGTCCGTCCAAAGGATGACACAAGTCAGGCCCACATGGACACTCTGAGCAGATGCTAAATATACTTTTGCTTTTCTTTAGCAGCTTCCCCTCGAGTCTCTCAGTCAGACTCACAGTTTTGTATTTCCCCACCACGGTCTCCACAGGAAGTAAATGTTATTACTGTTATCTCTAGAGTGGGGGATCTGATACTGAAATTACCAGGTTCACAAGGGAAAGCAGCAACAGAACATTCAGCTTCTAGCTGCTGGTCCTGCAGGCCGTGTCAGCTACTTAACTTCTGTAAGAAACGTGTGGAAATGGGATTCTTCCCATCCGTGCTCAGATGGGCTGCAGCAGCCAGTGGGAGCTGCTGAGGAAAAGGGGGAGTGGGAAATCCCAGCCTGTGTGCAGAACTGAGGTGCTGTAATTCCAGCTGAAGGGAAGTCATTTCCAGAATTCAGGATCTGCACGCCAAAAACCTGAAGGTAAATTCCAAAATGAAACAGAACCCAGGAGCAATTCGGGCTTTTAAATTTCAAAATAGAATTATCTTGTCTCTTCTATTTGGTATCTTGTTATTTAGAGTACTCTAGAGCATGGAATTAGATGTTATTTCTTCTTAGCATGAAAGAATTTTAAGCAATGAGCCTTCTAGGAGACTCTTTCAACTGCTCCTTTTGTCCAGACTGTCCCTTCCAGTGTTATTCCTGTTGAAACTCTCTCACTTTGCATGGAATACTCAGACACATTACCATAACAACAAAAAAAGTAATATTAATGTATGGTTCTAATTTAACACTTATGTTCCTCGTTATAGGTAACCTGAGCTCCAAATGGTTTGGTTAATTAATACTTTACATTAAGGCACCATAAAAAGCCAGGATAATCATTGGTGTGAAGAAATTAAGTATCCAGTAATGTTTGTCAACACCTCGTTTGTCAGATTTTTTGCAGAACAGATGTTTAGAAATGGAGTTAAATGGAAATTTAGGACAAGGATAATTAAAGGAGTTACTCGAGGGCTTCTCTGATAGGACCAGGGACAGCCCCCAGGTGTGCTGGGTCTGGGCTTTCATCACCCAGCACAATAATCTGCTCAGGCCTCCAGGGACAGGCCTGGAACTGAAACCAGCCAGTTGTTAACTGCTGAGCCTGAGGAAGTTCCTAATTTCTCCAGGTGAGCTGAATTTAGGATGGAAATTGTAGAAAAGGTAGGAAGCTGTTCAGAGAGCAGCTGCCTGGTGTGGCTGGGTTTGGCAGATGGGAAACTGCTCTAGGTACAGTTATTTTAGACTTTACTTAGGGGGATTATTAACAAACCTATATAAAAATAGCCAACACGTAGGGGAGTATCATAGGTAGAGGTGAGCCAGGCAGGATTTATTTGCAGAGAGTTTCTGCTTTAAAGATGGCTCAGAGTGTTCTGACTCCTTAGGCTGGCACAAAAAATTCTGTGTGGGGGACTTCTTGTAGAAGCAATATTTAATTTTGATTTTTCAGATGCTTTTAAGAGTAATCAGCTGAGGTGTTAAATGCTGAAAAAACCCCTTGATAATTATATCTCGTGTGCAATCTGGGCCTGGCAGTTGGCTTTTCAAAACCAGGGAGTGCCCTGAGCCAGGGTTTAAGTGGCTGCTGGGTGCAGGCAGAGAAACAGCAGCTTCTCAAGGCTCTGGGGGTGAGCTTTGCCATCAGACCTTGAGCAGCCAGATTTGTGGCTGGGTTTGCCTGGCTCTCAGGTGGGAGTCAGGGTGGGACTGCCCTGGGCAGTGCCCTGGCTGTGCCCAGGCTCTGGCAGCCCCCCTGCCCCACTGGGCACACGGGGCCAGCACTGTGGGGTTTCTGTCACCTGCCAAAGGCTTCTCAGGTGTCCAAGAACTTGGTGGTTTTGAGTAAAGGCACGTGGGGTTGGATAGAACTTGTACCCTGAGGTTCTGTGGCTCGAGCTTCTCTGTTCTCCCAGGTGATGGGGTTTGCACCTTTCCTGAATTTCTCTTCTCTTTCTGCAGCAAGTCCCTGAGCAGAAGTTCAGTGAGATCAAGGATGTCACTGAAGCCCCCCAAGGCCTACAATTCCCTGCAGAAGGGAGCACTCATCTGGGACCCAAAGCCACTGCAGGTGAAGAAAATTTTTGAGGCTTTGAAGAAAGGACTTAAGTAAGGACTTTTTCAATATTGTACCTTGCATTACCTACTCATGCTGCTAAAGTCTGTGTGTCACTGTGCTCTGTCTCCACCTGGCATCTCTGAACGTGTGTGGTGACTTCCCCAGCCCTGGGACCTTGTAGAACAAGTTTCAATCACTTTCAAGCAGTCTGCTTGCAAGCCAAGGGCTCTGCTGGCTTTGTTTGTTCCTGGTTTGTTACACTATAAAAAGTGACAGTGAACTCTGTCCATCCCCTGGGGAGGAGCTGAACTTCCCTGAGGAAGGGAGGCTTTCAGGACAGGGTGGTGGGGTAGAGATGGGACAGCCAGACCTGCAGAGCAATTGGCAAGAGGTTTCTGGAGAAGGAACTGTGTGGAGTTTGCTTTGACTCAAAAAACTGACTTAAAATCCAGTCTGAAAATGAGGATGTGCCCTGCAAAGGCAGAGTGGGGAGGCTGGGGCTGGTTTATCAGCCACTTCTGTTCTCCCTGTGCTGATGGCTGAGCACTGGCAGAGTGAGCTGTTCCAGGAGGGTTGTTTGGGGTGGGTTTGGTTTTTTTTTTTTTTGTTTTTTCTCCCTTTTTTAATAGAATTAAATTCTGGAGTTCAAAGGTACTCTGTGACCTCCAGGTGCCTTGTAAGACCAAGGTCTAAGCAGGTTCACCTGAAAACTTCAGCTTTTTGGTTTTCCCAGGATGTTCCGAGTTTATTATCACAGGAACTTCATTTACACCCTGCAGCTGCTATCAGAAGATAAAATACCTTCCCTTGGATTTGGAAACCCCATGGCTTTTTCTGCTGGCACCCTCCTAACAGCTCCTGCAGTCCTCCACATTTTGCTCCTGTGTTCATTTTGGTCATAGTTTGTTTTCTTAAGAAAAGACCATAAAATGCACTGTAGTAACACTTTATAAAGTCAGATGTGTCACGTTTTTAGTCCAATAAAAGACTATGAAGTCGTAGCCCTAAAAATATCCACCAATGTCTTATTAGAGGATTTAGATTTAAAAGAAGCAAGGAGACCGAATGTTTTTGCAGAGCTGAGAATTTATCAGAGCTTAGGGAGGAGAAACCATAGAGTGGATCAGAACTTGTTCCCAGTTCTGCAGCGAGTGCCACACGCTCAGCCTCCTGCCAAAAGTGAGAGGCTGACTAATTGACTGAAGTAACCTACAGAAAACAACTGTATCAGATAGCAGTGCAAAGGCCAGATTTTAAGTAAATGCAGACTACATCCACTCGGTGCTGGAGTGACTTGGATTTTTAGTACAGAACATATTTTACGTGCCTGCTTCTTTATAGCTGTAGAAAACAACTCTTTATTCTGTTAACCATCTGGGTGCCACTCCATCAAGCTGATAATTCTAACATACTTAAATCTAAAAGTAATGAAGCTTTTCTAAAAGGTAAATTAATGCTTTTCTGCCTCCAGCCTTGGCTGCTTCTGCACTGAGCTGTTACTGGGCAGGTGTTAAGAGCAGACAGCTGAATGCTGGAGACGTGGGATGTCTTGGGGGACCTGGTTTTGGAACAGTGAGAAAATGAAATGCATCAAAGCAAGTGTGAGGAAGTGTAGCTGTCTAAAATGAAGTTATTTTGACTGCTGGGAGACTGTGTCTAATAATGTAGTATTTACCAGGGGATTCTGGCTCCCTTTTAAACGTTAGAGGAAAAAGTTACCTAACTCTGCTCTGTATTAAAGGCAGAGTTGGATGAAGATAGTCTCAGCTGAAAAAGTTTAAGGCCCTGTGGAAACTCGTGAGCATGTGAGCAACAACCCCTGTGTGCAGGCAGCTCTGGGGAAGCCAACTGGCACCAAGTGCCTCACACCTTGCAAAAGAGCTCTCCTTCTGGGAACAGCTGCATTAAGAAATTGCCTTAATGGGGTCTCAGCTCTGGTTGCTGAGCACTGAGTGGCCTTGGCCCCACTGTGCCCGTGCTGAGCTCCTGGGAGCTCGGGTTTGCACTGAGTGTTTGGTGCTGCAGGGCTCTGGCTCTCCAGGATGGAGCTGCTTGGGGAGCTCTTCCTCCCCAGGAACTGTGAGCAGGGACCTCCTCCACAGATGGACCATCCTGGTGCCTTACAGGGAGGGGCCAGGCTGGAATAGAGGGATCTGAGAGGGAGATCTGTGATTGATGTGTGTGTTAGACCTTGATGTTCTCCTCCTCCATCCCCTGTAACATTCTGCTGAAGCACCCCCAGAGAATCTCTGATGAGCACACCAGGACAGTCTAACAGTGGGCTTGCTTTCTCTCCAGTGAGTACCTGGAAGCACATCAGGCTGAGCTGGATTATCTCTCTGGTCGACACAAAGATACAAAAAGGAACTCTAGATTGGTAAGGTGGTTTTGATGTTTAAATACTTAAATACAATCCCAGAAGTAGGTGCTTTGTCCCACCTGGGACTCTGGGGGTTGTCCAGTTAAAACACTGAGGTGGGACCCAGCAAAGCAGCACAATCAGAAGTTTCCCAAGCAAGGCAGCCCTGGCTGTGAGAACGTGAGATTTCTCATTGCTGATATCCAGCAGTGTCCTTCAGAGGATGTTTCTTTACTGGGCTGCATCTCCTTGTGTCTGCTCAGTGATCAGTGTTTGCAATATTAACTCCGTGTAATTATTAACTCAGTGTAATTAGGGTGTTCCTAGTGATTCTTGCAGTACAAATTGAAATATCATGAGTATGTACAAGTTTGGGTGCTCTCCTCCTCAGCCTGTGCTGTTTCTCTTTCAGGCTTTCTACTACGACCTGGATAAGGTAAGGCTGCTGGGGATGAGATGGAATGTTGCCAGTAGATGAAAATGGCTGATTTTCCCTCTGCTGAGTTGCATAATGGCACATTTAGGAAATAATTTCTCACATCCCTTTTTCTCTCTCTGCCTTCTTCAAAAGCAAATCCGCTCTGTGGAGAGATACATCAGGAAATTGGAGTTCCACATTAGCAAGGTGAGGGGTCTGTACCTCGTACCTGGGAGGCTCCCAGGGCTTTGTAAGTGATCCATCCCCATGGAAAACACTCTGATTGTGATGCAGCTGAAGGGGAGAGTGCTGGGGACCTGCTGAAAGCTGCAGCCACTCTTTTTACAGGAGGAGGGGATTTTTATTTATTTATTTTCCTGAATGGTTCCATTCAGGCTGAATGTTGGGCACGACCCAACCTGGGTTTTCCTGTGCAACCAGTTTGCATTCCCAGCCAGTTTATTCAGAAACTGCTGCTCTGGGAAGGCTGATGTGTTCTCCCCCCTTCCCACGAGGGGCCACAGGGGCAGTTCTGTGCCTGCTGTCTGCCAGTGCTTCCCAAGGGCTGGAACCTCTCCTGGCACAGCTGACACTGCAGGGGCTGGGGTCTGTGCTGAGGGAATTGGTTTCCTGCTCTGCAATTTTTGTGAGCGAGGTGTTACTCTGTTTCTTGTCCTCTACTCTGGTAAAAGCAGAGCTGATTGTATTCCTGAAAAAAATCTTGGGATATTGAGGAGCAAGCTGCTGCACTGTCTGTAAAATGCAGGAGTTGCAGCCTCCTGCAGTGCTCTGACAGAGGGGTTTGGTTTGGTTGTTGCTGGTTTTTTTTTTAGCCAGGAAACACTGCTGATGTTCCTTTCCAAAACTCCTGAGCTATGCCAGGGTAATCCCAGATCCTTCTTTCCCGTGTTCCAAAGGTGGAGGAGCTCTATGAAGCTTACTGCATCCAGTGCAGGCTGCGGGACGGGGCCACCAACATGAAACAGGCCTTCTCCCTGTCCCCTGCCAGCAAAGCCTCCAGGGAGAGCCTGGTGGAGCTCTACAGGAACGTCCAGGAGTGCACAGAGGTGGGAAATCCCTCACTCTTGTAACCAGGACCTGGCTGCTCCTTCCCAAAGGATGTGCTGGGAGTTGCTGTGGGCTTTTTTAAAATGGTGTGGGTTAAAAAGGTGTGTGAATAAAATATAGGTAGGTTGTGTGAAAAATCCTTAATGCTGGGGTCTCTTCTGACTTCCCCTGGAAGTGTGGGATGAGAATTGAAGGACTGAGCTGTGCTGTTTTTACAAAACCAGTAATGGAAAGGAACTGCCAGTGATGAGCTCAAGGAGTTCCACTCTGCTGTGGAAGATTTTCTGCCTTACAGAATCTGTTCACATTACCTTTATCTGCCTTTACTGGTGAAAATATCTGCGTGTCCTTAAAAAAAAAGAAGTCCTTTAAAAGAAACACCACGTGTGGGGAAGCAGCTGCTCTGCACTGCCTGGCAGTGCTGCTGACTGCAATCTCTCTTCCAGGACATGTGCTTTATAGAGGGGGCACTGGAGGTGCACTTGGGAGAGTTTCATGTGAAGATGAAAGGTAAGTTCCTTTTTCCCTTCCTTCAAGGCTCATCCATTGATTTGTGGTTTCTGGGTAGCAATCTGATCCACTGAGAGTCCAGTTATTCACTGAGACCTTGGATAGAATTTTGGTGAATTTATTTTTGCTCCAGTGCTGTAAAACACGCCATGGTATCTTATATTTGAATTCAAAGCTGACAAGCCTTCTCTCTTCAGCTCCATCAAATGTTGTCCTTTTAAGAGTGTGCTGGGCTGCTGGTGTAGCTTCTGCCCAGAGCTCAGGACAGGAGGGGTGCTACCCAGAGGCTCCCTGGATTCACTGCAGGCTGAGGTGTTGGGGGCTTTGTAAATCTCTACAGACATTGGGATTTTCCTTCTCTTTGCAGGGCTGGTGGGCTTTGCACGTCTCTGCCCAGGGGACCAGTATGAGGTGCAGTATACAACACATTTCTGGGTTTTGTGCTTTCTTGTCCTGCAGTGAGAGTGAACGAGCAGCACGGGGGGCAGGGCTGGGAGGTGCAGGAGGAGAGCAGGAGCCAGAGAGATAAAACCACTCTGCTGGGAAGAGAACAGAGCACTGGCACTCTCCCTGTGCCCCTGGGGGCCCCAGAGGGATGGAGGGGATTGGGTGTGATTTGGGTGTTATGGGAGGGCTTAAAGGATGCCAGTGACTGCCTGTCAAACCCGACTGCCAGGGCTTTGCCTTCAGAGATGCCCTGGAATCAAACAGCAGGGGCTGCCTGCTTCTTGGGAGCTTGCCCTTGGCAGGGTGGGAATGCACTCAGGGCCTGCCCGGGTGCTCTCCTGCTCCCAGCCTTTCCCAGTGACTCCCAGTGACTCCCAGTGTCCCTGGGCTCCAGCACCAGCCCAGGGCAGTGTGGTGTGCCCTGAGCTCCTCTCCAGGCTGTGGGACACTGGTGGCATTGGGTGCCGGCCTCAGGGGTTAAATTCTGCACCCCCAGTGCCCATCCCCAGTTTTCTGGCTGTGTCCAAGCTCCCAGTGTGCAGGGATCAAGGGATGGCTTTGCCTCCATGGAACTGGAGCCGTGTGGGACCTGTGGACTGCAGGGAATATTCTGGGACACGCTGGCCCAACGTGCTCTGTTCTTTGTGGTTTCCAGGTGTTTGTGCGCCTGGGCCGCCAGAAATGGAGGCTGAAAGGCAAAATTGAGACTGATGACAGCCAAACCTGGGATGAGGAAGAGAAGATTTTTATACCCAATCTGCACGAGAAGTTTGAGATCAAGGTGTGGTGTATAATGGTTGGGTTGGAAACAGGTCTGCTATTCCCTCTTAGGCCACCTAGGGTTTCTCAAAATTCTTAGTTTTCTTTTTCTAGCTATGTAAAAAATGACAGTTAGTTCACGTTGGGCCTTGTGAAGGGACATTACTTCAGATTTTCCTTTGCTCCTGGCACTGGTAACTGTTCTGGTGCATCTGCTTTCCCCTGCTCTGGGATGTGTGGTTGTGTTTCGGGTTTTTTGCTTGGTTGGTTTTCTACAAAAGTCCTGGAGCAGTATCTGGGAGTTTCTAGGACACAGCCTGGATGTGGAGGCACACAAGTGTGTGTGGGTGTTATCCTCATCCCCGTGTGGGTGCTGGGTACCTGCAGCACTGCTCTCTGCTGGGGGAGAGAAACTCCTGGGTGCAAAAGGCAGCGCTGCTCTGGCCCTGCCCTGCTCTCAGGGCTGGGCTCTGACCCCTGCCAGCCTGAGAGGAGCTGAAAGGGCTGAGCTGGATCCTGTCCTACTGGGAAACTGTGCCAGGGCAGGCCTTGGGGCCCTGGCAGCCTGCGAAAGCAGCTCCTGCAGTTCCCTGCCCTGGCAGCAGCAGCTGGGTCACACAGGAGATTCTCTCTGGCCAGCACTGCCTTTGGAATGGGTTTATGAGGTGGTTTTGAACTTCCACTGCACAATGAGGGTGAGGTGAGAAGCTAATTCAGATCCCTGTTTTACCATAATTGTTGTAAAAACTTGTATTACTTCGTGTCACAGTGATAGTTTTACTCTTTTTGTCAAAGCCTGCTGCTGAGTGTCCTGCACACCTCCTGCTCTTCCCACTTTGTGCTCAGTAAATTTGCCCAGTACAAATACAGAGCAGAAACAAGTGAATGCACAGCTCTGCGTGTGCCCAGCTCCTGGAGCCCTCCCCTCCTTGGCAGCCTCCTCTGAGCCATTCCTCGTGGGGCCAGTGGCTCACAGGGGTTTGGGAGGGCACAACTGAGCATCAGGGCTTGGTTTGTTGTGGGCCTCAGAGCAGATCTGACCTGGGCTGTTCTCCTCTCCATGCAGGTGGTTTAGGATTGTCTGGTGAGGTGGAATTGGGGGGGTTTGTGTCTCTGCAGGTGGTTTAGGATTGTCTGGTGAGGTGGAATGGGGGGTTTGTGTCTCTGCAGGTGATTCAGGATTGTCTGGTGAGATGGAATTGGGGGGGGTTGTGTCTCTGCAGGTGGTTTAGGATTGTCTGGTGAGATGGAATTGGGGGGTTTGTGTCTCTGCAGGTGACAGAGCTGCGGGGCCTGGCCACCATCCTGGTGGGGGTGGTGACGTGTGACAGCATCAACTTCTTCACCACCAAGCCCCAGGCAATCATCGTGGACATCACGGAGCTGGGCACCATCAAGCTGAGGCTGGAGGTCCTCTGGAAGTGAGTACAGCCCCAAACAGCAACAGAAACAGATCATGAAATAATGAAAGGCTCCCAGCTGTGCCCCTGAGCTGCATTCAACATCGTGCTCCCCTTTGTGTCCGAGAGCAGGTGCAGGGTAGAGAGCAGCCCCGTGCTCCCTCACAGCAAGCCCTGGGCCTGATCTGGTGCTGGGAGCAGGCAGGGGAAGGGACAGAAGCTGTTCCTGAGACCTTTCAGCTTCTCCTGTGGTGTCACCACAGCCATGGCACCTCACCAGCGGCCTCACTTGGCTCTCTGCTCCTCACAGGGAGCACTGCATCTGACTCTGAGCAATGTGTGTGTGTCTGCAGAACACGAAAAATAATCCTAAAGGTGATGAAATGAAACTGAAAGTAGGATTTTCTGGACACAATGAAAAAAATACACAGCTGAAGTTTTAGGACAGTCATTATTACCAGGACATGATCTGTTAAAAAAGCAACTTTCCCAAAGACTGGGGACCTTTGTAGTGCACTGTGAGTAGTTCTGGATACAAGGCTGTTTGGGCACTGCAGGGAAGCTGCTTTCAGATGTACTTTTAAATAGCTGAGCACTGCCTGTGATTTGTTAAATAGTTTTATATTTTAAACGTGTAGTTTGATTTTTGTAGTGGATTACTGCTGTTATTAAAAGTAAATTCTCACTGCTGTGGATGGTGCATGGCACTTATTCCTCCCTCCAGACTCAGCAGCTCAGGGTTCTGAGGTAGTTCTGTTGTTTCTGCTTTATGGCATTGCTGTTCCACACTGAGAGACCCATCTGCACAAATGAAGGCTTTGTACCCTGTTTCCATTTGCTGCTGTCCAGGATTGCCTCAGCCCCGAGGGAGGTGCCCAGGGAAGCAGGGGACGCTCCCCTCGTGTCCCTCTGCACGTGGCTCTGCAGCCTTGGCTCTTCCCAGCCCCGCGTGGCCCAGGGCCCTTGAACTCCCCTCTGGTGTCAGGCCCTCCCTGTGCACCCAGCTCCCAGCAGGAAAACCAGAAACAGCTCTGGTTCCACTCCTGGGCTGGGGGAAGAAAAGCTTTATTGATCCAGTACCATTTTCTGAGTGTCCCTTGTGTGTGCAGTGGTCCCTGACACTTGTACCTGCAGCAGGGCTGAGGGATGTGTCCCAGCCACAGCCCCTGGACTGTGTTTTCAAACAGATTTCTTGAGGTCAGTGAGAAATAAACTCACCTGGGCAGAGTTTGGCCTGCCCCTGCTTTTTCCTCATGAGATCTGACAGTGGCCATGGTGAATGTAGAGTCTGGAAGAAATCACTTCTGCTCCCTTCTGGTGAGCCCCCAGCAGTGGCACTGACAGGCACAGTCCTTCCTTCCCTCTGCCAGATCTGCTCCCTGCCCGTCCTCACTGTCAGGAACTCCAGAATTGATCATGCTCATAAGCTGTTCTTGCATGAGAACTGGGTGAGGAAAGCCCCCTCCTATTCTGGGATATTGCACAGTTCCTCATAACCTGAACCCCCAAAGCAAATTGTATTTGGGGCAAAACTTTCCAGCCAAGTCCCATCCCAGTGCTGCTGAGACTCTCTGGCTGCAGTCCCCAGCTCAGAGTGCAGCTTTGGGCTGGCAGGAGGAGCACGTCCGTGGGGTTTGGGACAGCATCACACAGGCCTTGGAGCTGGCAGCAGCTGAGCTGGGAGCAGGGCAGGGGTGACTCATTTTCTGTGGGAGTTAATCCCCCCTTGGAATTTCCCAGCGCATGAGAGCTCCGGCTCTGTGTCTCTGCTGTGTTTAAGTTTCCTGAGATGCACTGGGATCCCACCAAGTGGATTCTCCAGAGCACTTCTGCAGAGCTGGCCTCTCCTCTGACAGTCTGCTGAGGCTGTTTACAGAAAAGAGGAGCTTTGTGGTGATAACTCCGGGTGTTTCTGTGCTCAAAGACAGAGCACTCAAAAGAACAGCTGCTTTTTTCTCTGATTTAAGAAGAACTAAACAAATCCATCTGATCTACCCAAAGTTCCCTGAGAGGCGAGCTTTCAGTCTAGACCTGCTTTGTGAGAAATCCAAATGTAGATCTCTATTCTGCTTCTAAATGTATATTTTCTTTAAATAGGCCTCTGGTGCTCTGGGCTCGAACAAAAGTGCCTTCAGCTCCTTTATAGATTGTGCCACGAGGAGTGTGAATGAGCTTGGGGCCGCTGCAGAACGGCTTTGTTGGCCAGTTTGGCAAAAGGCTTTGGGGCTTTTGCCAACCTAAACAGCAGTCTGAGTTCTGTGTCTCACATGCAGGATAAAGAGAGCTGTATTCTCTTTTCAGAACTCCAGCAGTGCCCTGCACTGGGGTCCAGGGGCACCACGCAGTCAGAACCACTCTGGTGCCTGCTTTGAGCAGTGCTGGCCTGGCTCACAAGGGTTCCTGGAGCAGGAGCACAAAACCTGAAGGCAGAGTAAAAAGTCTGGCTTTTATTTTGGGATGCATACCTCCTGCCAGCCTTGCTCTGAGAGACGCAAACTGAGGTGAAGAGGCAGTTCCTCCTGCAGGATCTTCAGGCAGTGATCCATGGGGGCATCTCTGTGCTCTCCCAGCTGGTGCTGAGCTGAGCTGGGTGAGCTGGAGAGTGGTGCCTGTTAGGCTGGAAAGGGGGGGTGAGACCCAACAACTCTGCTGAACTGCACGGGCATTTTCCCCTGGGCTGAACGGGGGAAAGAAAAACCTCATCCAGTAAAAGTGAGTCCAGTGCACTTGACTAAAATTGGCTTTTTTTGGAATTAACGTAAGCCTGGATCCACAGGCTGAGCGGTGGGATTCAGGCAGGGAATTCTCTGGTCTGGGGGTATTGAATCCATGGAGTGGCTGGACAGGAGGGGAGTGATTTGGGCACAGAGTGGGGACTGCAAAGGTGATCAGACACGTGGGTCACTGCAGATTTTTTTTTGTTAAATAGAGTTTTTCAGTCCTGAGAAGCTGTGGCTGGATAATCCTGTGCAGGCATGTGGATGCTGGCTGGGGAATGTGGACAGGAAATGTGGAGCCACCATTTCTCTCAGCGCAGCCACAGCCACCCCCCCTTGAAGTACTTGCTGCACAATTTAAGGTTAAACAATGACATTCCTGCATAGTTTTTACCTATGCAGAGGTTTTATGTCAGTGATTTCAGGAAGTGACTGAACAAACTGAGGAGAAGCCAGTGACAATTCAAGGCAATAGTCTGCTTGCAGAGCCTGGTGCGTGACAGATCCCAGCTCCGGGCTGCCTCCGGCTCCAGCCCGTGTCTGGGGAGAGCCCTCTCCATCTGACAGACTTCCTCTGTTTTCCCTGGAATATCCCGTCCTGGGCTCTGTCTGTGTCAGAGTGCTGGGAGAGATGGACCCGTGGAGCTGTCCCAGTGTGATGGTTTGTTTGGTGGAGAGGTGGAGGGAGATGGTGGACCTTGTGTTTGCTGGAGAGAGGTGGAGGGAGGTGATGGACCTTGTGTTTGCTGGAGAGAGGTGGAGGGAGGTGATGGACCTTGTGTTTGCTGGAGACAGGTGGAGGGAGGTGATGGACCTTGCCCAAGCAGCTCAGAGCCAAGAGATAGCAGAAGCTGCAGAGCAGACTCCGTTCTTGCTGTCCCCCCCTGCTCTCTGTCGTTCCTTGCAGGACCAGGAGCATGTGCTTGTCTGCAGGAGCTGAAGAGCTGCCTTTTGCTGGAGGCTTTTAGGAACTGCCAAAGGGGCAAAGCAGATGTTGTTTGTTCTTGTTCCTTTCCTAGAAGCGTCACTTGGCGTTACTACATCACTGTATTAAAAGCTAAAAATGAGAAATCTGAGGAATGGATCCCTGTGACTTTTGTGAAGAATGCCATGGGTAGGAGTAATTTGCTTTCATCAGTAATCACAGCAGGCTTTGGCTGGAAGGCTCCTGCTGTCAGAAGCCCGATTTATTTCTGCCCATGAGTGAGTGCAGATGGTTGCTGCCGTGGCTCCGAGGAGCGGGGCTGTGATGGAGCCCAGCTGGTGCCACGGGCTAATTCGGCCAATTAACCTGGGCTGGGGGAGCCCCCAGAGCATCCCCTGTGCTCGGGAGGAGCACAGAGTGCTGCATGCAGGAGGCTCTGCAGAACTGTCCCTCTGCAACGCGAGAAGCCAGAGGGAGCTGGGACTCTGCTTTTCAAATTTTGCTGGAGAGCAGAAATTAATTTCCCTGTGCTTGACTAGTCCTTGCTATCCCTTGGATCTCCTGCAAGGTACAGCTGAAAGCAGCTGACTTTATCCTGCTCTTTGGTTGTTATATCACTGAGGCTGCAGATTTGTTGCAGACAATTCACTTTTTTCAAAATGCCAATACTCGACTGGAAAAACAAACTTTTTTTTTGGTGCTACAAGGCATCTTGGTAGGCAACAAAAAATACCACATACAAAAACCAAACTTGCCTTACTTAACTTGAAATGTGTTTTACCCCTCCTGGTTAGCTGAGCTGCATCCCAGGGGATCAGTTATCCCAGTTTCCTTGGACTGCTTTGCAAAGAAGTTGGGAAACTAAAGGCTGTGCTGAAGTAGGTAATTAGGAAGTCTTGGGAGCAGCACTTGACAACTCTTGCAGACCACAGCCAGGATCCTCTGGGGCTGTAACTGGCTCATCCCTGCCTGTATGAACCACAGAACTTGCCAAGAAGTGCTGCACAGGCTTCCTCTGCCAGCCAAAGGAGTTGTTTATTAATAGGTGAAGGATAATGAGGTTTTTTATTGGTTTTTCCAGGTGGTGTGTGCTCTGCAGGAGGGAAATTGGCAGTTCTCCTTTATTACATGTGTTTTATTTCCTTCCTCTATGGTTTTGTGCCTGTTGCTGCCCAGTGCCCGGGCCAGCGCTGGTGCCAGCAGGAGAGGGCACTTCAGCCTTGGGGACCACTGGGCTCCTCTTCCAAAGACTCTGCACAGGTTTCTGTCTAAAGGATGTTGAGAATTCAGTGTACAAACCACAGCCTTCTGCCTGTGTCTTTCTCTGCCAGAGCAATCACAGATACTGGTCAGAGGGGCAGGTTCTGTTTCCTTTTATTCCCTGCGTTGCTGACTGATCGTCCCAGTTCAAACCCAACAGCAGCTGCCAACTCCTCTGTGCTCTCTGCTCTCTCTGACCCTCGGGCCTTTGTGTTCTGCTGCAGCCCCTTCGACACGGAGAGCCTGTTCCTGTCACCTGGAAGCACTGCCAAGTTTTCTGTGGGCAGCAGGAAGAGCTCCTTGTACAACTGGACCCCCCCAAACACCCCCAGCTTCAGAGAGAGATATTACCTGGTGAGCTCGGGGGAGGAAAGGCACAGCACAGAGCCAGGGCTTGGCTTTGGGGTTAGATTAGGCTGTTCAGGAGCTACACCCAGACGTGTGAAAACAGCACTCTGAGGCTTTTGTAGTTTATTTTGGGGCTTTGTTAAATTATTCTTTTAACCCCTATTCTCGTGAGTTCTAGTTTAGATTTTGTAAAACATTAAAAAGACCCTCAACAAAACTCTGCTCAGCAGCTGGAATGGTGGGGGTGTGGGATGTGGTCCAGTATCTGTGGTGGGCATCAAAGTGGGACCCAGGAAAGCAGAGTCCCCTGCTCTGGGTGGGATTTTGGTGTTCCCTGCTGCCTCCAGGCTCACCTGGGGATCTCTTTGCAGTCTGTTCTGCAGCAGAGGCAGAGCCCAGGGGATGGAGGAGAGGAAGCCCAGCCTCCCAGCATTCTGAGCTACCTGGCCGCCTGTGATTTCGATGTCTCCGGGAGGAACAAGCCCCACAACCCTGCGGAGACGAGCGAGGGAGACTCGTTCAGCTCTGAGGATCAGAAAGGGGCAGAATCCAGAAGTACAACCCCAGCCCTGGACCACAGGATGCTGCCGCTGGTGATAATTCAGGAGACCGGGGCAGAGGAGCTGCAGCATCCCCTCCCAGACCACGCCACTCTGGACATCCTGAAGAAGACTCCGTGTGCGGATGGGTTCCCGAGCAGCCCCGGCAGTTTTCCCACCCGCCACAAAGGCAGGAGAGGCTCCTTCGGCCAGGCCCGGAGCCGCCGCCTGGCAGAGCAGGAGAACATCAGCCAGAGAAGCTGGAACGCTGCAAACGACCTCAGACCAGACGGACGCGCGAAGTCAATGGACAAGACCCTGCAGGAGGTGCTAAATTTGCTGAAATCACGAGAGGCGGGGCACGCCCCGCTGGAGAAATTGGGATGCCAGGTTTCGACTCTGAGGGATAAATTGAAGGTAGGGCTGTGCTTTACCCTCGGGAGGTGCTGGGGCGCTCCTGGGCAGCTCCGTGCCGCCCTGGCCGGGCTGGGGGCGGTGGCTCCCGGCCGGGCAGTTTGGCCACCAGAGGCCGGGCGGGGCTCGCCCCGGGCGCAGGAGCTGCCGGAGCCGGGGCAGGAATCAGCCAAGGAGCCGCGATCCCAGCGGAACCGGGCTGAGCAGAACCGGGGCTGTGTCCCGGCCTCAGCATTTCGGTTTGCTTCCAGTTTTGCGATGTTTTTGGAGCTGGTGCAGCTCGAGGTGGCTGCAGGAGCTCACCAAGCCCCGTCTGTCCGGGCTGCCCAGCTCCCGCAGGAGGGTCGGGCTGTCGGGCAGGTCAGGGGTGCTGGAAACGCTTCTTTCCTGGGAGAAAAGGGGCTGGAGGAGAGCAGGCGGGGGCTGTACTGCAGGTTTGGGAGCAGGCACACGAGGCCCGGAGAGGGAATCCAGGCTGGAGGAAGAACTGATGGTAACACAGCTGTCCTGGCCTCCTGCTCCAGTGAAACCCCTGGAAAAACGGAATTAAAACCCAAACCAAGAACTCTCAAAGCAGCCTTTCCAAGGGGGAGAAAGGTAGTGGCCCCATGAAATCCACTATTGATAGGAAGCTCTTGGATGCTGTCCTGGAGTGCAATAACCCCCCGAGATTGAGCTTTGAAGCAGGGAATGAGTGAAAACTGTTAGAGACAGAGGATGCAGAGAATATCAGCTCTCACCAGCCTTACCAGGCATGGAGATACAGCAGAATCCACAGAGATTAAAATATTGAAACATGTTTTGAATTTAACTGGCAACATTATTTTAGGGTCAGAGTGCTGCACCCAGAGCAGACTTCCCTGATGTGTCCAGAATGAAATCAGAAAAACGAAGTGATTTTTTTTTTATTAGGAATGATTTCAAAACCAGCGAGGAACTCCTGCAAAATGGCTTGCTAACTACAAATAACAGCATTTCTGCTTCTATTTCATGAACAGCTAAAGACACTTCACAAACATTCCTCCATGGAGAGTTTAATGGTCGAGACAGTGCTGGAGAGTTTTGACTTCTTGAACGCTGACTGCAGTGCTGACGAGCTGTCCTTGTTTGGGAGTGTAAGGACAGGCAGTGGCAGGTAAGTGCTGCAGCACCTCGTGGGGACGGGCAAAGGGGGGGCCCAGAACAGCCACACTTGGCTGAGAAACAGCTGTGGTGTCAAATCCAGCACAGAAATGTGTCCCCGTGGTTTTAGAGAGGGTTATAAATGCAATTAAAGAAAATGCTGTTTTCTGCTCAATGCCACCTGGTTTCTTTTGCAGCTTCCTGCTGGGACAGTACACCTTCAATTCTATTTAGTGATGAGACTTCTCTTTTTTCCCCTCATCTCTCTCACCAGCACATACAACGACAACGTGCTCCAGTCCCTGAGCTGTGACACCAGACCAGATGTGACTACTGGGGATGACAACCTGGACGTGCTGCTGATAACACACCTGAGGCTGTGCAAAGGTCTGCTGCAGGTACAGAGCAGCCCGGGGGTTTCCAGGGCACTGGCTGTCGTTGCTGATTCTGATTACAGGAGAAGTTAATAAGTTTTGTTTGTTTTATAACAGCAGAGAGGCTCAGAATGGAAATGGGGTACAGCAAATACACGTGTGCCCACACAGAACGTGTCACACAAAACCCTGCTGCCTATTTTGGGCCTCTGGGTTTTGCTGAAGCTCTAACCAATACCTGTGTGCCCAAAGCAGGCTGCAAATGCACAGGCTTGGCTTGGGTCATGTTTAATAAATGAAAAACTCCAGGGAGCAGGTGTGTGATGGGCAAGGGGCCTGCTGAGAGCAGCTGGGGGTTCCTCGCTGGTCTTAAAAGTTGGATTCTAAGATACAAATCCTCATTTATCTGGAGCTTGACCCTGCCCTTGTTGCAGCTCCTGAGTTACGTCTGTTGCATTTCAGAAACTGAGGGCACCGAATGTGGCCCAGGTTGTCCAGGAGAGCATTCTGGAGGAAGTGTCGGAGCAGACGCGAGTCCTGGGGGATGTCCTGGATCTGTCTGTCGAGAAGAGTGAGTACCTGCCTTACTCAAGGCGTGCAGAGATGGGAGAGGTGCACCCCTGATGTGTCTGCTCGAGCCTCCCCAGACCCAGGGGGTTTCATTCTAAACTCCTTGCAAACATTTGCATCATTAAAGCAGCTCTTTTGTCTCGATTCTTAGAAAAAACAGGGCTCATTCTTTGGTTCATTTTTATTTCTGCACAGAAGGAAATATTTGGAGAAGTTTGTCTCAAAGAAAGAGCAGCTGACCTGGTCTTAAACAGAGGTGTTGTAGATGGTGGAGTTTGCAGTCAAAGAGCAGCAGAGCAGCCTTAATAAAATCCTCTTTTATATCTCTGCTTTTCCTTGGCAAGAAAACAGCCCAAATTCTGTGCTCACTTGCAAGAACAGTTTGGTGGGCACAGAATTCTATCTCAGGTCTTCCCACTACTAAATTCTTCCCTTGGCTGCTGGACGTGACAAAATGATAAAGCACAATGAGAGGCTTGCAAGGCTTTTGTTCTCATCTTGGTAAATACAGGAGCAAGAATGCAAATTTTAGTTGGAAGCATTTGCTGCCAGGTTTTATCCTGGAGGATGTGAGAATAAACTGTTCCCTGGAGCAGAGCTGCCCAGGGTCTGGTTCCGGGTGGGAGTCTGAGGTGCAGGAGCTCGTGTGTGCAGGGAAAAGTGAGGGATCAAGGGGAGGAACCACAGGGGGTTGCTTCACCTGCTCTTGTGAGGGGTTTGAGAGCACCTTGAGGTCAGAGCTCTGCCCTGGGCAAGGAGCACGAGGCAGGATCCCTAAAACCTTTGGCTGTGGCACCTCCTGGGCTGACAGAGGGGCAACCACTTAAACTCCCAGAAAGTTCTTCTGGAACTGACTGAGATGCTGGGACAAAATGAACAATAAGAGGCAGAAGAGCTGCTGGTGGCAGTTTAGGAGCTCAGCCCAGGCGTGGTGAGAGCAGTGCTTGCAGGTGTGAACATTTGGGCAGCAAGTGTCACATCTTGAACAAAACCATCTCTAATGCAAATACAAGTTAATAGAGTCCCATGTCCAGACAGGCCATCTGCTGCCTAATTTCTCATGTAAAATCCCAAATCTGCCAGAGCTCACTGACTTTTTAAAATGTTGGGTTTCAGTTATTCAGAAGACTAAAAAGAAGAAGCAGTATCTGAAAATCTGGAGTGATCTTGCCGAGCCTGGCAGCAGCATCTTGGTGACCTCAGCAGAAAGGTTCCGTCATGCCCTGAAATACACAATGATGCTCAAAGTGAAGGAGAAGTACCCCAGCCACCTGGAGACAGGTACCACAGGAGCACGAGGCCACGCTGGCTTCACTCCAGTGCCATGCTGAAAATTGTCCTTGTGCATTAAAAAAACCCCAAATCCCAAACCTTTTGCTTGTTTTCTGCAGCTCCCACGTAACCAACCTGCTGTTTTCTCTTTGTCCTCCTCCCTGTTGCCTGCAGTGCTGCAGAGGCTGCTGGAGCAGATCCTCACCTGTGATGGGCTGCTCCCCTCTCCCCATCTCCAAACGGAACCGGTGACTCTGTTCCAGTTTTATCGTTACCTGGAGAGACACCACATTGCCAGCCTGGAGAAACACCTGGCCAAACTGGCTAAAGAAGGTAATGGCCGTGCTTGGCTCCTCCTGGCAGGGCTGGTGCCCTCAGCTTCCTACTCAAGATGCAATTCCAGAGCAGGAAACAGCCCAGCCCTTGCACTGACGGCTTGTTTCCATTTTAATTCCTCTTATGACCATGTCGTTTTGATCAGAACAGGAAAAGCATGCTTGACTCCCATATCTGACCATGTGTGACCCTGTGTGAAGGATGGGCTTATCTTAAGTGCCCTGAAAAGTGGGTTCTGGGATATTCTGAAGCTAAAGCAGACACCGAGTCAGGAGCAGCCTCCAGCTGGATCCAAGGCTGAGTGCAGTCTGTGGCTTTGGTTCACCACTGCAGCTGGACTCAGACACAGAAAAGAGCAATAAAACTGCAGAGGTTACTAACTGCATTTTGTAGCCTGAGGTAGCCAGTGCCTCACTGGAGTTGTCCAACATGTGAAAGTACTTCAAATCTTCCTCTGTATTAGAAAGGAATTATTTAAAAATAGTCCTGGTGTCGGCTGCATCTTCAGGCTTGTGTGGGATGCAGAGCACTCGTGTGGAGGGGCACCAAGAGCTCGAGCCCTGCCCTGGGTCCCAGCCTGGGCACGGTAGCAGGGCCAGAGGGCAGGGTGGGCAAGGGGCGGCTGTCCTGCCCCGCTCGGGACAGCAGCGTGCGGCCAAGGGCACCGCGCCGGGAGGGTTCGCGCTCCCGGCCGAGGCGTTTCCCCGGGGTGAGGCCGCTGCTTTCCCCGCAGTGATGCTGATCGAGGAGCTGCAGTGCCCCGGGAGGCTGAAGACGCTGAAGAAGCTGAAGGGGAAGAGGCTGAGCCGGCTGCAGCCGCTGCCGAGGACGCTGCGGCTGCTGGGGCTGCTGCAGCTGGACGAGAACCACCGAGTGAGCAAAGCGGCCACGGCCTGCCTGGGCCGGGCGGGCGGCAGCGGCAGCCTGCGGGCCCGGGTGAGAGGGGACAGCGGTGACGGGGGGGACACCGGGGACAGGGAGGGACACCGGGGGGAGAGAG
>VYXC01005082.1:128329-162635 GCA_013397175.1 Platysteira castanea
GATGGGGGGACACCGGGGAGAGGAGGGGGACACCGGGAAGAGGGAGGGATACAGGGGACAGAGGGGGGACACCGGGGAGAGGGAAGGGACACCGGGGATAGGGGGACACCGGGGATAGGGGGACACCGGAGAGCTCCCCCGGGAACGGCAGTGCCCTCCTCCCCTTGCTCTAGCTGGGAACGAGCCCCCAGACACAGCAGTGCCCCGGGGATTTGTCCCTGCCCTTGCTCCGTTTCACGGCGGTAAAACCGCTCCCGTCGCTCGGGTTCGGCTGCTTGATGACGCCTCCGACTTTGTGTTTCCCCGTGTGTTCGCTCAGGCTGTGCTGTTTTACACCGATGTGTTGTCTGCCGGGGATGCCAGGCTGCAGCAGGCTGCGTGCCTGGCTCTGAAGAACCTGCGGGTGAGTGGTGCCAGCGCTGCTGCTGCGGGGCCCGACCCCAAGGCAGGGGTGCACAGTCTGTCCTGCTCTGGAGTGGGACCGGTCACTGCAACTGGGCATCACCGAATGCTTTGGTGGCCAAGGTTCCAAACTATTGATGGCATTATTCCCAGGGCAGCGGGAGTGGGAGCTGTGGGCACCTGGGAGGGTTTGGTCCGCCAGGCACAGCCCAAGGGATGTGCGAGCTCTGTGCCGTGTCAGTGGGGAAGGACAACAGGCGGTGCCTGACCGGGGACACCCAGCACGTGGATAAATGAGCAACATTCATATATCAGCCAGTTCTAAACACTTAACGGCAGGAATCTGAAGTTAAATCTGGGGATGTTTTTAACAATAGCTGATCAGAGTCAGAAAACAAAAGTAATATTTGCATTGCTATTGTAAGAAACAGCAGAGATTTAAACCTTCCCACAGCCCTGAGCTGTAACAGGTTTGCACAGAACTGATGTCTACAAACAGGTACTCACACAGCAGGAAATCGGGGCCTTAAAGTCGATTTGCAAAGCACCCACTGGAATTAACCCTTTCAGCGATGGTCCTGGTGGGTGGTACTGATACAATGGTCCCACTACAGTGACCTGTACCCTGGAACTTTGACACTTTCTCATGCCCTAAAACAGGAGAGAAGGTAAAAGAGGGGAGATCATGTCAGGAAATGTAACTGCAACCCAGTATGTTGGGGAAGAGAGAGGTCCTGGTGGAACTGGGGTGTCAGAGGAGATGGGAGTTGGTGTGTCAGTGTTTGCTTTGTAGAAATGTCCATCACACTTCTGAAAAGCTGCTGAGGCAAATTTTTCTCTTCTCCAACAGGCTGTGGAGAGCATTGAGCAGGTTGCCCACCTGTGCCAGTCTGAAACAGAGGAAGTCAGGAATGCAGCCAGGGAAACCACCCTGTCCTTTGGTAAGGCTTTTGTACTGCTTTAAAATGCTCTGAAAGAATGGTGTGAAATAGTGCAGGACCAGCAGGGGCCTCAAGTTCAGCCTAAACACATCCAGGACAACGGAAATACTTCATGAGCAGCTGTTTCATACCACAGAGATAAACTTTACATCACATGTAACAGCCAAGGGCCCCCGATGAAGTTTATAGAACCAGACCAAGGAGATCCTGAAGGATTAAGTGCTTTAGGAACCACTGAACCTTTTGAAAAGGTCGTAGATAAGGACTGAAGGTTTTATGCTGGTTCATTACTTGTTACTTCACTGGAATCCAAGCAGATTGACAGTGGAGGTGACCTGATAAAATGCCAGTGCTCCCCATCTCCTACTGCCCAGCATTTGTGCTTCTCCTGAGGGCCCAGCAGGAGGAGTGCTGCCAGAGGATGGCCAGGTCGTGCAGGAGACAATCATTTCCCTGCTCTGTTCTCCCAAACCCCACTTTGATCCATGCTTAGTTCTGGGCATCTCCAGCCTTGCCCCACAGAAACACTCAGCTCAAGTTTTCCAGCTGGGTTCTCCAAACTGTTACTCATGGAAGCAGCTGCAGGAGGCTGATTCTCCATGGTGGCTTCTAGCAGGTGTTGGAAAACGGTTCCCAGAGGGATGTTTGTCACTACTGAGTCCTTCCTTCCAAGCCAGCCCACGACAGGAGTGTCCCCAGAGGGGGGATCCTGCTCTCCCTCAGCAGGGGCTGTTTGCTCTCTCCACAGGGGAAAGGGGCCGACAAGCCTTTGAGAAGATGGACAGGATCTGCTGTGAACTGAGAGAAACAGCTCAGGAGGCCGAGATTGAAATCACAGTGTTTTAGCAGGGGAAAGTGAGGAGCTGGATGCCATCGTCCTCACAGCCACACAGGCATCTGAGGGTTGGGTTTGGTCCAGTTTCCTTCTGTTCTCTTCTGTCCCTGCTGCCTCCTGCCCCAGGACAGGTTTATTTCCAAAGGGGACACTTTGTGGTCTCCACTGTGCAGCCTGGACTGGATTTTCTCACCGTCTCTCAGCACGTGGTGAAATACCAAGTGATGGACAGGTAAAAACTGGCATCTCTCAGAATGTGGATCCAGACTGTCACCAGAGTTAAAATCTCCATCTTGCTGGAATTAGCTGCCCCTGCTCCAACTCTCAGTCCAGTATGATCTATTTTCCCAGGAAGTGTTTTATTAATTTGGCATTCCCCAAGGAGAGAAATGATCACTCTCCAACAGTCCAGCAACTGCCCTGCCACCAGCACAAATCCAGCAGCCTTGCTCAGTGGTTTCCTTTACTCAGACAATTTAGTTGCAGAAGGAAAACTCTACTCCTAAGTCACTTTCTCCGTGGTTGCTGCAGCTCGGGCTGGGTCCAGCAGGGCCTGACAAGGCTCTGGAGGAGGGGGCAGTGCTCAGCAGCAGCTGCAGGGGCCTGGCCCTGTGCAGGTCTGACTGAGGGGGGGTCAGGTTTGCTTTTTAAAATTCTGAATTCAGTTATAGACCAAGACTTCTCCTCCTGGCCCACCCTGGCTGGCAGGGTGCCCCCGGGGAGCAGCCTGGCTTCAGGGCCAGTACTTGAAAGGGTTGGGCTTGTGTGTACATATTTATATATAGATATACATAAAACTTTTCTATTTGGTATTTATTTGTTGGATTTCATACTGTTTTCTAAAGTTCTAATAAACCATTTGAGACAAGTTGCTGGGAGTGGCTCCTACTGCTGTGCCTGCAGCCCTAGGCACAGGAGAGAGGCACTGAACCTCCAAAGGCCAGGGGGTTCTCCTGTCCTGTTCTCCTTGGGTGAACTCTCTCCTCCAGCTGTAGCTTTCCTTAGAAACATAAACCAAAGGTAAGGACTGGAATTCAAACAGCAGGATGTGCTGGCTGCACTGCACACAGGGCCAGCACCAGCTCCTGCCCCTCCTCAGCTCCTGCAGAAACCCACCAGGGTGCTGGAGCTCCTGTACTTCTTACTCTTAAAATTTAACTGGTAAATGGGAAAGACCAGAACATGGACATGGAGGTGGCAGGGAGAGCTGGGGTCCTTGTCTCACTCTTTTACTGGAGCTCTGCCTCCAGCAAGTTCTTACAGTAACATTTAAATCCCTTTACTCTACAAACCCCACCCTGGAGCCCATGGATCCCACCCAGGAGCAATAACACACTGGTGTGAGTTCTGTAAAAAAAGAGTTTTATTGTTACAACTAAAATGAGAACTGAAAACTCGTATGGGAGATTGAAAAACTGTACAGTTGTACTCTAACCTGGGAGGCCCAGCAGCGGCTTACACAAAAGACAAGATACCTGAAACTGTATTATACCAAAACATTCAGCTTTTTTGTTGAGTTTTTACATTTTTTTTTATAAAAGTTTATTCTATGGCAATCTGTAAAAAAGAAAGACCTGATGAGTAAATATTTGCTTAAGGCAGATAGCAGAGCAGCTCACTAACTTTCTAACGAGTCTAACATGGATGTTTGTCCATTTCCAAGAACAGGTTACCCAACACCCCCTGTGCTACGGTATATACACCCCCCAACTACCACAGACAGTACAGGACAGCAAACAAAATGGGCACAGCTCAGGAGCCCAGCCCTGCCCACACCTCCCCGGGCTCAGGGCACAGTCACTGTGGCCTGGACAGGGTCAGAGCTGGGCCTGGAACACAGGAAAGAAACAGGCAGGAAGAGGATGCTCAAAGCTCTTCTGTCATCTGCAGGAACTCTGTCTGGGTAAAATCATCTGCAGTTGAATAACTCTGTATTCAAAGGAAGGATCCTTTGTTTTCCTGCCACCCCTAAGGTTTAAAATATTCCCTCCTGGGAACGTGGCCAGAGGTGGGTTGGGTTTGTTTCCTTCCCAAGGTGTCCCAGTGCCAGGGGAGGTGTGGAAGGGCTGCCTGAACTCTCTGGAATGTCTGTACTACACTCACTCAGCTGAAAGGAACATGCTACCACCGGGCACACGGAGCACACGGGATCCCACGGGAAGTCATGCCAAGGATTAGGCGAGTACACGGGCTCTGATAAACACCAATCAGTCCAGTGCTGAACAGAGAGGCTCAGCAACACCCTCTGAACCACAGCCACTAAGGATCAGGTCATGCAAATATCATTTGGGCACATCAGGAAGCAGGAATATAAGTTCTGTCACCTTTCAAGCACGTGGTGTTTCCTCGGGACACCGCAGACTTCACATGCACTTTAATACAAAGGGGTACAAATGGTGCCTGAGGGCAGGGTCCTGCCCACGCTGCAGAGAACAGTGGGGACAAAGCAATCACAGAATGTATCTTAAATACACAGATGAGCCATTATATATTACCATTTTTCTATACTCATTTTTCCTGTTTCCAATAATATAACTAAATATTGACTGATTACAACATTCCTCCTTTCAAGTACTGGTCTGACCAACAGTCTCACAGGTAAAGGATTGATTCCCAGTACTACCTGAGGATTTATTATTGTACTCTTGAAAAGCCCTTGATGCAAGCTTAACAAAACACAAAATAGAAATCACTCCCACCCCCACCCACCCCTTCACCTACTCACCCACTGTAGGAAGAGCTACACCTACAGCCAGCTTGGCAAAAATAAATACAGAGTGGAGGGACTCCCCTGGGCTCCTCCACAGCGAGGGCTGCACTGAGGGCTGGTTAAGTGCTATAAATCTAGATTTAGAAATAAAAAAAATCAGTAACACTGCTGCAGATCAGCTGTCATGGGGCAGTTCAGTCACTGCAGCTCCCAGGAGCGAGTTGGCTCCTGTCCTCTGCACCACGACACAAGCAAAGAAACCTTTGCTATTATTGTTTCAACTATTAATAATAATTTGGTACTGCCCAAGGAGCAGCATTGGCTGCTTGGTGCAATGCTGCCTTCCAGTCCCAGTCCTCCCCAGGCACCCCAATCCTCCCTTCCCAGCACTTTCCCCCTGAGCCCTGGCTGCTGTGGGACCCCACGGGGCTGAGCCACGCCTGCCCCCAGCCAGAGCCAGGACTGGAATCTCTGCTCAGAGCAGAGCAGGACCCACCAACGCTGGCATCGTGAGCCACGGGATTTGTTCAGAGCCCAGCACGGCTCCTGCTGGGCTGCTCAGGCTCAGGGAAGCTGCCCCAGCAGGGATGGCTCTGCTCTCCCCTGCTCAGAGCCACGCCGGGCCGGAGGCAGCAGCTGCAGAGTGAAACTGCATTTTACATTCCAAATGCTGAGGTTTAAGGACTGGTCCTGCCACGGGCCACGGGCACGGCCCCACTGCTGGTGGACATGGTTTGGTTGAATTTCCCTTCCTGTTTCTCTCCCTCCCCTCGACCTCTCCCAACCCAGAATATAAAAGTAAAAACAGCTTTAGAAAGGATGGTGCAATGTAAAGAGGCATATGTGCAAGTAGAGTGCAACAAAAGTCAATGAGGAGATACACTTAGTAAAGAAAAAAAAAAAGAAAAAAAAAATTCAAAGAGCTGGACATGTTGGGATACCCTGAGCAAATGCAGAAGCCTGGTTCTATCAACACAAGGAAAACAATCAGCTCTTTAAGAACAGTTATGCCAAGATTAAATATATCAATACCACAGGCACTGCCCACAACTCAGTCTTTAAAGATGAAGCAAGTTTAAAAAAAAAACCAAAAACCAAACCAAAAACCAACCACAAACACACCTCCCCTTCCAAAAGTTTACATTCTTCAGGTATGTGGGTTTCTTTTTCTTTTTTTGGGAACTTGTCAATGTAAGTCATGTATTTGGTTACAACACTTGGAGAGTACAAGCAAGTTTCACTTGTGCCTAGTTTTTCTGAAACAAAAGAAAATGAACTGGCTTTTTAAAAAAGGCTAAAAACAACAATGTGTTGTAATTCTATTATTTAGTTAAAAAAAAAAAAAAAAAACCAAACCAAAAAGGAAAACAGACTATTTGGCATTTTCTCTGCTTACTCCTGAATATTTCAAGGCCCTGAGATTACAATATTATGTTCTTGGGACCACAGGGCTGGATAAAACCCTAGTGCATCGATTCTCTCGTTAAGCCCTACCCAAAGTTCTGGCCTTTCCCCCTAAATCTACCTGCTCTGAGCCAAGGCTGCCCTGCCTCGAGGGGCTCCGAGGAGCTGAGCACGAGCCGGGAGCGGCGCTCCCGCGGCGGCTCCCGGGCACAGGTCAGTGGAAACACACCCTGTAGCAGAGATAAGCTCCTGCCGTGAGGAAAGTGAACATGCAGATGTTCACTAGGAAGGGCTTCCAGGTCGCCACCACGTTCTCATCCTCCTCCTCCGAGTTTTCCTTCACGGACTCTTCCTTGTGGGGCGAGAGCCGCGGGTTGTCCCCAACAGTTCTCCTCCGGGGTTCAGTGTCGTGACTAGTGCTGAGGACAGAGGAAGGGATGTTCAGGGCGGGGTGGGAACAAATATTCCGTGCTGGATTGGCCACGGAAAAGAGAAGCCATGCAGGTGCTCCAAGGGCAGGGAGCATCACAGAGCTGGAAATCTCTTGGAGCTCCAGCAGCCACCAAAGCATAGCCTGTCTCCAGTTAGGACACATCTGGCTGTTCAACAGAGGTTTAGGAAGAGTTTGGGAGGATTCTGTGCCCTTTAAAGAGTAAGCTTTAACCACCACCTGCTTTCATTGGTCATCACAAATCTGCACCAAGACAGGCAGTGAACAAACCCAACTCACACCTACATCCAGCCAGGGGAACACCACAGCTCTAACCTCGAGCACCTGCCCAGAAAGCCAGAGAGGGATGGAACGTGGCTGCTGGTCCAGCCCTAACTCCCAAAGAGCATCTCAAGGTGGAACTGAGCATCTCCTCCCCTTTCCCACTCCCTGAGCGTGGCTGTGTGTCCAGACCCAGCTCTCAGGGGCAGTGAGTGCTTTACCTGTCTGTGCTCGGGGCTGCAGCCGGCCGGGCTCTGCCGTCGGGAACCGCCTCCTCCCCGCTGCTGCCCGAGCTCCTGCTCTCCTCCTGCACTGCCTGCTGCTTGGGCAAGAACTCCGGGTGCTCGTGCATCCTCCCGTTGTGCATCTCTGAGGTTCTCTTTGGGGGCCTGGGAGGCGGAGGGGTGTGTTCAGGGGGTGGCTCCAGGTCTTCATTGGAGAGCTCTTTCCACTGCTCCTTCAGGGAAGGACAAGCCCTGTTAAGCTTTTCTCTTAAGTAAGCTGCTCTAACTTTAAAGTTTACGACAGCAGAATCTTTATATTCTACATCTTAATTATTTCTTGAAGTGGCTCTTCATTTGCATCGAAAAACAGGCAAGAACTCCAAGCCCAAGCTACATCCGCTACACAAAACATATTGGCCATAAAAGCAAGAAATTCCAACCTGCTTCTAAAAAACTTAAGCAGCACAAAATAAAATCTATTTTGCTGGAGTTCTGCTTACCATAAAAGCCCTGAAGAATTTAATCATGACACTTAAACTTCAGGCATATTAGAAAACTTGCACTGTCTGAAGTGCTAGGGGAGGCTGATGCAGCAGCTCCACCCCAGTCACTGTGCTGGAGAGCACAGGAGGCACCTGCTACATCACAGGTACTTCTGGAAATAAATAAAATACAGCACTTTGGGTCGTGACAAATTGTAAAGCACTGTACCTAAAAGACCCATAACACAAACATGTACTGAAGCTGAAGCAAGCACCAAATTTGAAGCTTCTTTCCATCCTGTTCCTCCCACCCACTTGCTGCAGTTCCCTGGGAGCTGCCAGGAGCACTCACTTGCACGGAAGCATCTCCCATGATGAATTTTGCCCCTTCAATAACAGCTAAGTAGGAGAAGCGGAGCTGATCTGCAGTCTGGATGAGCCCCATCCTGTACTTCCTCATTTCCAGGAGAACCTGCTTAACGTCCACGGAAGAAGGATCTTTCCGTTTGTCCATCTGCAGATAAAAATGTGAAACGTTTTCTGCTCTGATGAGGTTCACGACAATGACTCACTTTGTGGTAGGGCCTTCACACCACCCTCCACATTACAGAATGAATGAACTCACACACAACTGGTATCAGCAGCTCTTTACTGGGTCCCAAAAACACACAGGGGAAAACACTGGGCCTCAAAAACGCTGCTTTCCCTGAAGGCAAAGCCTGTCTTTGTGAACCACTCTGAAAACTGGAGACTTCTCTCCCCCAGACTCAAAACGCCCACTTAGGAACGAGACCTGCCCTGGAATACACTCCCGAAACAGCAGAGTGAAACCATGGGAAATCCCAGGGAACCCCTCCAGCCCCTGCCCCAGCTCCTTTAAGGCTGCACCCAAGCTCCCTGAAGGTGCCAGTGCAGCAGAGCAGGTGGCCCTCAGGTGGCCCTTACCAGCAGCAGGCAGGTGTCCACCAGGCAGAAGGTGCCCGACCTCCCGATGCCAGCGCTGCAGTGCACCACGACCGGGCCGTGCCCGGGGCTCAGCGAGCCCGACTCCCGCACCTTGAACAGGAAATTCAGGAACGAGGCCGGCGACTCCGGCACCCCGAAGTCGGGCCAGGTGGTGTAGTGAAAGTGCAGAATCTCCCGAGTTTCCTGGGTCTGCAAAAACGGGGTTTGGGAACTCTTTTAGTTTGGATACACCAGTCAGAAGGACTGACTTACATTCCAAGGACAATATTTCACCAGCCTGAGGGAGCTTTTAGAGCTGCACAGCCAAGAAGCTAATTACAAATAATTATCTCTTGTTGTGAAGGTCTCCATTGGGAGCAAAGGGAATTGGGTAAGTAAATTTACTTATTTACAGTTTAGTTATTCCAGTGCAGTTCAGAAGCCTGTGTCACTCTGGGTATGGCTGAGACATGAAACTGCCTGGAGTGTCCCCAGGTACGTCTCATAAATACCCAAGAATTGAATTTCCACAACATCTCATGCAGAATCATAAAATCCAGAACAATTCACGACCACCAATTTCAAGCCCTTGTTGGTGAGGAAACGAATTTCACCCCAAGGAGAACCAGGACTGGGACTGGATGAGATCCTGTACTCACCGTCAGGTTTTCCAATTCCAGCTGTCGTACTGTGTAGTAGGATTTTATATCTTCAGATATCAATGTTAATTTCAAGTTTGTATCTTCAAAAAACATTTCTTTCTCCTCTTTCCGTGGCCAGTACTGTGCACACTTTATCTAAAACCAAGCAGGAGACACATAAATGTCATTACCTCCTTCTGACTGAATTGCCATTTTCTTATTAAGGTTTCCCACAGAGATGAGCTCTGCAAAGACAGCTGCACACCAGGACCTTAATGAGCCACCCCATCAGAGTACACTGAGAACAACTCCAGACCCCCTGGTGAGCAGCAGGCTTCCATTCGTGTGGAGTCATGTTGTGTTTGTGCCCTGTTTTAGCCAAATTCACCAGAAATTAGCACTCACAATTACAAACTGAGTGATTTTCTGCCTGCACTAAGATCAGTTCACCAGGTATTCAATTCCAGGCATAATTTCTTAGACAAAACTACTTACAGTCATCCCATCCCATTCTTTGGGCTGGTTTTACTTGGGTTTTTTATGACAGAAAACCATAAATGTGATGAGCACATAGCAAGGGCTGGGTGAGTACTTACGGATCCCTTTTCCATCACTCTGTTCAACATGACAACACCACGGCTTTTCTGTTCCCAAACCATCTCCCAAAAGTGACCACAAGTATTTGGCAAAGGTCCCTGCAGAGACAGAATCCCCAGAAATAAGCATTATTTTTTGTAAATGTCAGTGCACTCTTCCCCAGTAAGAGTCCCTGCACAAGGCAATAGATTTAAACAAGTAACAAGCAACTCCTCATTTAAAACTGTAAAAAATGCAGTGCGACAGCTTTAAGTTCCATGTCATGAATTTACCCATGAAAGCATGGTTAATCTCTTCCCCCCATACACAAGAGGAAGAGAGACACAGTCTCATTTGTGAGAACAGAACTGGGAGTGAAAAATGTTGCATTTTCTTAGAAAAGCTATACAAAGGTCATGGGGAAATAAACCCCACTCAGTAAAAGCAGAAATAATATCTCTGTCAAACTACCCTGCAATACCTCATCCTTATTCAGGATACTTGAAAATTACTTGACTAAATTATAAACACCCAAAAGACTGAAATGAGGCCAGATCAGTAACAAATTATATGGTTTTTCAGAATCTTCAAAGATGTGCTTTGGGACTGAATGAAATGGTAACTCCTTTTAAAGACTACTGTCTATTCCCAAAGTACATTTCCTTGTAACTTCCTATTTCTGCTATGTTCCTCTGCTGTTTTCTACTCTAAAGCTCTGAATTTTGGGTTTGCCATCCATCCACTCCGGATGAACAGCAGGTCCTCAGAAAGAATGATAGGATTTAAATAAGCCATCCAAACCCCCTAAATTCTGGCTGAGGCCAGGTGAGCAGTACCAGGCAGCTGCACAGTGACTATTCCACATGGAATCCACCCCTGGGATCAACCCCCCAGCCCTGAGCAAGGGGAGTAAGCTGTGCTCAAAGGACCTCTTCCACACTGCACTGCCCATTTCTTCCTGACAAGATTTATCTTCATTCTTTAGAAACAGGAAGGAAGAGCTGTCACTTGAAAAATTAATCCCAGTCTACCATTATCTAAAGTGTGGGAGGAAGGGGTAAAAAAAAAGGCCAAGATTAGAGATCAGGACAGGCTCCAGGGAAGTGAACATGCAGGACAAACAAGAACCCTGGCACAGTTGCTGGCTCCCAGAATAAGACAACAGGGTATCTGGGTACTTTTAAATTTGTTATACAAATAGGTGTGGAATTGACAGATCCAGGGAAAAGCGGTGACTTTTACACACACACAGATATTTATATGCATTTAAGTAGCTTTACAATAAAGAAAACAAACAGAAAACCCATTAAAAACAACTCCAGCCACCATAAGATTTTTATTATCCACTGCCAGCAATTACCTGGGTAAGGATGTAGCTCCTTTGGGCCTCTTCCATTTTTATCAAACTAGCATTGATATAGTCATTGTCACCTTGGTTTAGCTTAATTCGACTGTGATCAACTGCAGCATAATTAGAAAACACTGGTTAATGTATATGCAACACAGCACAATCCATGCACATGCTCATCAGGTGTGAGGGGCAAAAAGCTGAGCTGTCCTGAAGAACAAAAAGAGCTCAGCCAGGGCAGGGCTCCCTGGGGCTCTGGGATACAGCACAGGCACTGCAGGAACAGCCCCCGAGCAGAGCAGGGAGCACAGCTCACACTCCACCTCCCAAGAACAATCTGCAAGAGTGAAGCATTTGCATCTGAAATAATCCCCACTGCAATGTGCAAACCAGATCACACTGACCTATTTATACAGTTATCAAGTTGCTGGTTTTAAATAAATCTAATTACACAACTGCTTATCTTTTGCAGCTTAAACATTCAAATCCAAGCTTGTTCAAGGTTGTTAAAGGTTTGTCTAAACATACAATGGGCAAACAGGACAGAGACCTTTTATTCTTATAAACATTTAGCTACTGTTCCCAACCCAACCACCCTTTAATGTACAGAAAAAATGATCAAAATTCAAGAAATACAGCAAATGTAAATTCTTTGCTCTTCAAGTTAATCGCTTGACTTGGGACTAAAAAAACCAAACCACCAACTAAAAAAACTCAATATACACAAGGGTTCCCACATTTTGCAAGAAAGCAAACAGACTGGAAGCAGGATTATCTAAAGGCAAGAAGGAATTTTTTACTCACAGTCTCAAATATTAGAACTGCTTAGCAAAGCAAACTCTGTGCAGCATTTACTGCCCTGCTGAATGGCCCCGAGGCTTCAGTAACTTTTAAGCACCAAGCCAGAGGTTCTCTGCCACAGAGCTCTGGCCCAGGAGCATCACCTTGCTCTTCCTCTGCTCCAACCAGCTCCTGAGCTTAGCTTTATCTCTGGAGCCAGAGCTCTGTGCCAGACTGCTCCCAGCTCCCAGGAGGGGCACTGCTGCCACCTGTGCTGCCTGGCAGCGTGCTCTGAGAGGTGAGAACACTGCACAGAAACCACCCCTGCAACTGCACAAATGCTACTTCAGCCACCACTCTTCTCTAGCAGAAGAACTCAAAGGTAAAGCAAGTTTCTTTCTTCAGATTTCCGCCCACAAATACAGACTCTGCTGTGTGCTGCTCCAGTATAATCCTATGGATATAAAAGCATCCTGTGACATCAATCTCACAAATAAATAAATACATTAACAAAGAGAATTGTCTTGGATGCTTACCCACTGAAGAATCTTGTCCTTACAAAGAACATTTAGCTGTGAGAAGTCATTAGAGGTCAACATTCTTACAAACAATGGAAAAGAAAGTGTACTTACAGGGGCTGACATCTCTGTACCTATTTCTATTTTTGTTTCTGGGATGTTTGGCCACTTTACATGGAAAATCACTGGCTTCATGCCTGATGTCCTGAAACAAGAAAAAAAAGAACCTGTTAGGTATGAATCCATCTAATTTCATACCACTAGCTATTTTAAGACAAATACCCATTTGACTTCACATCTTCAAGTGAGGGAATTCTGGACAGAAAGCACTTTGGGCCTCAAATTAAGAATCGAGTTTAAATTTATCAGAATACACCACTGACATTATTTATTAAAATATCATTAGTTTGCATAATAAAGTAGCAGAACATTCACCAGACATTATGCCTTTCAGCTCCTGAAGGAGCAGGGTCTCTGCCCCAAAGCACTTCCACATAAACGGCTTTAGCCCTTGTTTGCAGCATCAGTGAAAATATCAACCCTGCTTTTACTCAGCAGCAGTGAAAGCATTCATTGTGATAGAAAAAAACTTGTCTACCCCGCTTGGCATCACACACACACACAGAGGTGATTTGTCTAAGATCACTTCCACCATTATCCTGAGTTATCAGCAAGGTGTCACCAAGCTGCAATGGTAGAAGTCACTTGTACCCAATTCACATGCTCAGCTAAAACATTTGTAGCATCTCAAATGTATCACTAGGGTTCCCTCAGCTGGGTTTTTTTCAGATGCATAGAATAGCTGAGCTACCTGAGATAATTTCAGAAGTTGAAATAAAAAGAATCCTGCTGTCTGTGGACATCAGTCCCCATTTGTTGAAACAGAATTCACATTGTACATAAACACTGTGTAAGCACAGTTCTGCATATAAAGAATCATGTGCAGTGCTCAGGATCCTTTCAAGTGGGCCATCCACTGCAGCACATTACCTGTTTATCTCTTCTGCTGCATTATTCAGGTATGTACCAATTTCCACTGAATGCTACATGTCAGGAGAAGAGCTCTGATTTACATAAACCTGCCCAAAATTAGCACAGTATTCCGAACCGGCTCCTCACTGAAATAAGGCCTGACATCAGCTGCCAGCTTTTTATAACTCAACACATGGCTGCCAGTATTTCTGCTGATGAAGAATGCAGTCTGGAGAATATGATCTGGGCTGCCACAGTCTAATATCTCAAACATGAGGCAGCTAAAATGGGTGTTTTCAGAAATTTGTCTCTGACACTAGGTTGGTGACTTTGTCCTTTACAGGGATTTATTCTTCTGTACTGACAGTACCGGATTAACAAGAGAAAAAACCAGGGCACTCAGGAAAAATGGTTTTCTAGATCATTAACCACATTTCCCAAATGTGTGTTAAAGTCTCTAACACCCAAAACCAACTCCCCCCCACTTAGGATTCCTATTATAAAAGCATCAAAATGCAAACCAAACCAAGATCCCTAAAGAATTTTTCTGTAAATACTAGGCTAATTTAGCAGCAGCATTAATACACAGCTTCGTTTCACAGCATTAACCAATTTGAAAAAAATTGTCCTCTCTTTTAAAAAGAAATTGATCAAGTGCTTCTTTACAGAAATGGAATTATACAAAGGCATTCTAATACAAAAATATTACACTTAAGCATCCACATGTACGTGCACACACCAACTACTGCCAGTCTCCAGGAGTTCCACAGGTTCAAATACCAACATATTTCAGGAACTGAAAGTGGCAATTTATTGTGCAGGGAATAGAGAGCTGGCTATTACCTCACCAGCAAATATCAGATCTTTTTCAAGACGCCACGGTGCCTAAAGGTACTTGGAGAATAATGGAGTTCTAGGAGATGCTGAACTCTCACAGGCACAGAGAAAATGGAAAGAAAGAAGCCACTCGTGTGCCTTCAGCAGACTATTTAAAAACAGCAATGTATTTCTGGAGCATGTTTCAGCAAACAGGAAAACACGGGGTGGGGGTGGGATGGTAACAAAGGAGGGATCGAGATACGGCACCAGGCAAGCTGCTGCCTGGGATGCAAAGCCAGCCAGCACCCAGCACTTCAGTGCTGAGTGTATGAACAGGGCAGAACAGAAAATCCTGGGGAGCAGGCATGCCTCGACAGATGAGTGGGGCACACTCTGCTCAGCAGCGTGGGTGAGACGTGGTTCGGAGCTTTGCTCGGGGTTTTTTCTGGATACAGAAGTTGCTAGAACATATGAAGTGACCAAAGAAAATTTATCATCCAAGGTCACTTCCAGGATATGAAGCTGACTGTAGTGGAAACGCAACTGCCCTCAAGAGAGAAAATGATGGGAGAGAAACAAGCCAGGGCCAAGCCACCCACAGCAGCCGTGTGGCAATGCCATGGGCCTTGTCAGACACTTCTGGTCCTGGTTACTGCTGCAGTCACAGAATTACTGACTGCACTTAACTGCTACTCGGGTAGGTGCAGAACATCATAATAGTACCACAAGGTCTCCATGCTGGAGAAATCAGATGCATTCACAGCATGGAATTATTGGGTTCTGAGGCACTTGAAACCAGCGGTGTCACGAGAACTGAAAGTAGTGGATGAAGGCAGGGATTTACGAAGTTACAAAACACCTTCTTGAATCACACTCAGTCACACTGCAGAGATCCTGCCTGTTAAAAAGGAAGCTCGACATTTCATTTAAAAGGTCGTGCAATATAAAACTTTAAAGAGGAAGGCCTAGAACTGAAGTCAGTTTTCCAAAGTCAAATGCTTTGGGTTTGGAGCATGAGTCACTTCATGAGCTGCTCATCTCCTGGTTTAAAGCCCTGTCCCCCAAATACTTCAGGGGTGGAAAGAGGAACTCTGCTGAAGCCCTGCTCTTCAAATGGGAAGTTCCTGTAGCTCTGAGCACAACAGCACACTGGGCTACACTTTTCCCATCTTGTTCAGACACCAGCAGGAGATTGAGAAAGAGAAGATGCACCCCAAAATCTTCAAGTAAATACTAGGTAAGACATAGGAAGAGGTGGCCATGCCATCAGCCAGTCAAGTACACTGTGTAGATTTGTGTCTCAGTATTTAGAACAGAAACTAACGGTGCAGTCTCAGTGCCTTCAGCTTCACCAGCCAGACTCCCAGGAAGCCTTGCAGCAGGGCTCAATTTGATCACACTGTTTAATTGCACCATAAACTGGAGCAGCTCAGACTCAGAGATAACGATTTACTGTCATTTTAACAGTTCTGCTCCTACGGGAAGCAGCAAATGCCAAGATCTTATCAGGGGCTACAGAATTGCTCCTAATCCATCTACTGAGGCACTCACACTAAGGAGAGCAATTCACAAAAATTACATAAAGACTTTATATAAAAAAGTAATCTTAGCTTAAAAAACAGGTTTCCTCTTAAAGCTGGCACTGAAAAAAATAATGACACATGATACTGCTGGAAAAGGTGGAAGAGTAAAAAAGTTACAATGAAGTCAAGTGGAAGGTGCTCTTCTCCCAAGCTGTCACTACGGTCTGATTTCAGAATGGAAATACTCCTACAGTTGCAAATGAGGTTGCAAAGACCTGGAGAGAAGAGCACAAGAAAACCAGCCAAGTACCAAGGGATCCAGAGTAAACACCTACTTTACACAAATGGGAAAAGGTCTTTGGATTCAGCATGGGAGGGAGCAAACTGAGGCCCTGAACTCCCCAACTAAAGAACCTCATGAAGATACAAAGCACACAGCTGCTCATGTAACCCACTTTGACAAGGAAGATTTGATTTCTTATCCTATATCAGGATATTTGGGCAAGAACAAGAAATGAGGATGTAACTTGTAGGTAAGAGGAAGGTCATTAAAAATCAGATAAGTGAACAGACAGTTGCATCATACAACATAAATCTTAACAAGCAGCTGCAGAATTTTAGCCAGCTAAGTGAAATAAATGTGGATTTTAATATCCTTTAAAAACATTTTATCTAGTCTCCTAGTTTTGCTTTCAAATAAGATATGGTAGTATTGATTTGCTAATTAATCTCCCTTAAAAAAAAAGAAACCAGTTGTCTGCTACGTCAAGCTTCTTCCTGAGGTCAAGCAGCACAGAGAGGAAAGGACAGGCTTGTTTAAAGTTCAACACCACTATTACACGAGGTTAAAATAAATAAATAAATAAGAAATCACACACTTGCAACATGGTTTTCCTAGAAAGCCCCCTGCTAATTCAGCACTGCCAGGCACTCTGAACAGGCCGTGGCACAGCAGCCCAAGAGGGTTTGTGACACCAGTCAGCTGCTGGGAGCACGGAAATAACCCCCCAGGAGAATGCAAACTGGGCATGATTGCCATATTAAATCATATCAACACGTGGCAAAGGGGGCTCCTTTTCCCCAGGCCCATGTTTGTCACAGCTAGCAGGTATCACAGCCTGGCCCTCACCACTGACTAGTTTCAATGTGCCTCCCTGCAGAGGCTTCTGACAGCAAATCCTGCAGTCCTTTATTGCACCCACTTTATCAGGGAGATAACCAGCACTGTAAATGCTCAGTTTTACACCTGCACCTGAGTGGCTGCCAGGGCTTGGCTCTGTTCTTCCAGAGGGGAGAAAGCCAAAGACCTGTGTCACTTCCAAACTTCACCAGTGTATTTATTTTACATCTCCCCAGAAGGAGGGCACTGCTGTCACCAAACCACAGCACTACTGCACAGCTGAGCTGCTCAGATCCCCATATTGCTTCAGTGTCATCTGCAATGGGTAAAAACTGATTTTTCAGCTCTGGTTCTTTTGAATGTTGCAGCAGAGCCAGGGAAATCAAAGAGCTAAACCTTAGTACCAGGTTAAAGAATTACATGAGACTTCTTAAATTTCAGTAAGTTCAAAATATAGTTTGTCCTTGAGATTTATGAGCCATAACAGAAGAAGTTCAGAGCTGCTGGCAGGAGCACTCTACTTCTGCTGTTTTGTAGCCATGTACTCACTGCCAAAACAGGAAACAACTGAATGGAGCGTCAGCGTAAGAAAACAACTCAAGTTCCCTTCTTCTTCACATCCATCTCTATTTTCCTCCCAGATAACTCAGTCTGCTCCAGAAGCACATCTTGGGCATTACTGGAAGGATAGAGACATCTGAGAATGTGAAATGGCTTTTTCTTGACAGCTGTTGTGCAAAAGCAAAGCTTTGCTATCTGTATCATCAAACAAAGTCAGTGCCAGGAAATAAACCACACTCTCATTAAAGTGTCAAGAGGTTCTAACTCAGTTGCTTTTCTTCTCTAAGAAAAATAACCACTGAGATGAGATCCAGATCTTGATTTGCCCAAATATTAGGGGTCTCTACACAGAGAGTTTTGGTTTAACCTCATCTCAAATAGACTGGTGCATCCCACAGACCAGATACCCACATAACTCCTGAAGGAATTCAGTCTGCATAGCAAATCCAGACCTTAATTTGTTTGCAGCCTGGGTTTTGTGTGAGTTTAAAAATGTATCATTGCTGGCCTGTAGGGTATTCCAGGCTTCACAGACTGACAACTGTGGTTATAAACAGTCCTGCTTTCCTAGTTACCTAATATTTTCATTCTGACATCTCACAAGCCATCTAAGAGCATTATAGCTTTTACAGAGCTACCACCACCAAAAAACCACAAACGAAATCCAAGGCTTTGCAGGCTTCAGAGAGGAAAAAAAGACATGAACCCTGCCAATGCTAGAATGTAAGGGAAGGATGAGAAACACTTCTCACACTCTTCCATGTGCTGCATAACCGAGGTACTTCCTAGAATTTAGACAAGCTGCAAATGGTATGTTTCAAATTGGAAACAAAAGGACACGAGATGCCCCCCACTGCAGAAAGTTTACAGTTTCTCAAGGGGATCTCTGGCTTCGTGAAATAGGAACCATGGAATTTTTACCTATACTCACTCAGAGCGCCCTACTCTCTTTCAGAGATACTGTGCTGATAACCTTAGTACAGTCTTGCTTTCTTAACATTAACTATCTCTCCCAAATCTTGCATAATCCATTATCACCATTCAATCATAAAATAAATGAACTCATTTGATTCATAAGTAAATAAGATAATCAAATATAAGTCTTGCTTCCTCACCAGGCAACACATTCAAAGTTTTACCAGTTAAAAGCTGAACAGATCTTTACAGATTCTTTTTCCTTTTCTCCAATTTTTGATCCCAGTGTATGCATCTGCTCCAAGACTCTTGGCTCTGAACACATCCTGCTCTTCTATTCACTTGGGCATGCTGGCACACTGCCCACTGAAAGAACACAAATTTGCAGAATATCTGGCATTACCTACAGCTAAGAAGGAGTCTGAAGGGCCACTGCAGAACTAGGTATTGTACCAGCATTAGAGAAGGACATCATCACCTTCTGCCTGAAGAGATTCCAGGCAGTTGTTTAGTGCTGGATCTACTGTCACAGTTCAAGCCCCCCTAAATCAGTTGGGAAGACTATCAACACACTCATCTAATGAACTGTGCAAGGAGCAGGAGCACGCAGACACAGAACAAGCTCTGAGGGTTCCATGAGTAATATCACAAGTGAGTTTGAAAGCAACCAGCCTTGAGTATTTGAGCTCGACTCTGCCTACTAAGCCTCGATGAAGTTTTTCAAAAAGAACCTTCACTTTAGATTGAGACGTGCACTTCACATGCACTGAGCTACAACCGAAACTTGTCTGTGGTGTTTGTGTCCTTTCACCTTTTCCTGGAAAGTGTGTTGACTAAAAGCCAAACAAACAGCACAGCACTTTAGCTGCTTAACAGACAAACACCGCAGTCATTTCACTCAGGACAAATATTTCAAAGAAACAAAGTAAGATTGCAAATGTTCGATTTATTTTTCACAAAAGAAATGCCAACATTCATGCAGTTGTCTCATCAGCAGTTTAAACTCACACAGCTGCAGAACCACCACAGCATTATTTTTAATCCTTTTGGACATTAGCTGCGTTAAACACATCTAGGTTACTAATCAGTATCTTAAAAATACCAGTCACAATAACAGACAACTAGCAAGTCCAGTATTCCCCATCTAGAGTGACATTTGCTCATCTGTGGCATGCAGAATTTGCTAAAACACCAGAAATGTCAAAGAAAAAAGGGCAGTTTGCAATTCCCAAGCGATCTTAATTTTGTCGAGATCATTTTGAACGTCAGGTACCACACGTGAGCCAGGGAACCGCCCAGCAGAGACCATGACCAGAAGGTGCAGAGAACACCGACCCCAGCCCGAGAGCAGCAGGCCCTGCTGCAGGGCGGCCGGGGGCAGCCGCACCACGAGGGGCATCCCCCCAGCGAGGCCCACACCAGCTCCTGCCACCTCGCTGCTGTGCTCCGAAACGATCCATGAGAGCACGGCAGGAGCCAGAGCTGCCAGCCCAGGGTGATCCCCAGACATGCCAGCCGGTACCACACACTATCGTGTGTCATGTTCCCTCCCCAGGGACAGCCCAGGCCAGGGGCTGCCAGCACCCAGGCCGGGCCCACCGCTGAAACCACTGCGGAGCCGGAGGCCTCTTCTGGGAAAGCAGCTGAAGGCAAGTGACACTACAGCACTCCAAAACACCAACCACACATACCTGGGAACACCACCTCACCGACTCATTAGCTTTCCCTTTCATCCCTAATTGAAACTAATTAGGGAGAAGCCATGAAGCACCAGGGAGTTTAGTCAGGGGTAAGGCCCTGACTCCCTCAGGGACAGGTACAGGACCTACAAAATACACGAGACCTGAGCAGCACCCACAGTGTGGCTAAAACTTCCAGCTACTACAAAGTCATCATCTCTCCTAAATCCATCGTTTTGCTTATCCAGCAGAGATAAACGATTTGTCAAGCTTTGGGACATTTTATAGTTCTAATCCTTAAGGCAATCCTAACAAGTCAGAGAAAGAAAAGGTTTTTTAAATGGTCTCCTAGTGGTGAGGTTGGGGTTTTTCCAGTTTGGTTTTATACCCGCACATTTAGCACCAGGACAATTCCCTGGAAGGCATGTGACTCCCTGAGTAAGATCATAAGAATTCTTAACCCTGGATTTAGCAAAGAGGACGACGCTTCTCACACTTCGCAGCCTGTTTTGCAGCACTGCTTCTGTCACAGAGAGATGAGGAGGTTCCAACAGAAGAGAACAGACACCTCTCCTGAAGGTGCCATTGACTTCATTCAAGGGGTTACCAGTAATGAAGACCAAAGAAGTTTACATTACTGCTTGAAAACAGGAAATAATCTGACCTCAGAAATTCTGGTGGGTGCTCAAAACAGAATTACAAACTAGGTGGAATGAGAGATGTCTACACAAAGACAGCGTGAGAGCAAAAACTTCACCAGTGTCAGAGCGGCCTCACAGAACCACACGTGCCTGAAAACAGAAAAGCTGAGTTGTCAAAGAGCTCCAGACTTCCCGTATTTACTTATCAAGCTCTTTACAAATTCAACAACTTGACTTGGCACCTCACAAAACCTCCCAAAACCACAGGCAATGCGGTGAGTAATAGGGGAAGCAGGAGACTTCGTACACTCCAAGACTTATCATCAATTCCTTTTTTATGCTGTTAACACGACATCAGCATTTGCTGCAAAGGGAAAAGACGGGCTGGTTGTGAGAATGTACATGCACATAATCCTTTGCTCATCGGAGACTCAGAGCTACAAAATATACTCCTAGGGTTCATGAAGCAAAATACCACACATTTTTTCACATCACTGTTACTGTCCTTTGAATACCCTAATGTCAAGTTTGTTGTTGTCATTACATTCCAAAATAAACATCTCTGTCTTCTTGGACTGTTAAAACATTAAAGGGTTCCAATGAGAACGAGGCCTTATTCTAGAGCAGGGATTTTGATTTACCTGCTCTCTTCCAAACAGCCACTTTGTCCTCCCCGGGGAGTGGTGCCAATGCCCCAAGGAAGGCCCCAGTAAGGACAGGCAGAAGACAGCTCTTGGTTGCTGTAAGGGATGCTACTTGTGTTCTCCAAGAGGATTAGTTCCCAGCTGGGATGCTCCAACTCGTTAGTTTCTAACTCAGGAGTCAATGTTTCTCACTACCATGTCAGGAACCCAGCCCTTGGCTGTAAGCAGCAGCTGTGACGGGACAGCTCTGGAGTTCTCCGTTCAGGAGGGAGGACATTTCTCTGGGCACTTTTTTAGGCTCTTGTAGGAATCCTTTTGTCTTCCCTGGTTCCTGGAGGCAAGGGAAGGAAGCTTTAGATGAGCTCCTCTACCCCATCATGTGCACTATGGAGAAAAGAACTGGCCCTGGAAGGGAGCCCTGATCAGAGCCATGGGAGCCAGGCCTGGGAATCCTGCATTCCTCCTGCACTCTTGGGGAGCAACTCCTAAATACAAAACCACTTCTAGATTAATTCTCAATGGCGTATTTTCCATGATGACACAAAGCCAGAAACAAAAGGATTCTTACCTAGGAATCAGAACTTCTGGAGTTCGCCTCATTTTTATTTTCTTGATTTGCGTTGGTTTGAAAGCCTCTTACCCTCATGAAAACAGGATTTTGTGAAAACAGAATAAATTTGCAAGCCTCATTTTCTACCCCCAACACTGACTGAAACTAAACTCAGATCTTATCTAATATAATTTATAGGCTAGAGTAAGCAAGTTATTGGTGTTCACAGAAGCAAATACGAATTACAATGGTTTTTCTTTAATACTTATCTGGAGTTAAACGAGTTATATATGCATCTAGAAAGTACAGCCAGTTAAAGCAGTTTTAGACACCAGCTTGCCATATGCTATGTTAAAATTAGACTGATTTTTTTTAAAAAGCAACAAATTTATGCATGAAGTAGGTCTATTCAGTACACACAGATTTTGAGGAATGTTTTTTCTGATCCAGTAATCTCTGCAGAAAGCTTCAAACAAAGCTTAGTAGAAAAAAGAAACTAGTTCAGAATGTGATTTTTAAACTATCCTCACAGTATCTCACAGAACTGCAAACACTTTGTTCGATTTAAAAAGTAATGAACTGGCTGCACTAAAAATGCTTATTGTCAGGGTGATAAATACACAACAGTGGAATTTTTAGAAGTAATAACATGGGTACCATTGAAAACTAGAGACCTTGTAAGCTGACTAGAAATAGTAATTTGAATTCCTAGCTTAGTCAGCTTGGCCAGAAACAGCTGTGTTCACCATAACCTCTAATTAGTTTGCATATTATAAGAGCCCCAAAGATTTTTTCCCTCTCCAAAACCCACTAAATTAGCCTTCACAGCACAATGCTGTAACCACACCAAATGCAACAGAATATTCAGACTTTAGAGACTTCCCACTATTCTTTCTGAAATGTTTCATTTATAAAGGCAAATATTCTCATTTGATAAGGTAAAGGCCATCTCCCCTCTGTCTGGAGCATTCAGAAGAGCCTGCCTTGAAAGGTAAAGACAAGGTTCAGTTCCCAGCTGTTGAAGATGAGAAAGAAAGGTCTCGGTTCTAACACAAGGAAACTGTTCATTACTTTGAAACACTGGGCAACCACAGTCAGAATTTAAAGCAAATTTCCCTCATGGCTAAGGGGTGTCCTTCTTCATAAATTATTTCATTAGTACTCCAACGTGAATCTAAAAGCTAACTTGAACTTTCTAATGTATATGCACATATTACTGAAATAGTCACACCATGACTACAAAGGGCACATGTTCAGACCATGTCAGTGTTACTTTTCTATTTAGAGTACTATAGGACAAGCAACAGCCATATTTCCAACTTTCTACTAATTCCATCAAAATTCTCCAAGTTATATGGTTGTATGTAGAGGAAGTACTAAAACACACGAGAAAGGAAGTGGAGGAATTGTTATATAGGAAATTGTGAACTCTATTTTACCTACTAAAAAAAATCATCATCTACATCTTATTCAGTGGCAAACTTAATTTCCTTGAAGATGTTTGTACTGTGTGTTGCTTTACTGGCTTTCTTGAGATGCAGTTTTTCAGTCAGATGTATGAGGGGGAAACCTGAATTTATTTAGTATCAAGGAACCCCATGCATTCAAAATGATGAACCATATATTACACAGGTACCAGCTCCATAATATAAGAGGGTCTCCCTCCTGCATTCTGTTTGTCCCCTACAATTAAGGGTATAAGACCAAATTCCAGCAAGTTCTAATCTATGGAAAAATAACGTTTCACCTTGTTGGCCATTAGTAAGTAGACAGGCAATGGAACCACAGATTTATTCTGCCAAAGCATGCTCATTACACTATTACTAAAAGCTTTTTATCATTTCTAACCTAACAAGATTCCAAGAGTTTAAAGAGAATGTACAATTAACAGGATTGCACAATGCAGGTTCGTGCCTCTGCATGCAGGGAAAGGTCAAACTCGAGCTTTGCTCCTACAGCAGAACCAGCAACCAGTCCTGCTTTCAGCAGCTTTGTTTCTCAGCAGACTGCCCAAATCCCTCCTTGGGAACGTGAAGTAGCTGTAACTGCTTAACTACCATTCCCAGAAAGAGGCTTTAAGTATCTTCTCTTATGAAAGAGTTTTGGACTGAAACTGAAGAAACTTGTTGGATTATGAATTTGCATGAACAGTTTGTTTCAGTTGGGATCTGTTTAACGTGGTTGCTGTTATAATCACAGATGCCCACTGCACCGTACTTAGAATATTCAAATTTGGAAAGGAAAATTGTAGTGATGATTAAAAGCATACTGAATTCACTGAATGGTGCAACCTACAGGTTGCCAAGCTACTGCAATGCACACAAAAACCTGCTGAGAACAAACAGTACTGCTGCAAACAGATGTTAGATAAAGCAGAATTAGGATACTCCTGGTTTTTCACATGACTGTCTAATTTGTGTTTAGGAAAGCAACCGAACTAAGCTAGGTTAATATTAAACCTTACAGCATTCTGAACCTGAGCTGCTCAGCTCCCAGTTCATGGCCCACACACAGTTTTGGGGTAAGTCAAACACTGCTGCTGTGTCCCCAGCCCGCACGTGTCCCCTGCCTGTGTGACTGGCAGTGCTGGGGACAGGACAGCCTGTCCAGCCTCCACATGGCTCTGGGGAAGGGTGCCTGGACACCTCTGCTCTGCACCTGAGTTTAACAGAAGAAGTTGCACATAAAAGCACAATGTTTATGCAACTACTTCCAGACTAGTAAACTGCTCTAAGGGTAAGAGAGAAAAAGCCAATGTGCTTTTTAGAAAGGGAAACTTAACCCTTAAATACTTACAGCAGAGATGTAGATGTGTAAGAAAATCCATCTATGGCCAACAGGCCTGGGAACTGGTGTAAAGACAGCCCCTCCCTTAATCCCAAACCAGCCAGACCTTACATGCTAAAATGTATTCAGTATTTTTAGTTCTCCAAGTTGAAAAGCAATGCTTCAAGACATTGACAGAACCAATCCTGTGTTATTAGAGGATGTTTTAACTGTCACTACAAGGACAGAGAGCTTTCACGTCCAGCTGTACAGGACATCTTCTCATCTGAAAGCAACTAATAGTTTATAAAAACAAATGTCAGTGTTAAACAGGGACATCACATAATCAAGGGAAGTGCTCACAGACATCCTAATGCAGGCCAGATTAGCACTCTGCACTCCAGCACATGAAAAAGACTGCAAAACTTGACAAGCCAGGCCTTCAAAGGACTGGTGAATGCTCCCCATGCTAATGGAACAGACTGCAGAGTGAGAGCCAGTTGCGTGGATCAGATGAGATAAACAGTACTGCCACTTCAAAAATCTACTCATCTTGCTAGCTTAAAATAATTAATTCTGAGAACTAAACCAACTGATTTAGCAGAGCCAAGCAACCCTAACAACTTCTACCTCTTGCAGTGGCAGTATCCTCTCTGGAAACACATGACTCCTATTACTTCCAGCACTCCTTGCCAGCCCAGACAGGGCTGCACCGAACCCACCACACCCCAGGCTCCACCAGACTCTTGCTCATCATGTTCCACTTCCTGCCAGCCGAAGCCAGTTATCAGCTGTGACTCAACATGCTTTATCACTTGATGTCTACCTCAAATCCTCATCTGCAGCTGTAGAACAGATCTGGAACACTTACAGGAAAAAGAATACTAAAAAATGCAGTAAATATCTTTAAATGAACCCTTCACACCTATCACATCACTTTCCATTTCCCACCTCCCAAAAGACAGCTACACCAAAGGCTTCTGAGCACTGATCCACAACTAAAGGTTATCAACTATCAGAATCACACACAAGTGCCTCCTCTAACATCAATACTGCTGAGGGCAAAGCACTTTTAGATTGTTCTTCTTTAAGTATTTCAAGACACCATTTTGCCTGTAGAGAGAGAGTTTTATATGCAGAACACATTGTCAGCAAAGACTTTGGTACAAGAAGACCCAAAAGATGTAGGTGTTATTACATGAAAGCAATAAATGTTTGAGTGCCTGCTCCTACCGGGGTAGCAATATTAACTTATTTAGCTACTCTTAGAAGATAACAAACATGTAACAGTTTTACCACCCCAAATTTCATGTGGTAGAGAACTCAGCAGGCAGAGCAGCACACAATGCATTTCCTGCTGTCAGCCAGTCAGTCACAGAGGAGTATCCTGTACACTGGATTGTGTGGGCAACCAAGCAAAGCCTCGTCTGACAGGCTTGGCTCCCAGTGGAGGCTCCTGATGGTCAGCTTTACACAAATTATAAACATGAAATCAATGACAAATAAGACATAAGTCAGTAGTTTCCATGAAACCTTTCTGCTCTGTCTGCTTCCTGACAGGCTCTAAAAAGACTGGTAAGATTAGACCTCTCCACTAATGCTCTCATGTGGGCTAATAAATCCAGGAACTTAGCAGCTGTAAAGATTTCACATATTTTCAACCTCCTGTTCCAATCTTTAGCCTCTACTGAACACCAGATGAGTCTGAAGGACACAGGACAAAGAAGCTCCAGAAGTGAGGGCCCCCTGTTCCTGAGCCCTTCTCCAGAGAAGGGCTGAGCACCGTGGGCTTTGTACCTCCAGCTGATGACACCTTCCCTCTCCCCAGGCCAACACTGCCCAAAGTCACCACTTGCTCTGCCCTGCTGCTCCCAACAGAGCCAGATGCCACACGCTCTCCTGGGTTATCTCGTAGGAGGTGTGCCAGTTATCAGGGATTGCTGGAGAACAGAAGGCAACTGCTATCCACGGGGAAATCATTAATGAGGCAGCAGGTAATGCTGCTCATGGCAAACACCACCCCAGTGCTCACACCAACCCCCATTTAGTGCTCCACCAGCTCCACCCCGGCTCACGCAGGACATGCAGGGATCAAAGGAAGGGGTTTGCTGGTTCTCAACACACACTGCCCTGCACACGCTCCCCACAGGAGCTTTGAAACAGCACGAGGGCAGATCTGCTCTGGTCATCAAACACTTGAAGCCAGTTCTGAGAAGGTTTCAATACTGGGAATGAACACAAAGTACAGGCTGAACAAAGTTCATGACATCCCACAGATACCGTGAAGTTCTAGGTAGCAACTGTGATTTCCTGTGAAAATTCTCCACTGGCAGAAGTTTAAGAAAGAAGTGACAGTGTTGATTTTCAATTTAATTAAACTCTTAAGGAAGAAAACAAAAACATTTTCCAGAGTGGGGTAGCTGTCCATCCCCCCTCCTTTACTGGGTAAAATTCCCCATTCCTCTTCCACTTCTGGAAATATTTGGAAATTTTGTCAAATGTGTCAATATGTATTTTAGCTGTTTAATAAGCTATGTAGTATTTTTCCAGTTCTTGCTCCAGTGACCCACCCTTTCCTTCTTTCCAAAAGAAGTTCCTCTTACTAAAACCTCTTGCTCGTGTCAGAGTTGTGTTTTTCCTGTAGCCCCCATCTTTAGTCACTGATGGCTGTGCAAATGTTAAGAAAGGAGAGACAATTCCACAGGAGGATGGCAGAGGTTTAGTCCTCCTTCAAGCAGCTCCAAGGACTGTCCAGAAGACAGTGGAAAAAACAGGCCCCACACAGTAAAATGGAAATCGAGATCTTCTGAACTAGCATGGGTTATTTTTCCTGTCAGAAAAAGGAAGTATACTCTTCCTTAGTCAAAGATGCATTTTTAAAATAGATTTCACATTTTACTTCCTGCCATCACATGAAAAGGTCATGCTGTTTATGTTACTGTAACCTGTTACTGTGGGATCAGGAATGGTATAAACAAGCAATTCTCACTGAACTGTGCACAAGGGAAGAAGGTTATGAGAACATTCCTCTTTATGTGCAGAACTCTTGTTCCATATAAATATAAAGGATCTGAGAAACAAACTGTCTTTTGTAGGATGGCTCTCAGCATCAAGGACTTGACGAATCAAGTACTTGACAGAAGCAGCATAAAATTCTGGGAATTTCAGATACAAGAAAAAGCACCTGACAGATCACAAATACAATAGCTACTTTGAGTTCAGAATAGTACTGTGGAGTAGCATTTTGAACTAGCAATTATTTTAGCACACGAGGAGCAGAGAGCTTTCAGCCCAGAGGGGAGGGCTTCCTCTGTCTGCAGCGAGGCCTGCCCAGCTCCACACTCACCCCTGGACTTCACAGAGGTCTTTCTGTAACTGCATAGACTGGCAGAATGCAAAACCTGCTGCACTGTTGCTTTATTTTCTATTTCTGCTGATGTACAAACTGTTTTAACCTTCTAAGGAGAAGGAAAAGACTGCACCGAACAATGCAAATCTGATTAAACGATCTCGTCATCATTAGTGAAACAGGTAAATCTTCACCACTGATCTCTTCATTCTCAGTGCTGAAGGTGACTTTTGAGCCCTTAAGCCACATGTTCTCAAAGCATCCACAACAACCAAGAGCTGAGACAACTGTGGAGCTCCTTAAAGGTCTGGATCCTAACAGAAGGAAACAAGATACTCCATCTACCAATCAAGTTTTACTTCCCAACAATGGAAACAAGCCTTTAGCATAGGTACCAGTACCCTATTTAGGCAGATCACACATGGGATTAATGTTGGATGCAGCAGAAAGGGGTTTTTATTTCTTCTGTGAAAGATATGCCCAACTAGGAGGTGGAACTGTCCAAACATTTTTTCATTCCAGAGGTTAACAAATCAGCAGCTAAAAAAGGTACATGTTCAGCATCAGTGGCACCAGAAGAATTCTGCCTAAGAGGATAATGTAACTTATCACACAGCAAGGACAGGTAGGAGACAGGAGGAGAGTATCCTCTAAAAACAAAAATCACCGGAAAAAAAATATACAGCATAAAAACAATTTGGGAGGAATCACATCTGACTTGGTGTTGATGATAAATATTTTGAGCTGAAAAATATAAAGACTCTAACTGCAACAGTTAAACCACAGACCTCTGAAGTAAGCTGGATTCACCTTGCTTTCACAAGCAGTTGCCCTTTACCAGTTTGTTACTCCACTATATACAAATGCAAACCCCAGTAATTTATTGAAACAACGTGTTTATCAGTCCATATTCTAGGATAAAGTATAGTCCAAGATGAAAGAACATGGAAAGTGTACAGAATTAAAAATCAGAAAAAACAGAATTAAAAACATTCCTGAAAGTTTCCTATTATGCCAGCTCCCTTTCCTACCCAACAAGGATAGAATTTTTTTGCTGCTGTTCTATGAACCTGCTTTCTTAAATGCAGAAAATACAACCCAGTTTGAAAGTAGATCAGCTACCACTATTAGCAGAATCACACACATTTCCAAGAATCACTTTTAACAGTTTTTCTTGGTATAATATGACAGGCAAGCTGTTGAATCTTAGCTGTATTCTGCGTGGGTGAGAGAAAAAGCACATCTGAATTCACAGGCTTTGGTAGAAAATGAATTGGCATTTGCACTACATGATCTACAAAGTGAGCACACAAAGGCATTTGGATGCTCTATCAAAGTGCCTCTCCCAGTCAAACCAGCAAGGGCATGTCTCCTGGCACCAGAAAGAAAAAAACCACCTCTTCTGCAAATCAACATGAAACAAGTTGACCAATGACTAAAAAAACCCCAGAAAACCTCAATGGTAAGCACTGCAAACATCCAAGCTCAGAGATCAGATCGAGTCTGTGTTCAGGATGAACGCCGCAGAGAAGCAATCGCTTGGTGAGGAATCACTGAGTATCCTCAGGTGTTTAAGGAGGCTAAACTCACAATGCAAACAGATCCTTCAGTCATGCAAGTGACACTGATCTAAAACCTGGTAATTCTCATATTTACAAGAAAGTAGCAGTGATATTTCAGTGCAAGCCACATCTTACAAAGTCTGGGCTAAGGAGAGCCCTTGGAGAAAGTCCATTTGCAAAGCAAGTATTACAGGAAAACATTTAATTTTAATGTTTAGTTAACTATAGGATGAACTGTTATTTCAAACCTTCCCAGCATATTTAGAAAGTTATTTTAGTTTGAAAAATATTTGGTCTACCACTACCACATTTTATTCTCTGCTTGCAAGGGCTATTTCTATTTGAATTTACCATCATTTGGCATGTGGCCAACACTGCTTTCTCCTTAACAGTTTCCTTCTATACATCTGTGCTTCCAGCACACAGAGGAGGCATCAGCACCATGCGAAGAACATACTGACACCATAAAACCCTTCCAAAAATGCTCAGAAGCAGGTGAGTACTGTGTGCACAATGTATAATTTCTAAATTTTTAGCAAATGATAACCATAACAGGCTCCATTTTTCCATGCTCTACTTCCAGCAAGGCTATCACAGAAGCTCTGGGTTCAAGTATTTAGATTTTAAACTCCGTAGAACAAGCAAGAGTAAATGGCTCAGTAGCTTTATATAATGGTACTTACCCAATCTCCAATCTGCCAGCAGCAGACACAACTGGTCTGAAAAGGCCAGCAGTACAGCCTAACCCCTGCAGCAGTGCCCTGAGCCAGTCCCAACAGCACAGAAGGTACCACCACCTGCAGCTGAACTGCAGCTCTGATTTTCAGGGAGGATCCTGACTTTGTGCACCACAGACACTTTGCTTGTCCATCACTAACCCTGCACACATGCAGCAAGACTCAGTGGCTGTACAGCATGGGAAAACATGGAATATCTGTAGCTTATCAAAGGAACAGAGAGACTCCCTGCAACTCCGAGTTCTAAACCAGCTTTCCACAACCAGAGCCAACTACGCTAAGCCTCAAATGAATCAACAGAGCACGAATTAAGCAGTGGCAAGGCACTGCATGCAGAGACCTGCAGCTAGAGCTGGCAGAATAAAGCACAAAGATGCATTTATAATAAGTCATGTTCATGCCACAATTTATCTGCTGCTTAGCACCAGGGCAAAGGAATAACCCAAATGCTTTCAGACTGCAGCCTGCGCTCCTGCTGCAGCTTATAAACCAAAACACTTGTAGAGCTTCCTGTCCATTGACCTTAAACACAACCACACTATTACAAGTCTTCAGGATCAACCATTTCACAGTTTACTTTCAGCATCAAAATCCATCTACATATCCTACAAATATTTTTCCAGCGACAGTGAATACCTAAGAAATTTCCCATGCCTTTTCCCTCCTGACAGAGGGATATCCAAAATGTCCACGATAACCTTTCTATTTTCCTCCCATAATCTGAATGAAGTTCATTAACTTTCATAATTCGTAGTATTTTAGTTTAGCTTAGAGGGGTTTGGAAAAACGAACATTCACATTATTATTTGGATAAAAGACCCTCAAAAATTAATAAAGAAACTGAGAATAGTTATGTGTCTCTTAAAGGCCTCAAACCCAACTCCAACTACACTTCAGCTTTCCAGAGCATAGTTAGTTCTGTTTTTAGGATACTCACTTCCAAACATGCTTGAAAATCTAAACTATATCCAGTTCTTTCTCATTATATTCTCCACTAACTATAAAAATTAGAAAAGCGTGCACATTTTAGTTTCGTTTTTTCTACCTTCACATGGAAAACTCTGCATGAGCTGTCCCCAAATGTCAGCTCTGCCTCCATTCACAGTGAATGGAATCTCCAGTTAAATGGTACATCAGTAAATAGTTCAGAGGTATTTTTACTGCTCCTCATAAGCACATCAAAGTTAATATCACTGGCCAACATACTAAAGTCAACCCTATCTAGTTTATATAAACACAAGAAGCAACTCTACCTGTATTTGAGGGTTGTGTTTTTAAGATAGTATCTCGTTGTATCACTCAGTGTAAGAAGTTAGAAACGAAAATATTTCCTAAATTTCTGAAAGACTTCTGCATGTAAAATTACTATGAAAATCTGATACTGCACTCACTGTGAGCAAATGACAATCCAGTGTTGCTTTGATATTCTGGACAAATATCTACTTTTCTTCCCCGCTCTAAAAGGCTTAACTGTGCTTTCCTTAGCTTTGGGGTATGGGTTTTTTGTTGTGACACCTCCAGAGTGAATGCTTTTCATTCCAATAGATACTTCTAATGATATTTATGCAGGGTGCATATCATTCACTTACCCTTAAGCATTTGTTTTCTGTTGCACACCTTTACCACAGTTAGCACATGGCAAAGCTCACCTTCCTTTAACTTATTGTTTTATTGAAGAGGATTTTAATTTGAATGTGCCTTTCTTATGCTTATGTTTCTCTAAAATACAAGCAACAGCCAGAACCTGAGCAGTTCTTTTTCTCACTTGGGTCCCTGAACAACCTGCACAGCATCTCATGGCTCATAGTTCTTGTAGCAAGTAAATCTAGAGGAAAGTAAGGGATAGAAACAGGTATTAAAAACCAAACAAACATTCAAAAAACCCCCAGACTAACAAAACACAAAGAACTTCATCACCGTTCACCCTGTTCTGACCAAGTGCCCAAGACACGATCGTCATAAAATCACCTAAACAAGGTCTTCATTTTGAAATGTTTGTGTCCCCATCCTGTGATTACTTATGCTGAAAAAAATAAGGTAATCTAAATTCTGTTCTCTCACAACTGTACTATCATAGCTGAACACAGCTTCCGCTCGTCCAAAAAAAAACCCAGCATGGACAATTTTAACCCTTCCAAGTCATGTGGCACCCAGACAAAGTCTGCTGTAGCCACACCTCCCTGGCTATTGCTAATTCCTGCTGGAGATGCTGTGCAGTGCTGTATCTCCGGATAACAGACTGAGACAAGGAACAAGAGAAGTGACTGCTAGCAAGCTGCAGTGTGCTTCACCTGGAACACCAGTGAGCATTTCTGGATTTCAGCAGTTACAATCGTAACACTTCGGTACCAGGAGCTTGTGGTACAATTACCTTGGGGGAAGATGTTTTTCTGCACCAACCACAGACATTATTCTACTTACTGCATTCTTCCAGGAAAAACCAGCGTTGTAGGAAAACTGCTTTGTTAATGTCACAGCTAAAATACCAAGATTATAGAGAGGCACATTGTTCTTCCAGAGGTACATGACCTGCCAAGATGCCATTTGCAACAGCTTATTTAAAAGCAGGATCCAGCTGAGAAACTGAATTTCATGACATAGATGCACATATTTACTAATCAATCAGGGAAAAAAACCAAGTTAAAAACCCACCCCCTGTGCTTGTCAATAGTTGGATGCAAATCAAAGCATCACTTTAGTCCTTTTTTTAATTGAACTGTAGTCCTCAATCAAAGCTCATGCTATGCCACAGTTTGAGCAGGCTACTGAGTCATATCATTCAAAGAGACCAGGACAAAAATATCACTGAATGCTGATCCCTCATTGAAAATGGGCCATTCCCTCATTCTACTTAGATATTTCAGTTCTGTAATTAAATTGTACCTGTAGAAATGTACCACTTCAATTACCAAGCTCTATTACTCAAAATCATTTCCTGAGCACTAAGCCTGCAACATACCAAATCATCCAGAACAGTTCAGCAAAAACATAACGTCATATATCCACATGACTTTCAACTGATACAGTCAGCAAGCACTGACAGCCTGCAGGGAAGGGAAATGTAGGAAATGGACCTTCTGAGAAGCATGCTCAACATTTCATGCTTATTCTCTAAATGCGAGACAACTGAAGATGTTCGCCCTGCAAGCTATTACTGTTAAAACTTGCCTCCCGCAATTCTGAAACTGGAGTCCATTTATTTCACTTTTATACAACTTCACTCCTTCTCTCAATGGTCTACTGCCAGAGAAATTCACACTAAAAGGAAACAAAGCTCAACGTCTATGTTGCAAACATGAACTTCAAGTCATTCATTTATGCAATACACCAGCTTAAACATTCAAATGGATGTTACAGCAACGCTGCCTGATCTGACTGAACACATTCGCCCAGCCATTCATGTATTTCAGCTTCTCTTAAACTTCATTTTAGATAAAGGTGTGAAGAACTTTTAAAGATAAAAGCACTAATTTCTGTGGCTTGTATGTAAAGCTGGATCCACAAGGCGAATACTACTGCAAGCATTCATGTTTGTCACACAGTTGTTTTAAATATCACAAAAAAATCTAAATGCAGTAAACGACACAATAAAAACCCAGTACCAACTAGCTGCACAAGTATTACTAACACGCTGTTTCAGGCTCTGTTCTATGGTTAAGCTGACTGAAAAGCTAAATGTATTTGATGCTCCCTTCGCTGTTTTTCTGGTCTAACCCAAAGACAAACGCGGTGGATTCGCTGCCCCGCGGTTCGGGAGGGGCAGCTCGAACAGCTCCTGAGGACTGATGTCCCCGCTGGGCTCCGGCGGCCCCGGGGCGAGCCCGGGAGCGCGGCTGAGGATGTGACCGCGGCAGCTCCTCCCAGGCGGGCAGCGCAGAGCGGGGCTGCCCCGCGCCGGGCCCCGGCCCCTGCTCCGCTCCGCGCTGCCCGCGGGGTGCCCGCCCGGCCGG
>VYXC01005082.1:162805-231889 GCA_013397175.1 Platysteira castanea
CCAGCCCCGGGCACGGCGGCCCCGGCCCGGCGGAGGGGCCGCAGCGCGGGGGCGGCAGCGAGGACACGGAGGAGCGGAGCCATCCTGCCCCCGGGCTGGCCTCTCCGGGCGGCTGAGCCGCGAGGAAGCGCTCGAGTCATGTGCTCAGCCTCTCCATCTGCGGCAGGAGGGTCGGCAATCTTTGCATTCTCCTGCGGCCATTTGGTTGCGGAGTAAGGGCGCTAAGGAGACCGGCGGAGTGGTGCCAGTGCCTGATCTGGTAGTTCTGAGGGCTTGGATGCGAGTTCGTGTGCTCGCTTAGCGATGGGCAAGACATTCTCTCTCGCTGCGGTCAGAAGATGGAGAGAGGTTTTCCTCTTACGCAGTCTGCAGAATAAAATACACTTGTGTCAGTTGCCCCATACCTTTTGATCTAAGGAGATCAAGGAGCTCTGGATGGTATTTGATCATCTGTCCTCGGCAGTTGGATTCCTACTCCGAAGTGGCCATTACTCTTCAGGTGCCATAGTTCTATCCCAGGAGGTAAACCTGTCAGTCTGCCTCACCTTTTTCATAAGGCCATTCCTTTCCAAGTGGAATTGTAGCCTACACATCTGAGCCCACATCCTTATTCCTGGATTTGAAATCCAGGTATTCCAGCCATACAGACATAGATATCTCAAGTCATATATCCCAAACAAATTGATATTCAGCTGAAGATTTCACAGAGTAACCTAGAAAATCAGTGTACCTTACATTTCTTTGTGAATCTCTCCATCACAGTGGCAGTATGTGTGACAAGTAACATTTTAAATGTGTTGGTCTGGGTCAATAAATGATTTTACTAAAAAACTCGGAATTTTTGAGCAGGTAGACTACATTATAAGTATTTGCTTTTATCTATATATGACTATATAAAAGAAGTAAGAAGAAATTTGCAGCAGTGACATACGTTATGACTCTCATTTTTCCGAAGCACAGCAAATTGATGTATGTGCTACGGAATTCTGGCTTTCCTTTTACATGCAGGGGTATCCACGGCTAGAAAACCGAGACCCTCGCAAATGCAGATACCAATTTATGCCGAATTGTAGAATCACAGAATCATTTTGGTTAAAAAAACCCTCCAAGACCATCAANGGGTATCCACGGCTAGAAAACCGAGACCCTCGCAAATGCAGATACCAATTTATGCCGAATTGTAGAATCACAGAATCATTTTGGTTAAAAAAACCCTCCAAGACCATCAAGTCCAAGCTGTGCCCGATGCCCACCTTGTCCCCACAGTGCCACATCCAGGCCTTCCTTGAGTGCCACATCCAGGCCTTCCTTGGACACCTCCAGGGATGGGCACTCCAAACCTCCCTGGGCAGCCCCTGCCAACCCCTGACCACCCTTTCCATGGAGAAATTCCTGCTGATGTCCACCCTGAGCCTCCCCTGGCCCAGCCTCAGGCCGTTCCCTCTGCTCCTGTCCCTGTTCCCTGGCAGCAGAGCCCGACCCCCCCTGAGCCCCCTCCTGTCAGGGACTTGTGCAGAGCCACCAGGGCCCCCTGAGCCTCCTTTTCTCCAGGCTGAGGCCCTTTCCCAGCTCCCTCAGCCACCCCTCACAGGACACTCCAGGCCCTTCCCCAGCTTTGTGAGTACGCTCCCGCATAAAAGCTTTATCTCTTTGGCACCGCGTGCCCACAATCTTTAGAGACCCAGTCCTAGAGAGGAAATTGGGATGTTCATGGGGTGCTCTGGTTTGCTGGACCCTTTGTTGCCTGATCACTGAGGGAGCAGCGGCAACTGTGCGGGGCCGGTTTCGCTTCAGTGCCCGCATGGGGATTGGTGGAGGAGCCGGGAATCGTCACACGGCGTGGGGACAGCCTGGCACTGTCACACGGCAAGGGGACAGCCTGGCAGAGGGATTCGCCTGCGTCAGACCTGCCGGGGAGCAGGTGAGCGGAAATGAGAGTGAGGAACCGAGATGCAACATCAGAGATCAGACTGGGGCCCACCGCCAGGCCGGGGGCCAGCGGGTCAGGGAGCCACATCACACCCGTGGTACCTCGGGTGTGTGAGGGCTGAGGGGGTCCCTCAGGTGTGTGAGGGCTGGGATCTCCCTGGTGTGTGAGGGCTGAGGGGGTCCTTCAGGTGTGTGAGGGCCGAGGGTCCCTCAGATGTGTGAGGGCTGGGATCCCCCAGGTTTGTGAGGGTCCCTCAGGTGTGTGAAGGCTCTGGGATCCCTCAGGTGTGTGAAGGCTGAGGGGGTCCCTGAGGTGTGTAGGGGTCCCTGAGGTGTGTGAGGGCTGGGATCCCCCAGGTGTGTGAGGGCTGGGATCCCCCAGGGGTGTGAGGGCTGAGGGGGTCCCTGAGGTGTGTGAGGGTCCCTCAGGTGTGTGAGGGCCGGGGGTCCCCCAGGTGTGTGAGGGCTGAGGGGGTCCCTGAGGTGTGTGGGGGTCCCTCAGGTGTGTGAGGGCTGGGATCCCCCAGGTTTGTGAGGGCTGAGGGGGTCCCTGATGTGTGTGAGGGCTCTGGGGTCCCTCAGATGTGTGAGGGCTGGGATCCCCCCGGTGTGTGAGGGCTGAGGGGGTCCTTCAGGTGTGTGAGGGCCGAGGGTCCCTCAGATGTGTGAGGGCTGGGATCCCCCAGGTTTGTGAGGGTCCCTCAGGTGTGTGAGGGCCGGGGTCCCTCTCCCCGCCCCGCGGCCGCGTTGCTGTGCCCCGAGGAGCTCCGGCGGAGGCAGAAGAGCTCCTGCGGCAGCAGGCGATGCCCGCAGCGTTGGCAGGAGCCGCTTGGTGTCACTCCTCCATCGTTGAGTGCTGCGGGAAGCGAAGGCAGCGCTGAAACCGAACCTTGCTCGCGGCCCGCGCCTCCCTCGGCAGCAGCGCTGGAGGCAGGTGCGGAAAGGCAGAGCTCTTCGTGCGAGTTTTTACGCTATTTCTTTCCATTCCTCATTGCGAAGATGTACTTTTCCACTGGCAGAGTGTTTCAGTCTAGAATGCTTCTGCAGGGAAAATGGGCCCTGGCATAGTTTGGCTTGTTTTTTAAGATTTTTTTTTTCAGTGGCTTCTGAACTATTTCCTTCTTAGTAGGAAGCAGTAGAAATTTAAACAAAAATCTTACAATACAATTTAGTGATGATTGCAATAGAATAGGAAAGGTAATAGGAACGTCTGCATTGGAATTGTAACAGGAAGATCTGTTTTCATGATGTTGCCAGTCCTGGCTTGCAATGGAAAAAGGGTAAATTAATCTCTGGATTTATAACTTCAGCTGAAACCAGAGGGGGCAATACCTGTTTACCCCAGTGCTAAATTGGCCTCAACTGGCTCCACGCTTTTGGATGCCTGTCCCAGTAGAGTTGAAGGTCTGAAATACATTCCAGCCAAGAAAATGGGCTGAAAAGGACCACTTGGATCAGGTATCTGTGCCCTACAGCCGTGTTCAACCCTTTAATAGATATTTCGTCCTCAAATTGTACCTCCACACAAATGCAGAGCAGCAAAAAATTTCCTAACAGCCTTCATGAAATTTATGATCTAGTTTACAAAATACTAAAAGTTGCAAAATCTGCAAAGCATTGCAGGAAAAAAAACACAGAAGAGATTAAAAGTATTACTGGTGACTTAGATCCTTATAATAATGGAGGATTAGGTAAAGGAAAATGCTCTGTGGTCTCAGGACACAACCCTTCTTACACTTTGCACAGAGGCAGGCAGTCCCTTCCCAAAATAAGTCCAACCTGTGCAACTTTAGGCATATTGCTTTTTCATCCCAGTATAGTCTGATTCAGAGGTTTTAGTTTTCAGATTGTCCATTAGAACCTGGCACTTGAAATGACAATGAGAATCCAAGGGAAAGGGTTGGATTGTGTTACTGTTAATGTTAATGTTGCTGTTAATGACTATCTCACCGTTGGATGGCACTCCAGTCCTTGCTGCTCGTGGTAAGCACAGCCTGGATTTTACTTGTGCATAGCATTTCTAAGTCAAGTAGCAACTAATAGGAAGACTCTCTTTTTATGGCTAATGTGATAATAAAGTAAAATTACACTTGCAGAGCTGGCTTTAGTTTCACAGCATTAGATTTTAGGAGGTCTGTGTTGAAATCTTGTCAGATGGTTTAGTTTTCTAAGGAAAGATTTCCAAACAAGGGACAATCAGGTATGATGTACTCTCTAGTGTCAGGAGAGATGTGCATGTGTTCATGATTGTAAGGTATTTTATCCCCAGGCTTTCAGTCACTGTTTTATGCTTTATGCAGTGTTTTAGATTAATGAGAGAATGTTTTCAGCAACCCTTTCCTTAAATGATCCTTTTTCCTTGGAGCAGATACAGCATACCTGAGGCTGGAATCACTCTGCTTCCCAGGGCTGCAGAATGGTTAGTGCTCCAGCCTGCACATCTGTAGTCTGGCAAGCATAAATATTTTTCCTCTCGTGTTGAAGATACAAATGTTCAAGGAAATGTCTGAATTTCATTCAAAGTTGTGACTGATGGTTTTACAAATGCAAGGAAGCATTAACTCAAATGTGAGTTATTGATACAGCATTAGTTTCCTACTGAGGCAGTTGTGTCCTTGGTGTCACTCTGAGCACAGCATGGCAGTCAGGGCAAGCAAGACAGCTGCAAATTTACCTGGGATTCCTGCAGGCTTTTGCAGTCTGTCCCGAGTTCCTCACTGCCAGCAGCCTTAGCTTGGAGCTCAGTGAGTTGTACAGATGAACTGCTGGGTATCTAAGGCAGAGTGTGTGGCAGCGATACCGACCGAGCCTCACCTCCTCTGCCACCTGCTGCTGGTTTCCGTGGTATCCCACCCTGCAGTTGTGCCTGCCCAAGGGTTTATGCACCTGCTCTTGGAAATGGAGTTGGGAACACAGCTACTTTAAAAAAAAACCAAAAACCCCCCAAAAACCCCACCACCACCACCAAAAAACCACACCCCCACAAAAAAAAAAAGCTTTCTTCTGGATTACTTTTAAGCAAGATTAGGTCTCCAGTATAGTGAACCACATGGCACATAAACAATTTTTCTAGAACAACAGAACACATTGATGCTGGGGCAGGAAGAGAACAGAAGATGAGTATCACTACCATAAACCAGTATTACCACTCAAGACTCCATCCTGAGACACCCCAGCTATATCTACAATTTCATGATCCACAGTAAACTTTGTTCTAAAATGATATTATTTACAGTAGTAGTAGTAGTAGTAGTAGTAGTAGTAGTAGTAATTATTATTACTATTATTTTTGTGACAAAATCCGTGCCAGCCATAAGTAAGACTGTAGTTACAACAAATACCTTATGTGGAAAGAATGGTCTGAATTTCTTTTTATCTAGTAGGAGAACAAAAACCTTCTCATTTCAGGTAAGCCTTTAAGTGGAAAAAACAGTGATAGGAAAATAAAAACTTTTCCATTTTAACCAGTAGTTCCTTGAAACAAGTGTGACTATTTTCATATTGTCCTCTAAAGAGCAGTTATTTCTGGAGGCACATCTTAGTACTTTTACAGTGTGAGAGTTTTATCACTCTTTATTTATTTCCCACAAAGGAAGAGGAGCTCAAATCAGCTCGTTTTTGCTCAGTCTGAGGGGCTCAATAAAACTTCTTGGGAAACTACCACCACATTTGGCATGACAGTAGGGAGATTTACACATTGTATTTCCCCGGCACTGTATATAAACAAGTATCTTTCAGCTGAAGCATTTTTTCCAAGTAAGATACCGTAAACATTTCAAATCTGGCCCAGCTTGAAAAGTAAATGAGACAGAAGAATCCTTCTGCAGGGCAAAGAAACCTCAGTGCATGGCTGGCCTTGGTGGCCACCTGCCAGGAGAAGAAGGACCTATGAAACTTTCTTCTAATGTATTATCTGAATCTAATCTGCTCAAACACTTCAGAGTTCAGGAAAACCAGCCAAAGTCAATTTTTGCTTAGAGTGTTCAAAACGAAAAATAAACAGAAAGGAGAAGTTGTGCGTGTGCAGGCGGAGGTGTTGGGGTGGAGAATGGACAGGGTGGTGGGATTGGGGAGGGAGTGGTTTAACCTATACTGGCTCTTCTGAAATCCTCTTGGAAATATCTGTTGTTTTCTCAAAAGACAATGAAATGGCACAATCCATAATTGTGGTGGTGGAGAGCTGCTGGTGCTCTCTCTGATCTGCCAGGTAGGTGAAACAATTGTCAGTATATATTAAAGAACAGCTGTGTCATTACTCCATGTCGGTTATCTGATTCTACGAAGCCTGGAAAATGCCTTCTGAAATGTGCAAAACAGAAACAGAGTTTTCAGGTCATAATTAGTATTTTAAAATACTAAAAAAAAAGCTGCTAAAAAACCCCAAACCAAACCCCTTCACAGTGTGCACTGTTATGCCGGTCCAGACAAAATAAACTCCTTGGAATTTCAGGAACATTTTTTAACTTTCCCCCTGTCTTGTCATCTGAGTACCTCGATGTTGCTGTCATCCAGATCTGTCTGATGACTGAGATGAATTAGCTGCTCTGTGCCTCCACCCTCCCACCTGAACCAGGTGTTCTCAGCCCAGACATCGAGCTACCTTAATGCTGAATGGAAATGGAAATGGTTCTATTTCACCTGTGATTTCTCTTTCAGCCTATGAATACCTTATTTATTGAGTGTAGGGGCTTGTGTTCTTTAGTGACCTGTCACCACTGGCTCTCAGAGCTGCTCTGTTCCAAAGGAAGCTCCAAGAATGATTGTGCCTGTTTAGTGTCTTTAAAAATCAGTTACTTTCTCTGTCTGTGGCACATGAATCTGAGTGCTCTTGATAAAGAATTAAATCACAAGCTTTTCTTAATAAAGAAAGCCCTTCCAGCAGGAATGAATCTCTCTTTTGTAGCTGATTAAAGAGGAGAAAATTTAACCAAACCAATTTATTCTGGTTCCTATGAAAAATATTGTCTGTGAAAACATGGAACACTTACAAAATATCAACATGTCGCTCCTATCTGCATGTAGATCAATATGAATGGGTCACAGTGACCTCTCAGGGAGCAGGTCTGCATGGCAACCAAAACTAATATGTGTTTTAGGGACGAAGGTCCTTAAAAAAACAGAAACCACCTTTATCCACAGAGGATCTGTTCCCAACAGGACAATTTCTATACTATTTTGCAGTTGGTTTCAGGGTCATTTTAGCATTTTTTTTGTTGTTTGGGTTTTGTTCTTTTTCCCCACAAGGAACTTTTAAGATGGAACAAGGGACTTCGTTTCTGCTACAGCAAAGCATTTTCAATGCTTTCAATTAGAACATCTTATTTTATGAGGTGAAAAGTCTCTGCTGCCAGAGCATAGTTTGAAGTGCAGGAAAAAGCGGTGTCTTCTCAGCAAATTGCAGTTTTTCAGTGAAGAAGCATTTCTGAAATTCATTCCACCATGCAACACTTCAGTGAATCACAAAAGTCTGGGGTTCAAGGTTTGGTTTCCTCATCTGCAATAGAAATATATAGCTAAGCTTGGAAGATCAGGGATTGAGCACTAGTTGGGAATGTTTTAGCAAAGCATTCTTTGTCTAAAAATGCTGTTTTGTTAGAAGAGAAAACACTTGTGGATGTGTATTTCTTACAAAAAACATCCGAGCCTCAGATGGAGTTTGTAGCCAAAGGAAGAGAATATGAGGGACTCTCCCATTCTGGAAAATGGACAGGTCCAGTGGTCAGTGCTGGGAGTCCCAGCTTTGCTCTGTGCCTCCTGTGGCTCAAAGTGTCTTAAAAATTGGCTGTTTGAGATTTGTGTGCCTGTTACAAGGGTTATCTGTTTGTGTTCTCCTATTGGAAAAGATTTGGGAGATCTTTAGTTTGTTCCAGTTTGGAACACAGCCAGATTTTGATACTTCAGGACTTTTCTCAGATATTTTTTCCTGACCAGCCTCAAGTGGTTCAAAGAGTGGTTGCATACAATGGCTTTTAGCCTTTGTACAGTCTTACTGTGCATCTTGCTCTCACTCTTCCTCTTTGGGGTGTGCTTGTACCCTGCTTGTCCTGCATGTGCTGCCCAGATGAGCAATGCCATGGGATGCGTGATCCACCTCGTGGCCTGGAATTCTGGCACAGTGTCCTTGCTTGGAATAGGTGGGGCTATGTACACCCAAAACCAAAATTGTGTCTTTGGACAATAAGACAGTTGGGGCTTCTTTGTGTTTAGGTTTGCACATTCTGCACATAAGCCATTGATCCCAAGTAAATAATGAACAAGAGGAAATCCATTAAATAAGTTATTCAAAATATCATAGAACTTGTCAAATTAATGATTTCACGAGCGGCATCCAACCAATTGTTCTTGCAATCCAGCAGTTTTTCAGGGACTAGAGAAAATCCAAACTGTTGGCAGGCAAAATCCAGCTGAGGTGAGATCAAAATTTTGCATTAGAGCTTAAAAGTGTGGAAAATGTTGGATTGAATAATTGTCAAATTTTTTTAATATAATTTTTTTTTTTTTTTTTTTGCTCTTGGTAAGCAACTTTTATCGATGCAAAGCCAGGCATGGGAGAAGGATGGATATACCAGCCTGAGGGCAGTTGCTGTTGACCAAAGAGTGGTAAATGCTCAGTAATGAAGCTTTGGTCAAAGAGAAGTGGCTCAGTGAGATGTGAAGCTAGCAGAGTATCCATTACAAATGAAGAGATAAATCTGTGGCTGCTTTGAAAATACTCTTTATTGCTCAAACTAAGAGCAGTTAATAAGAACAGCTTACAAAGGGGATGGAAAAAATAATGTTACAATTATGGTTTAAATGTTATGAGATTAGAAAACTAAAATTACTTCTAATTTAGTCATTATGAAATAATGTCAAATTGACAGGAAATATTTTCTCCATGCTGGGGTTTTAACTCAAACTAACATTTCTGAAGCCAGGATAATTTTTCAGTGATAACGTGACTTGACAAAAATTCGCTTTTATTAATCCATGTATAGATGTGGGTAGGTGTAGCTTGTAGCTCACCATAGCCACTGTCCCATGGTATTTCAGCAGTGCTCAGTTTTATCAGTTGTCATTGTTACATATGGCTGTATTGCTCCTGCTGATTAGCAGGTTGCTTGGATAATGGGATAACTAAGGTATGAGAGGTTTATTAGACACTGGCACCCCAGTTAAAATCCCCATGGAACAGAGATGTGAGCTTGGGGCAGGGCATTTTTTCCGTGCAGAGTGGGTATGCTATTGTCCAGATTTGTCTCATTTCAGCTTAAGTAGTTCCAGATTTCAATGAAACACAGTGTTTGTGAACTTTTTCCACTTCATATGTCCCTGATGACTGGGTATATTCAGCTGAAAAGGGAGTCGGACACTCTACTTAGTAATGCTGAGTCTGATGGTCGTGACCTGGGCCAAAAGGAATTGATGAAATTGGCTTCTGGAATGTAAATGAGATATTCATGGTTCTAGTTTAGCCTCAAACTGTGGAAGGAAGTGCCTAGCTCGTTTCCCAAGATGTCCTTCCTGTCTGAAGTGAGCAGGAACAGAGTCCTTGAAGAGGCACTGAAATTCAGAGAGCTGTCTGGTGGCATTTGTTGAGCAGCCTCAAATTCCAGTCCAGTTGAAACTCAGCATTTTCTGTGAAGAGCCCAAGAACTCCAATAATCAGGAAGGGTTATGGACATCTTCAGAAGATTCTCTTGAGGATCTCATTTTAAATAACCAGCATACACATTTGTTTCCAAAATTAATTCCATAGACGGGAAATTTCTCCTATAAACTTCTTCAAGTCAGTGGCTGGAATGCTACAGCTGTGGGTATCAGTGATGGAACTCTTTCAAAAGAATCTTGAAATTAAGATTTTGGTGCTATTAAAATTCTCATGCAGGGCCCAGTTCCACTTTACCAGCTCAGCAGTCTTTGTGACTGCTCAGCTCATTATCCATTCTGGGCATTTCTGTGGAGGATCCTGAAAGCTCTCAGCAGACCCTCACAATCCCAGAGTGCCATGCATGGAAACCCTTACAGTTTGGTGGTTGGCAATCTGGCATTCTAAATTTGTATCAGCAACACCCATTGCAGTTGTTGTTATTCAAATATTTCTTAGTCTTTTTTATATTTATTATTCTTTTATTTCTGTGCTTAGTAGTTAGTTTGGAAGCTTGTTGGTCTTTGTTTTTTACCCAGCACCTTAATTATGGTTCTGAAGAGCCTTACAAGATTGTTTTTCTGTCCTTAAACCACCTTCTGGGTTTTGTGTACTAACACTGCAAAGTCTCTACTTGAAGACCTGTTTAATATTTAACTCAAATAAACAGAACAGATTTTTTTTTAATATAAAACTATCTATTGCAGACCAAAAAAAAAATATCTTTGGATTATTGTGCTTCAAATAGTTTAAAGTAAAAAAGCAATAAAGAAAGGACCTTTTGTAATACTTCAGCAAATGCTGCAAAGAGTAGAATGGAAAGTATTAAGTATTTTAGGATATCTTTTTGCTGTGTGCTGTGTTCATAAGATTGGTACTTTGGAGTAGTAACCTAAGAAGGTGTTGTGCAGAAAAGAAAAATAAACCTGATGTAGTTCATTTAATTTTCTGCTGATTTTCCTCAACGTCGTTCTCTAAATTCCCTCTTCCCAGCCACAGTGATAAGTTTCTACTTGTTGCTGGTTTTTTCCATAGTAAAACTTCTGTCCCAGTGCCAGCACATTATGTTCCTGGTTAGAGCCATGACGTCAAATGGCATCTGGCCCCAGGCCAAGGAATGCTGCTGGGAAGGAGTGAATGAATGAATGGATTTTTCAACTCACATTGTAGTTGCCTCTTTCGGAGCCAGGAATCCTCATGTAATGTTCAGTCAGCTGGCTAATGTACATTTATCAGTGTTCCTTAATAGAACTGTGAGGAACTTCAGTGGGGATTCACAATATGTATAGCAATTCAGGAAAAATGTTGTGATAAATTTCAGCTTCAGAACTGGTTATAATCAGGAGAAGCATGAAGGAAGAAAGATGTGATTCAGCGCAAAGTGGCTGCTAAATTCTAAATATAGTAAGTGGAAGAACCCTGAGCCTGGAATAGTTACTGTCTAGCACTCAGAAACTGAAACAGACCACACATTACAGATTGTAAACATTCCTGCAAGCTCATGTAGTATGCATTTCTTTTTAAAATGATATCCTTATCTCTGCATGACAATACACTTCTGTTATCAGTACTTTTCAAATCAGAATTCACCAGCATCATCTGCATGAAGTTTAGTTACTGCAATCAGTTTCCATGTCCTCTCTAATGCCCAGCCTTGCATGGAAGAAATAATCTTCCTATGACAATGTTGTACCTGCTGGCCTTCAGTTTCATTATCTGGAGTTCTTCAACAGCTGCTTGCACAGAAAGAGTAAACAGAATGTTTAGAGCATCCTCAGAAGTTAGCTACTGCACAGGTTTGGCAGGAGAACAGAGCACACTCTTGAATTTATAAGGAATAAGTGAGTCCACATATGGAAACTACATGGATGGATGATGTGGCATAACATGCCAGCTGGGCCCTTCTCATGTGCAAAACCAGAAACTGATGGATTTAGGGCTGTCTAGCAGCAGTCAGGGTTGTTCATGACACACAGTAAAGAACAGTACTGAGCAAATCTGTGCACTCAGAGTATTATAATAAATGTTTTACTGTTTCATAATTAAGAGACACTGTAATCCAGACTGAAAAAGAAATCACACTTCTAAATTAATTTTGTTAATTGCTGCTACTCTTCCATGAATATAAAGGTGTGCTTCTAAATCTTCTACTTGGTAAGAAGCAGTAAAACAATTGTGACTATTTTGGCATCCGAGAGATGCGCAATACCATGTTGTAGAAAAATACTTCTATTCTTGGATGTATTTACAAGTTTCTTTGAAAAGATTTGTGCATCTCAGAGACAGTGTGACTTCCTGAGTATTGTGGAAAGTGACAAATATATTTTTCACACCAGATAAATCCAGAGATACATAAAACTCATTGTTCCGCGTAAGTGACTGAGTTCTCTAATTAAGGCATCGTGCACAGTTATGTATGTGCTTGCCTCCCTCACTTGGGCCATGCTCTTGAAAGCAGGCATTATTCTTAACAGAGTTAAGGACATGCATAAGCATCTGCAGCAGTGAGCTGGAGAAGTCTGGGTTTAAACACAAGCCTCTACGAACCGTGGTTGTGCTCTACAGTATCCACCTGATTAGTCAGGACAATGGAGGGAAATGCTATTTTGTGATCCTTTTTTCTCTAATTCGTAGGACAAAAGAATAATAATGAAGAGAGCAATAGTCCCTCAAGCAAGGAGTGATACCATTTGCTTCTGCATCTTGTTTGGCAAATTAAGTAGGACTGCCATGAATGCTTTTACTTTCTTGGCACAGCACGATTCTCTGGTGTGAGTCTAGCATGTACCTTTGCCATCACAGCTTCCCTCCAGCTCTCGTGGATGGGAGTGTGTGCACGAAGAGAGCTGCACCTTAAACAGCTGAGGCCAAGAGCCCTTCCAGCAGTGAAGGATCTCTTCACATGCAGTATGGTGCAGTCTGAGACAGTTCTCTTCTGTACAGTAGCCTCCAGCTTTAATGCTCCAGGGTTCCTCTCCTTACAGATTGCAACAGCTCTTTTTTTCCCACAGAAGTAAAGGACGCAGTAGTGGGTGTGGGAATTTTGTCATGGGTGGACCTCAAAACTTCATATTTTATTCGGGTTAGTTCCCCAAAATTCCATGCTGCTGGCCCAACCAATTCGAACTGCTTTGATCAGCAGAATTGAGCATAATATAATAGGGCTGGACTATATGGTGGCACTTTTGAATCCAGACAGTGTCACAACACATGACTACAAAGAGTGACAAATAATGACAATTTACTGGACTTCCTTGAACCTTCCCAGAAATATTCTGATTTATTCGTAGCAAAGGTTCAGAACTGCTCATGTTTTAATCGAACCACTTCACTCATCCCTAAATGAAAACAGTTGCAAACAGTGTCCAACGTACATAGCCCCAGGCATTGTAAAACAATCAGATGAAAAGACTTTTCTTTGTCTTATTTATTTACTTGAAGCTAAAGAAAATGCCAAAGTTCTGCCCTCGAATAAATCACCACTTTTTACATGCTTTACCCCAGGCATAAGTTCCATTTTTTCCCTAACTTATGAGTTGTTTTTGTTTGTATTTGTGTTTGTATATTTTTTATATCTTAGTTGTTTACTTTTCCTGCTTCTTAAAATTGTCTCTTCTCTTTAGAAGTGGGGGAGAAGGAAAGAAATTGAGGTGAAACCACAACATGTTTTCATTTTCATGTAACAAACAGATCCTTTTTCACAAGCTTCTTGAGGCACTAAATACCAAATATGGCTTGAGACAATAAATTATAATATTCTTCAGAGAATGCAGAGCTGGGAAAAGAAGAAATGCAAGTGTTTGCAACATGTTTTAAGAGAGATAGCTGATTGAGATTTCATTAACTCTACACTGTCTCAGCATTTTTTATTTGTAAAAGATATTCATGGTATTATTAATCCTTTTGCTGCTTGCTTTCGGTGGGACAGAGTCCTTACAAGTGTGAGTATGTACTGTTATTTCTGTTTTACAAATGCATCTCTTATAAACTTAGCAAAATCCCCATGAGGCTGAGGCTGCCATGTTCAGGATGAGTGTGTCGTGTCAGTGTGCACCGATGGCTGCTTGGTGAGTGCTCTGTGGTTTGGCTCTGGGGAAACTGAATCCTAACTAGTGCAACAGGTCAGGTAATCAGCACTAGAGAAAGCTCCTGCAGGGGCAGATCTAGAGCTTCACTTGCCACTCACTTCACAGAGGGCTGAATTACCTCTAACTACATTGTCCAAGAGCGTTCCCTTTCTTGTGTCACTGCAGTGTGGAGAGAAGCAATCAGTTTGTACGACTCCAAGGGAAGGTGCTGCAGAAATGAAATTATGTAAGGGGGCCTCAGCGTAAGGAGACAGAGTTGGTTTGTTCTGATTGGTAAATTACTTGATATATGCCTTTTGTCAGAATTCTGTCTTTAGACACCTTCACGTCAGGACTGGATGTAATTTCCTAGAGTCTCCATGGGGCATGGAATTCTCCAGCAGCACAGCCAAAGGAGCTCGATCCCAGTGTGCCCATGTCCTGCAGGGACCCAGTCAGAGCCCAGGGACACCCAGCAGAAGCAGTTTAGTGTCTCCACCCTGGATTCTGTCACTGCGTCCTGGTTTCACCTCTTTTTGCCCAAAGTAGAATTCTTTCCTTCCTTGATCATTCAGTGTAACATTCATTTCTTATCACCACATGAACCTCACATACCTGTGTGCTTAAACAAACTATGCAAAAATTAGCTGGGCAGGTCCTGCAGAAGGCCAAAGCATTTAATGTGTCTTGCTTTAACAACCTCTACTGAAAAATGTGAATGTCATTGATAATGAGATGATAAATGAGATAGGAAACAATTCCCGTCTTAGACCTCCTCCTGCTGCTGTAGAACTCAAAAGCAAACTCTGCATACTGAGGTTTGTCCTGAGAAAAATGAACACTGAAAGATAAATACTTGTTCATTAAGTGAATTGGCTTTATCAAGGACTGCACTGATTATTTTAATTATGAATGGAAAAAACCAGTCTTCTGACTTCAGAGCTCTTAAGTGGTTAAAAATGTGAACTGATTTTATATATACATGAGACCTTTATAGATTAAATCACATGCCTGAAATGTGTTACAACCTCCCAGCCCCTTCTGATGGCAGATGCTGCCTCAGAATGAAAAGCTGAACTCTGTGTTAAGCCAGAAACAACACCAAAGGTATCCAAGCAGAGCATTCCTGTGATCTTGGTGGGATAACTACACAGTTCTCTGGAATATGTTCTTGGAGAAGCTGGGGAGAGGAGTGGGTGTCAAGATTATTGCCAGACCAGTCGTTCCTCTCAGGTGCTGATTAATGGGACCTGGAGTTTTTGAGGGAATGTACAAACTCATTCATCCTTATCAGCAAGTGTGTCCCAAATAAGCTGTCAGCTCTGGCCAGTGCTGCACATGCTGTACCCTGGGAGCTCAGTCACGGTGGGATGATTGTTTACTTTGCTTTTCTATCTTAGGAGTTTTACAGGTGTGTCCCGTGTGGGAAGATAACGGAGGGCGGGGGCTGAGAGGGAGGGAATGTTTAAGAAGTAGGATGATAATGGGCAGAGTGCTGTGTTGGGAAGATTTGAGCCCCAAGTGGTTTTAAAAAACATGGCAAGGGTTTGCAGTGCAGAGAAGAGCAGCTGGGTGCTTTGAGGTTTGGTGCAAAGTGAACTCACAGTGTTCAAATACCAACATATATCATTATGGTAGTTGTGGAATGCTGTAGTAATAGGGGGTTTTGCCTATGCAAAATGCGAGTAATAGGACTTGCAACATAGCCTTGAGAGAGGGAAAAATGCAGCTGCCTCTCAGAACAGATGGGAGATGTCAGTAGTTATGACCACGTGGTTTAGACTGTCCAGGTTTTACTGAAATCAGGCTGCACGCCCACTGCCCACCTGATTTGGGGTTGACATATTGACACATGAATATTTCCTTCTATTGACACATGAACATTTGGGGTTTTCTTCAAGGTGTCAGTGTAGTGTTTATCTAGGAGACTGATAGAGATACTGGTTGGAGGGGGCCTTTATTGAAAACTTGTTCAAACTTTTGCTTGAAACAGGGCGAGCTGGGTCACTGCACCGCATAAATCAGAGTTAGGAGTCGCTGTACAGCTGAAAATTGGAGCTGTTTGACAGTGCTGGGTGGGAGCAGAGCTTTAATTTGCATGAATAGCAAACTCATTCTGACTGATAAAATTCCCTGGGGGTAAGGCACCATTTCTATGTTGCTTTTTGTCATGGGGGAAGTATAAGCAGTGCTTCTGTCACTTGAGACAGAGCTGCCAGTTGAGACAAAGGTTTCTGCTCTCAACTATATACACTCAAAACTCCTTAGTTTACAAGCAGTTACAAATTGTGGGGACTTGTTTTCCAGTCACTTCTGCTGCATTTCTACATGTATTGCTTCAGCGGCTGCTTTGAAGCCACCTTCATTTACACCATGGTAAATGAGAGGAGAAATGGGCTGCATTGATAGCTTGGAAAATTTGTCATGAAATAGTAAGATTGTCTACAGGGGTATTCAGTTTCTGCAGGCAGAAATGATGCTACAATAAACATAAAAGAAGATGAAAAAAATAGATCTAAAAACCTGCATTTACGCAAAGTGAAAGTCCAGTTCTAGACTAAATACAAGAAAACTCCCTCTACTCTCTACCCATGGTGTGGAGTACATCAAGTATCCCAGCATGGGGGGAGCAGGCCGTGATCCAGCTGAGCACACCCCAATTGGTGACACTTCCATTTCCACCATATATCGTGGATATTGGCATTTAAGAGATCACTCTTGCTGGTATGAATGAAACAGCAATGAAAACACTATTGTATGATCCTGGGATGGAGGGGTTTGCCAGTTCGTAAATGCATGCAATGGAAACAATGCTTCTGAATAAAATCAAAATGCTGAATGAACTCTTCGGTCATCTCAGTGTTTCCATTTGGAATGCTGAATAAAGAGTCCTATTTCTAGTCCAAGACAGTTTTTATTAGCTCTCAGTGCATTTAGCACAAGCACGGACCAGTTCTGGAATCAGCCAGGGTACAACTTGAATAAGAGGGAAGTTATTTTCTGCATAAACACTAGATTTATTAAGGCCTGTTTTTTTTCTCTCATGAAGGACTAGTTGCAACTAGTTTAAGGAAGCCATCAGAACAGTTTATACCTTCTCGGGATCTTTGAGAAACAAAGGTGGATTGGCAGCACTGCACAAACAGTGCTGCATCCAGAACTGGTACATCTTCCACAGAATGCCGGGGAACCCTGGTGCCTTCTGCAGAGCTGATCTAAACCTGGGATCGTACCATGTGCAAGGTCCAGCTTGATGACTCAGGCTAAGGATGGACAAGTTCCCAGCTTTCTAAAATGAAGATTGCTTTTACTTTATTGTCCATCTCCTCCCTCCAAGGACACTCCTGGCACTGGCAGGGTGACTGCAGGGTGCTCTGCACCAAGGGTTTTGTTAATTACCCCACTAATTGACTTGCTTCTTTTACACCACGTGACTCACAATACAGACACAATGAGAGACAGAGAAGTGGGTGATGTATCCAACTCCTCTCATCTTCACGGTCCTCGGTAAAAAACTCATTTTTCTATTGACCCCTCTCTGGGGGCCTGTTTAGTGTTTCACACGGTACAGGAAAACTGCAACAGCAGGTCCTAGAGCCAACATCCACTGCAACCTCGTGCTTACAACACAGCTTTGGGAGGGTCAGCTTTGCTTTCTCCAGTAGCTGCAACAGCTTCCTGCGCTTGGCTGTCTTCATTAGTTTTATGTTTCTTAAAGGAACATTGAATTCTACACAATTTTGTGCTGTTCCATGAGGAAAAAAAATGAAAAAATTCTTTATATATTTAATTATTTAGATTTTTTTTCCTGACGTTTATTAGCTGAACCAAAACTATGAAATATTTGCATATATTTTTCCCAACACTTGTGAAATAATTTGGTTTGGTCATTAAATGTCTCTCAGTTGGTTGGTTTATGCTTATTCAGTAGGGGTTCCTGAGAAGATTTTCTATGGAAATTTATTAGTCTGGGTGCATTTGGAAATTGAATTTGAAGTTTATTCTCTCAGGACTGAGAGAGTTTGTGTTTACCTTTGTACAGCTAATCCCACTGACTGCCTCTTTTTCACTGACTGCCTCTGGTATATCAGATCTACTTAACTCTGGTCAGCTTCTGGATTTTGGAACAAGAATTCATTTCTGTTGAGTTTTAAAGATCTAATCAGTTAGGAAATCTTTGAATGTGTAGGCACAACTGTATGCCCCTGTATGTGGTCACCAGTGGGGCTGACATAAAGGGAAAAGGGAGGAGAAATTACTGTGCTGTAAATCTACCATCAGCTAAATTTGAGTCTTTTTGACCTGTTAAGCTGAACTGGTGCCAGAGCAAATTGTTGTGTTGCTGGAACTAAGTAAATGCATATTGCAAAGTAAATGAAAATGTGTAAGGAATGCTGCCTGTTTGTAAATGCATTAATTTAACACAACTGTAGGCTGTACTCAATGTCATGATTGAATGCAAAGAAAAACAAAATTATGCCTGATTAAAACATCTGGGTTCAAATCTTGATGCCAGTAAATTCTTCCCCCACTGGTAAAAAAGATTGTAAAATCACATTCTTTTTGGGTTATGTGATTCTTAGGAATTTTCTACAGAGTGCTCCAGCTCTTCTCCTAGACCTGTAGCTCAGGGTCATTGGCTGGCAATGGCTGTTCTGGGATCCAGCACGGGGGGCAAGGGGCCGTGGCCTCTCCTCTGCTGAGTTTGCACCTGGCAGGTGGGGGAGAGTTAACCTCAACTGGGGAACTTATGCACTACACTGACGTCATCCTCCATAGACGGAATATGTGAGTCACAGCCCGAGAATTCCTGCTTTCTTTGTGAGGTAGGAATTGTCCTCAGGCACAAGGAATATGGAATTGGAGAGGCAGGAATGTGGGGCTTAGGGAGGTAGCAATAAAGGATAATAGAAGAGTGGGATCTTAGTGTAGACAAATGAGGGGCTCTGAGGATAGAGAAGGGTGCAGTTCTCAGCCCCATGAAAATTTTAGAATGTGACTCAAAAAGGTAGGAAGTTACTACCTCTGCACCTAACCAGTGCTTTTCTGGCTGTAACAACTTTCGTGTTGTAAACTGGTTTGGCTCATTTTTGGTTACCTGCCAAAAATTCCCACTCTACCCAAGCAGGGTCTGTGTTCTGTTTGCTCCCTACAGAGCAAGTGGGGACTGGTGTCCACTGCTCCGTGCCTGGTGTGCAGTCCTTCCTGCAGAGCTGTGCCAAAGCCTCGTGCTCTGCATTTCCCGGGCCAGCAGAGGCTGTCACTCTGGAGGGAGAGCTGCTCTAGGTGTGCCAGGAGACCTGAGCACGTGCTGGGGGAAGGCACCGTAAATGACAAAGTTAACAAGCTGTACGTGGAAGGGCGAGTGAGTGTTCTTTCACTGAATCATGAGCAAAGAGGGAAGGATGGGACGGGGATGTTCTTCTGGAATTTTATCGTGAACGTGAGAAAATGCAGAGTAGTAATCCTTGCCAAAGATATTGCTTGGTTATTTCCAGTAAAGACATCCAAACAGTTTGTGAGCACTGGGATGGTGGCTGTTATTCAGAATAAACTCCCACTGGAACCACTCATATTTAGCCAGCTAAGCCTTAGTCTCTGCTCAGGCCGCGTTGCAGTTGGCTTCAGCAGTCCTTCAGTCCAGGGTGCTCCGTCCCTGGGCCGGATTGTACCAGCAGGTAGAGTTGTGTCAGGATAACTGCAGCACCTGGAGCCAGCACAGCACGATTTTAGGTCACGTCTGTGCGAGGTGCTTGGACTTTACTCAGCTGTAATCATGGCTGAGATCCTAATTCAAACAAGCCCTGGGGGTATGTCTACACTAAATCAGAGCATGAGTGCGACATGTACGGGCTTGGGTGAGCAGCTTTGAAACAACAGCAGTGATGGGATGGCAGCACCAGCTTTGCAAAGATTGTCTGAGCACACTGGGAGCTTGGGGCGGGTATGCCAGTGACAGGTTGTGTTGAATTTCAAGCCTCTGCTGCCCCACTGCTGTCACTAACTGCAGCTGTAGTGGTGCCTCTGACTGCAGGGCAGAAGTTCTGTAGAGCTGCTCAGTTGCCCTGTTATAGAAAATAGGCCATTGGCTGGAAAGAAACCCAAATAATGCAAAGACAACTTGTCTTTGCTCCATTGCCAAGAGTGTGATCTGAGACTCAAACCCACAGGAAGCACTCAGGCAGTTTCCTGCTCTCTAGAGAGTACATGTGTGACATCTTTTCAGAAACTAGGTACAGGCTCTCATCATGACCTCAGTGTAGGAGCTACACATCAGGTAGGTTTTTTTGGTGTTGCTCTGGTTTGAAATTAGAACAAAGGAAGGAAGCACTTTGCTCTTTCTAGTGAAATGCTTATCTGTCACAAGAGGCATGTGGCTTTAAAACTGTTTCTCGTGCTTGTCTCAGATGCAAAGAACATGCCCTGGATTTGGAGTTCAACCAATTTCTTAATTAAAGACAGTTTTATGGTCAGCTTGGAACCTTGTCTATTCCAATTTCAGTTGTTTCAGTTCACAAACAAGTATTTTCCAATGAAAGTTTTAAGAAGAGAAAGATTTTCATAGAGTAAACATGGAATTTCTTCTAGGGAACAACTGGATGAGTAGTTCTGATAATGGACTGGACAGGATTTTTGTATGTAGCTTATCAGTTTTAACCCAACAGGCAGTTGTTTCCTAAAAGGCAATCTTAATTGAACACCTCTTTTGGAGTCTACAGAATGAGACAGTTGGACTCATTTCTCTTTCTAGAGGCTAAAGGTGTCTGTATTATAAAATCAGCATTCTAAATCTAGCTCTAGATTGAAACAAATCAGAGAATTCAGGAAGAACTAAAAAGAGGACTGAGGTATTTGAAAGGAGAAATTCACAGAGATGTATTTATTTTTATTTTATACCACAAACCAGACCAGATCTGATTTAGGACCCCTCACTGTTGGATATGATACACAATATGAATCAATACTGGGATCTGAAGTTAGACGTCCAGTGAGCAATGAGAAGCATATTTACATTACAAAAAAATTTCAAGGCATTTTATTAATTTTTTTGCTTACAGTTCTAGAAATATTTTTTCTAAATATTTTCTAAAATAGATGTATTTGACGAACTCGAAGAAATCCAACAACTGATTTTCTGTAGCAGGTCAGGTTATGCAGTATGTCCCCGTGACCTGTTAACATGCTTAGAAACCCCTAGAAGAGCTTCCTCTCACTGCATCTCATGATGTGCTGTTCCACACCTCGTGCTGTGCCACGAATGAGTAGCAGGTCCTCACACACCTTTCTCCAGTGCTCCAGCAGGACTGGGGAACGCAGGCAGCTGCAGCTGATGGGGAAGTCAGGCTCTGCCCTGCTGTTTGTGTGTGTTAATCCATATCGGTGCACAATGAGTCAGGCTGCAGTCACTCCCTGGGCTGGCAGCTATGCTGGATTGATGGTTTGTTTCTGCACCTGCAGTGTGTGACCTTCCAGATCTCAGCTGCCCAGTCTGAGAGGGCAGCAGTGTGGTAGCTGCAGTGAAGGGTGCATTTACAGGCTCTGGGGCAAGGTATCACAGGAAAAGAGGTTTCCTGTAATTAGTCTGTTTGCCAGGTTATTCTCCATCCTATTGATGGTAAAAGTGAGAGCCAGCAGAAGTGACCTAAACGTTTATGTGGGATAAAATCTGAAATCATCAGTATCAACACAGGATCCTTGTACTAGAGAGGGTAGTGTCAGCTTGTGTCAGCTTCCACCAGAGATAACCATAGAGATGTAGGATCACCATAATCTAGCTCTGTGTGTGCACAACATGTGTTGATGTGACCCTCTGGAGGCCACCTCTTAGGTAAATAAATGACATTTGTTGGCTTGTGAGTGCTGTGTGCTGACAAGCAGTCAATAGTCAGCACCAGAGGAAGCCATGGATTCATTAGACCTGTTCTGCCTGAACTTCACCACACACTCAGATTAAACAAAAAACAAACCCTCAAACTGACAGTAACTTTGTGAAGGTGTGTGACAAATGTCTTACCTTCCAAAAGTGGAATGAAAGTAGGAACTATGGAACGTAGTTTCAGTCTGCATGCTCTTCATAGAGAGCATTTAAAAGGACAGAGGATTTAAACCTGGCATACATCTGAGTGTAGTGAAACATCACTGAAGCCTGTGAGTATCTTGATCCTAGGCTTAGATTAGATTCTCCTTTGCTCAGCTTCAGGCCTTGCAAAGGTCCTTAGCGTTAACCACAGTGATCAGAGTAAAAGCTCAGTGAAATTTGTTTGAAAGCCATGACACTTGTGGTAGTGATTTGAGTATGAAACATTTGTTTTTATTTGGTTTGGGAAATAAGATTTAGTAATCAGTTGGCTGTAACAGAATGAAGTGCACTCCCTCAGCCACTCCTTAAACTGGGCAAGGGCTCCTCAGGTGAGCAGTGTGCCAAATGTCAAGACTGTGTGTCACACACCACTGCTGTAGTCTGACAGCTACTTATGACTTCTGTCTAAGGTCACCCTCCATGCCAAAAGCCCAGCACATTCAAGCAGATCTCTGCAGCAATCTGACATGTACATGGCATTTTTCAGGTCTTTTGATAAGATTTTCAGTGACATGCTCTTGTTTGTTTAACATAAATCATTAATTCTTGGAAACCTGTGATACTGTGTTCTCTGTGAAAAAGAGGAAATTTTTTGGAGGTGGGAGGAGGTGGGGGCAAAGCAAAGTAAAACATCTGCCAGAGAATAGAGTGGCACAGTAATGGTAAATGATTGGACTCGATGGAAGCACCTGGAATGAGCTTGGCTCTGCACCCTCTCTCAGTATGATGGCAAATGTAAAAGCAGTCCCACTTCAACACTTTGCTAGATGATTTTTTGAACTGCCTTCTAAACCTTGCTTCCAGTGCCTCAGGAGCTGCAATGTGCCATCAGTGGCTGAGATTATCAGTGCAGTTTGCATGGCAGCAGTGACTGGCTCTGCCTTTCCAAAACAACAACACTACGACTTTTTTCCCAGTGCAACCATGGGCTTACAATGGGTGTTATAACTCCTTTCCTCCGTGCTAATCTTATTCTTGGTCTATTTTGTCTGTCTTGAAACTGATAGTGATGAAAAAGGAACAAATCTGTTCTCCTGAAGTCTTCGCTGCCTTATTTTATCCCTGTGGGATGAATATATTTTTGCACATTCAGTGGAAGAGATTACTCAGAGCAGGTGAGAGTACCAAGCTGGCAAGTACTGGATGCCCCAAGGTGTCTGTCAGAGGGGCCTGCTTGTGAAATACTCAGCTGCAGGCAGGACTGCAGTTCCTGAGCTGTTCTTCCACTTAACATGAGGAAATGCCAGAGAAACAGAATAGTTTGGGTTGGAAGAGACCTTAAGTGCCAGCTAGTTCCCTCCCACACTTCCACGGGGGAGGGTTTGCTTTTGTTTTCCCCAAAAACTACCGAAGGGGTTTGTTAGCATGATGTGATACTGTCTGAGCCATGTAAATGTGCCGTGTGACAATGCCAGTGACATGAATCCTGTCCTGCCTGTGGCCACTCGTGTAGCTGCTGCTCACCATGGCGTGGGGCACCACTGTAGGACAGGGCACCAAGAGGCTGCTTCCCCTCCCTGGGAACCCAGAACGCAGCATCCTGCCCGTCTGTGGCAGGCCCTGGCTGATCTCTCTGGCCTGCTTTTCAGACCAGTGCCGAGAAAAGATGAATGAAGCTTTTCCTGCTCTTTTGAAAGCCTCAGGGAGATATTTTCCTAGCAGAGGAAAGCACAAAATGCCGTGTCGCATCTTGCAGACACCCTCTGTGCTACATCATCCCTTCTGGCCCTGAGGGCAGGAGAGACTTGTACCATTTGCTGACCACACTTGGAGCATCAACATTCGTGACAGTTTGGGGAGTGGAATAACAGTGTAGCCAGCATTCATAGGACTGCTGGTGATTGAAAGCAGGACTGCCATGCCGTGGGTAATTGTCCACTGCCCTGCCGACTGGTAGCTGCAGTGTTTGATCTTGTATTTGTTATGACTTTTCTTTTTGTTTTTGATTTTTTCTTTTTGTTTCTTTGGTTAGTTTTGGGGTTTTTTGGGGAGTGGTGGTGTTATGTAAGGTCATGAGTAGAAAGACCCAGTTCTATACACTTTTACTCATGTAATGACAGTCTTGGCTTGTCCTCATTATTTATTTACAATGTGGCCTTGTGGCTTAAAACAGAACAGAACTTTCTGAAACAAATGCTTGCTCTGCATTTCTCTCTCAGATTTCGTGCACTCTTCTGAGTGTTGAGCTCTCTGGGGCAAGCCCTGTGTCTGTGTGGTAATGCCCCCACTCCGAGGGAGCCAGTGCAGCCAGCATGTCCAGCTAGCCCTGGCGAGAGCACAGCTGTAGCACTCTGGTGGAACAGCAGCAGTATTTGCTTAGAGGAGAACAGCTCTCTCTTCTGTCCCGTATCCACTGTCCTCTGCTCCCTGCGGGATTTTAAACCCACCTTACAGCCAGTGGCAGTCACATAAATGGTCGTGTGCTGACCCCAGGCAGGGTTTGTCCCCTCCTGCCCACCCCGTGCCATGCAGGGCAGCTCTGCTGGGCTCTGTGCTCCTGCCGGGGCTGAGCAGGGACTTTGGGACTGGCTCCCAGGAAATCCACGCTCGCAGCACCACTACCTGGCACTGGACGTGCTGTGCTCCCTGCAGTGCTTCTCACTGGGGCTTTTCAACTTCATTTCCATTTCACAATAACGTGCTCCTGCCAACACTCCCAAAGGCATGTCAGCAGTAGCTCAAAATGTAATTTTCTTGTCACGTACTGTTGCCTAATTATTTATATTGCTTATTAGGAATATGGATAATTTAACATAATCTACTCAGGATCAAGGCAGAGACAACCATACTCTACATATATTTCAAACAGAAAAAACAGATACAAAAACTATGAAAATCACCTAGCAGTCAACATGTGACATCTCTGATAGAGCTCTATTTCTTCTGCCAGGCAGGTCTTCTCTTTGTTTCCTTACTTTCACATGTCTAGAAAGAAGGATTTAGAGAAACAGTTAGATCCAGCCTTTGTATTAACATAGTAAATCATGTGCCACAGCTGCTTTGCCGTCATTATTTCACTGAACCAAATTTATCCCAATGCATGTACACTGATTTAAACCAGAAATTAATTTAGCCCATCACTTTTTTAAAACACAAAAATACTCAAGTTGGATGGAACTACAACTATAATTGGAATCAGAGTCTGCAACAAAAACATTAAAGGCCAAATTCTCCTTAGAGGACCTGACCTTAGACATCTCATGTCCACATTAAAAAGAGAAAGGAAAAAGGCATGGTCTATTGTCACTTACAGCTGGAATATATGATGTCATACTAAAACGCCAAAGTAACTCCCAGTGAATAAACATTATCACCGAAGAGCTGTATCTGTATGATTAGGAATCATTTAATAAGTGAAAATGACTGCAATTCAGGAGGTAGGGAAGACCTTATAGGATCATGCAGCATTAAAAAAATACGTTTGAAATGTTTCTCATGTATTCTCCGAGGGCTCTGTTTGAAAAAAATATTCTATTGGCACATCAAACGTCACCCACCTTGTGGAGTCCAACAGGTGATCCCTGTGTGTCCCTGGGACACTCCTGCACACACCTGAAGCGTGTCCAGGCTTTTCCTTGGTGCCACCAGTGGGATGTCTGTTCCCACTGCCTGCTGAGGTGCTCTGTGAGGTGGGGCAACGTTTCACAGCAGAGCTGCAGCTGCAGCAGGGGGCAGCCAGGCCAGCTGCACGAGGTGTGTGAGCAGCTGGAACAGATGGGTGCCTGGGGGTTACCCCACTGCTCCGAGCTGCTCGAGGTACCCAGCAGAAGGCTGACAGTCCAGGCTGGCTGGCGCACACCTACCTCCAACCTCTGGTGCCTTGGATAGTCCTCCCCTGCTTTCCAAATGGTACAAGAGGAGTTTGGAGGGAAAAAGAGCCAGTAGTAGAATATTTAAGATGTGAAGTAAATTAAAACAAGGACTGAATAAAGATCAAATCAGATACCCAGGTCTAAGACAGAAATACAGCCTTAGCAGTGAGGGTTGAAACCATTGGCACTGTCAAACACAGGGGAAGATTCTCCATGACCTGTCCTCTGAGGACCCTTCTGAAGGGTATGTTGTGGCCAAACAACCTTACTGGTCACTTTGTGATGTTACTGGGATAATATGAAAGGACCCACGGTTAATAAGGGGTCAGATCAGAACAGGGAGAGCTTTTCTGCCTTTGAGTCATGTCAATGTAAACTAATAAAATTAGAGGTTGAATTTACAGCAAAACAATTTAAAGGCACAAATAATGTATTTTGCAAAAGGCTTCATTTGGGAGAGGAGAAATTAAATCCGTGAAAATTACAGATAGAAGAATTACAATGAGAGATCCTAACAGGATGAAAGAGAAAACCCTATTTAGTGGGCATCTGGTTTAAATTGCGAAATCAGCCATGTCTGGATAAACAATAGTAAGTGTCACAAGCCACCTCTGAGTTCCAGTAGGCACAGTATCAGTGTTTCTGGGATGTGGTGACTCTCAGGTAAATTCTGCTGAGGAGACTGGGAGTCAATTCTAACAATGAGGAGGAAGAGGAACAGGGAAAATCCCGAGCACCTTCCCATAAGCCACCTGAAGAACTTGTCCCACAAGCCTCAACTGTTTGTTTCCATCAATACCACCCTTTGTACACAAAGAAGCAGCCCATGCCTGGACCTGCTGGCAGCAGGGAGAGCAAAACAGCCGCGGGAATGAGACGTGTGTCAAGACTTGCTCTTGCCCCGTGGTGCTGTAGCCAAGGCAGGGATGAAATATGGAGACCCAGCCCCTATTCCGATTGGAAGGGCCTGGTTCATCATATTTTGATTGGGTTCAAAGCCTTAAGATATTTCAGTGATGGCAATTATGGGGTTTTGTTCTTTACCTTCCGTAACTGGAGTTTTAAAACTGACTCTGGGCATTACCTTTCCTTCATGAAGACTGGATTTCTTATAGGAAACATGAGGGTTTCTGTTGGTTTCTACATTTATATGGTGGAAGAGGCCAATCTATTCCTCACTGGCCGTGTGGGTGACCAAGGAGTTTGATATGGTTTGTGAGAATGGCTGAGGATGGGCAGAACGTGCACCATCTTGGCAGAAGCAAATGTGCCCCTGCTGTGTTCATCACATGTTGGACAGATCTCGTGCAGGATGGAGTCTGAGCTGCAAGAGTAGTTTATGTCCAAGAACCAGCTGGACACTTTGGAGGGATCACGTTTAGAGAAACACTGAAGTATTGCCAAACAGAACAAAATCATGAGGTATCTGGCCAAGAGCTGGGTGAACACCACTGGCAAGCATTCGTTTGACTAATTTGTTTCCATCAGCTTTGAGTCATATGTGCTGTGTCTTCATTCCTCATCTGGTTGCATTCTTTAGTCAATTCAATTATTTTTAACGCTGCTTATTTAACTTTTGTTCTTGTAAGCATTACTTATTTATGCTGATAGAAACAGTGATATTGACATTTCTGAGGTTGCTGGGTTCAGTATCTGGAATACAAACGGTGGTTTGTGATTCCAGCAGGGCGGTTTATGATCCACAGCGTCCTTGCCCAGGGAATGACAGCACTGCTGTAAATGCTGATGATTTACTGTCTTGTTTTGTGAGTGGCTGGACCTAGTCAGGACTTGTCATGTTAGGAGCTTTTACCCTGTGGAATAGATCAGACCTACCTGGGGGTAAGCTCTCAGCTCACTGAGAAGGCAGGCATTCCTTCAGGAACATCCCATCAGGGAACTTTCTTCCCAAAAGAGAAAGGGAAAAGAGAATCCAGGGCAGGGTCACTTCTCCCCTTCCCTACTTCTGAGATTTTCCGGAGTCACTTTTTATGTTCATCCTCATTGCAACACTTGCTGTGGAGAGGATTAATGGAACCCAAGGACAGAAAAGCTGTGGGAACAGTAGCATATGATGGGATACAGCAGAACTGATTCCCTGGGAAAATGCAGGGCTAGGATTGATTTGGAGATTCAGAAGCAGACAGAGGTGTGAATAAGCACCTGCAGAATAATATTGCCCCCCCTCTGCATTTCCTGGGGGGCCAACAATAGGAAACAGGATGAAAAAATCTCCTTGGGGGGGTGACAATATGAAATGGGATGCAAAACTTGTAAGGGTGAGTGGGTGGATTTTAAAAATCAAAAGGTGGATAGATCAAAACTAGAAGCCGACCAAAAGTGATTTCCTGGTTTTGCATCATTCTTGTAACTGCCTGGAATCTGAGTATTGTTTTTACCTTTTTGACAATTGCTGCTGTAATTCTGTCACTCCTGAAAACTCACCTGTAATAATGGAGAGAATATAAGCAGACATACTGATGCAACTGATAATTTTTTGTTTTACTGTCTTTAGGCTGCTATTAAAAGCCATCACAAGCAACAGGGATTCAAAGCAATATTCTGTTCTCATTTATCTGTATTTCAATATGATCCACTCTGTGCATTGTTACAACTTGAAGCTGCATTTAGGGCAATATAAAGGAATAAAAAGTAGCACAGGTTTCTGAAGTGTCATCATATATGTGCTTAAATACATGTGGCATATATACCTACATGTATATCTGCAGTTCCCAACACTCTAAAGCCCTGATCTCTGGCTTTCTTATTACACACATGGGTTCAGGCAGTTTAGATTTATATAATTTAACATCTCATTTACATACACACAAATTATACTTAATTTGTCTTTAATTACTGAAAGCATATTTCCTTAAAATTGTATTGTTCCCTTCCTGCCTTCTTCAATAGAATTCCTTCTGCTTCACCTGGCTAAAAAGCCTTTTAGGTGAAATCCTGGTTTGTGGGAAATCACATTGAAGCCACAGTAACACAGCAACCAGCAATTAAAAATAAGCTGATGCAAACAACAAGAACAGCAAATGTAATCAAAAGCCAGACCTGACACTCTGCATTCTGTGGATTTTTTCCCATTCTATTGGGAGCAGTTGGATTTGCCTTGCCCCTTCCTTCAGGCTTTCTGTGGTTCTTATTAATTAAAGTTTATGCTTATAAATTGCTGTTTAAAAAAAACCTCTTCAGTTTTTGCTCTTTAGTTTTGGGTTTTGTTTTCCTTTCTCCTTGCAGCTCCCCACCGAATACTCCAATTGTTTACCTACAGTTGGTTCAAACAAGGATGAATTGATGCTTGAGATTGTGCTATAAGAATCTAATTTTCATTTAATTGTGATCATAGTTTTTCAGTGTTACTGGTTAGGGTTGTTGATCCCTTCTCATTGGAGACAGAGAGAACAAAGGGTTCCTTTATGTCAGGCATGGCATCCATTATGGACTTGCTCAGTCCTGGCACAGAGGTGGAAGGTCTTGCCTTCAAACCAAGAGCAAGAATAAACCAGGAACCAGGGAACAGGTATGGAGTGGGCAGCCCTGTGCCAATTCCCAGCCTTCTGCAGCTCTCTCAACAGTGACACTGAATTTAGTTATACATCCACATTTCAGCTTCTCTGTCTCCCAAAGTTCGAAATGTTAAACTTCAGACTCCTGGAATGTTGTTTTTCTCAGTGTACAGTTGCAGCCAAATCCTGAGGTACAGCTGTTTCAACTTCACAGGTAAGGTTTGGTTTCAGTGAATGTTCCTGCAGTCAGGATCTGGCCCCACTGTGACCATGCTGGTTCTTTGGTGTCCCGTATGCTCCACTCTTTCTGAAGTACAGGACCTTTTAAAGGCTTCATCCTAGAGCATCTCTGGCGGTCTGGCATGTGTGCCATAGGAAATAGCTTAGGAAGTGCAAATATTTTTTGTCCCACCAGCAAAATGTGTGGAAAATCATATTATGTCATATTACGTCCCAGTGCCACAGCAGCATCAAGCCCCAGGACCAAGGACCCAGGACCAAGAATCCCAGAGTCTCCCGTGAAGAAACACTCTCTCTGAAATAGTTGCACCAAATCCAAGCCTTGCCAGTGAGCAGACAGTCCCAAAGAAGGTGCCAGTGGTACAATTCCTCCGTTTGCAGCTGTGCTCTGTTATCAGTGGCGAGCAGGTTGGAGATGAATTCAGGTGGCAGCTGCAGGGCAAGCCCAGTGGCACAGAAAGGCTGGCCAGCCTCAAGGAATGGACTCAGTGCTGGGGTTACAGCCCAGCAGGGCTCAGGGCAGCAGACAAACACTTGGTGTTGATAAGGAACCTGTGGAAATGAAAGATGTTATCACCTGGAGTTTATGGTTGTTGACATGCACATCTCTTGCCATTGTGCAAACAATAAATTTGGTTGCAATGCAACAGTAGAAGATTCTCAGCATGAAGTCAGAGAGGAGAGTTATTGAGAGGTCTTGCCAGGATTTGAAAAGAAGAAAGGAGTTTCTAAGGGAGAAAAACAGCTTGAGGGAAAGTCTAAATTTAGAAATAGGTCTCCATGTTTAATAAGATAAATATAAAGCTGAGTCAACAGTAAATATATCCAGGAGATTAATGATGAAAGTAGAGCAGACATGAAGGAATCACATTCTCACAACTCAGGAGCACTGGGAGAGTGCTCAAAGGAACACAAAAGCTGGTTGGCAGGACCCAGATCTGTTCCCCAGCCTGCTGAAGCAGAGGTGTGCCCATATAACTGTCTTACACACACAAACTGTTCCGTGTGTACATATATATATATATATATATATAATGGAAGAAGCAGCACTTCGTGAAATGTAGGCTGTGAAAGTGAAGGTCAGAGATCAGACACGAAGGTCTGTTCCACCTCCACAGAATAGCTCATCAGTCTGTGTGTTTCATTTTGCAAGTGGATCCTTAACTACTGTTTCTTTCTATTAGAAAAAGATAGTGATCTCAGTCTTCTCCTAGCTTATATAGAAAAAAATCCTATTCAGCTGTAGCTTTGCTGTGGCCAGATTTTCCACCAGTCCAGTGATTTAGCTCAATTGACTTTACTGCAGCAATGTTTTCTCACTCTGGCTGAGGATCAACTTCGGCGCTTTGACTTTTTGATCTGAAGTATTTCCAGAATGAAAAGGTATTTTCCTGATCTGTTACAGAAGGGTAGTAATGAATCCTTGCTGGTATAAATCCTGTTGGATCAGGCTCTAGCTTAAATGCCTGTTTGTCTTGGTGGCATGCTGACTGAAGCATTTCATGGAACCTGTTAGCTGGCAGAGAGGGAGAGAGCTGAGGGGGGAATGTTTGCTCCTGGTGTTTATCTTCCCTGTGCTGTACAATCCGTTCATTCCACTTCTCAGCTGGCATGGATAAAGCACCAGTGCAAGTTCCTCCTGCTCCACTTGTCACGGAGCAGAGTGCTGGACCAGACGTGGCTGTGAGGGGAACCTGCTCCATTTCCCTTCTCCAGGAGGAGTGCACTGCTGCTCCCTCCCACTCCCTGATGGATGATAATTGTGCAGGCACATAGGATGCTCCTGCTGCTCTCCAGGCTGTTTTACTCCTCTCACACAGCCTCCTTTCCCACAGGCTGGCTGTGTATGCATTGCTTGAAATTGCAGAACTGAGATTTCATCTCTAAATGGACATTTTAGTCCAGATATTTAGGGAAAAAAAGAACCAAAAAAGCCAAACTCTGAGATTTAGGGGTGTTTTTATGTAAGGCAAAAATGCATGTTTCTTTCTCAGACTTCTTGGCAACTGCAGAGCAGAAGGTGGCACCTTTTTCTCATTGCCCTCACGATGGTCAGTGTTCCCTCAGATGCCACCATGCTGTGAGCCAGAGCTCTTCCTTAGCTCACCAGGGGGCTAAAGCTCAGGGGTCTGCTTGAGGATCTGTGTCCTTATTCTGGTGGCAGGGCCAGGCTCTGTGCCACGACTTTTCCATCACATGCCAGTCCCTGTGGTCAGGAGGCTTGCAAAGTAGGTGACATCTGATGTGCCCAATTTGTTGTGCACGTGTTTACAGAGCAGCTGTACTCCACGTGCTTGTAGAGAACACAGACATCTCCAGCTGAGCTCAGAAAGCACCTGGGAAATCTTGTGGCCAGGAGGAGTCTGCCACTGCCGTGGAAATTCCCAGCCCAAAGGAATTGTCCATGTGGGCCATGGAGAGACCATATGCTGGATGCTGTGCTTTATGTCAGGAACTCTCTTGAGACAGAAAACTTTTTTCTTGTTTGTACCTAATAAAATGTCTCATGATCCAAGACTGGCCTGTAACTTCCATTTATGATGTGGCACATTAACTCTGTATCAAATGTATGCTGTCCCCTTATACAGGTCTGTTTGTTATTCCCCTAATCTAAACCACAAAACAGGTTTTTTGAAAAGTTTACTGTGGAGGAGCCTGAAGACTCCTTGTCTGTTAAACTGCAGGGGAAATGGAATCCTGAATTAGAAGTGAAAGGTGAACCAGGTAACAACAGCCTGTAGTCAGGGGAAGGCAATGCCACCTGAAATTGAAATTATTGTATCTGGGCTAGTAAAGTTTCCTATGATGTTTTACTGTTCACAGTAACATTTAGATTTTATGCAAGGAGGAACCAAAAGAGTTAATGGTCCTGTAGAAGCGTTAGACATCAGAATCCTGACAGCCTAATTGCTGTGCTGACAGCAAGGGCTGTTTCACTGCTCTGGTGGGATTTCCATCTCCAGAGCTTGGACTGAGTTCCAGGATGGCAGGGACTCAGACACACCTTTCCAACGCACCTGCTGGCAGGGAGGATGTGTGTGGGTGGCTCCCAGGGAACGCAGACAGGCAAGGAGGAGTAACAGGCAAAAGCACCTGTCAGACAGTCTCAACATTCCCTTTTGTGCAACGGGATCAAGCCCACATTTAAAGGTGTTTGAGACAAATAAAAGAATAAACGGAAGTTGTTCTCATTTTATCCAATGCTCATTTTTCAGTTTATCAAGGTGGGTTTGATTTTTGCTTCCATCTTGAAGAAAAGAATACGGGATCCAGGACACCTCTAATCAGAAAGCAAGGGGTGGAGTGTATGTCCATGGAGAGATTGGTACTGGCCACAAGCAGCTGCCGTGGCCAGTCTGTGCCTTTGAAATTACAGTGGCCTTCCTACTGCTGTGCACAGGCTGCCTATTTGCTGACACTGCTCCATTTAATAGGGCTGCTGCTGAATAAAGAGTCAAATATTCTAAATATCAGCTCAGGTCATTTGTGGTGTAAAAACCTGGAATGTAGTGAATGCCATGATAAGATTCTTGTGAAGATAGGGAAGGATACAGCTGAATTCTCCTCAGGTCATTTCTTTGGAAGTTACACTCTGATTTTGCTTCTCATGTTGTAAAAATATTTGTGGATTTGAGGAGCTAGAATTTTTGATGCTGTCTTCATACTGATTGGCAAGACAAGCCTGATTGTTCTAGCAAGTTCACCCAAATGCTTGTTATGCTGGAAAAAGAACTTTATAAAGCTAAGAATTTACAGGAATTCCATGGAAAGCTAGAGGAGGAAATACTGCACTGTGTTCTGCAGAAAAAATGAGACTTTGTTGTTTGAAAACTGAGCCATTTTCAAGCAACTGAGGCAGCTGGTGAAGCTCTCTGTGCAGTCTGTAACCTGCTGGTATTTCATAGTGCTTCATTGTATACTGGTTCACAGTGGGCAGCCTAAAAAAGCACCTGAAAAACATTGTAACAGGACTTAGATGAGTGAATAACACAATGGACTTTTCTTGTAAGCATAATGCAAACTTCGAGTTACTTTCATTATTTAACTGTGGCAGAAACTAGACTGAGTCTGTGTCCTGTAAGAAAGCTGTGGTAGATTTCTATATAATAATGTAGAACCAAGGAAAAGTGTTCCAGAAATTGTATAAGGAGCAACCCCTAGGGCCAGCAGGGAGCCTGGCCATGTGATCTGACCCAGCAGTTGCAAAAGCAGAGCTGAATCATCTCACAGGACTTAGTTCCATCCCCTGAACAGGCGCTGCTTCTCCTCAGTGCCTGCAGTCGCTTGTTAACATCAGCTGGAGATCTGGTCTTCAAATGCTTCGTTTTTTGGTCTGGATTGTAAAACCATGGTGAGTCTTTCAACATGATGCCCTCTGTCACTGAGGGAAAAAAGACAGCCATAGCTGGGTGCTCCAGGCCATCTGAGTGCAAGTCTCTCAGTGGCTTCTAGGCCGAGGGAGAACAGAGCAGTGAGGGAAGGCTTTGAAAAGCCCAGACCCTCGTCCTCGCTTCCACTCAGCTCTGTCAGAAATTTATTGCAGCTTTTTCATGTCATCTCAGTAATTGAAACCAGCACCAAAAATCAACAGTTTCAGAGAAAAGAAATTAAGAGTGAAGACTCTTATCATGATACAAACTAATACTTCTTAGAAGGAACAGCATTCTGAGTTTGTACTCCTGCCAGCAAGAGGCCGAGGCCAGGGAAGGCAGGCTCTTCCATCTGCAGAACTCAGGCATCACTGAAGCACCAATGAATCCTTCAAGTTATCCTTTACAATGTGGTAACTCTTTTGAACTTGTTACCAAGTGACCCAGACTAGCCAGAACAAAACAAATCTAAAAAAGCCAAGTCGTGTTAGAATAGAAGTTAAAACGCTTAACCTTTTCAATGAAGAAAACTCCAAATTAGCTAAGACAGAATAGAAATAAAAGAGCTTATAAACAAGTTCCCCTGCCCAAGCCCGGGCAGCAGCTCCTTCCCTCTCTTCCCATCACCTCTGAGCCTGGCTCTTGCTCAATCACCCCTCTCAGGGTCCTGCTGCTGGAGCCGTGGGCTCGCAGCTCCTTGCTGTGCCTGTCTCTCTCCATTTGTCTGTCATGTTCTTTCTTCTGCCCTGGAAGCTTCTGTCCCAAGCAGTCTCAATTGCTCCTCAAGGGAAGAAGCAGTTTTTCACTCCCTCCACAGGATTTCTTCAGACGCGGTCACTTGTTTTTTAAAGGCAAACAACACACAAACTAGTGACAAATCAAATAGATACTGGCTGTCACAGAAATCCATAGCACACTGAATAAAAATTAGATTTAAATGATCTCTCTGAAGTCCTACTGGGTGTTTATGGCATAAGCAGGATTAAAGCCAGTATCCTTTGTCTGGTTTGTGGGTATGTTTCCTCTCTGAATAATGCCATACTCTTGCCTGGAGTGCTTGAGAGCAAGAAGATTCTTTGTAAATTCTGTTTTCATTGGGAAGTCTGTCGGAATTATTCACAAGCTGTTCTGTGACACTCTGCAACGTCCACGTCATGTCGAGAAGGGACATCCAGCACTTCAGTCCTAATGGTCTGGCCATTGTTCTGTACAAAATGAGAACACCCACAGTATAAACACCTTGCTTTGGCGAGAGTGGGAAACCTCATGAAGTCTGAGCTTGGTTTGTTAGGGGAAGGAAAGGGAAGCTTATATTGCTGTACTGCAAACCTTGGTTTGCTTGGAATAAACTCCCCTGGCTTGTTCACTGCCTGTGGCTGCTGGGCTGCCAGCAACAAAGAGCAGCAAAACCTCCGAGTCTGAAACTTGCTGTGCCCTGATGCCAGTGAGCCCCAGCTGACCTGGCAGGACCTGTCCTCAGGAGCTTCATCACTGCTCCAAGCTGAGTAGAGACAATCATCTGAGCACTGCAAACTGGGAGAGGAAGCAGGGCTGGAGAGGCCAGGGACTCGTGCCCTGTGCTCAGGGGTGGAAGCGGGCACAGACTGCCCTGTGCCAGCTCCCACACTGGTGACAGAGTTGCCTGATCTCACCGCTCCTCCCAGAACCAGCACTCCTTAGAGGGAAAATATGAAATCTAAGAAGCCTGAGATTTTCAGAGCTGGGATACTGCAGTTAACTTAACGTGGCATCTGGCCGAGATTTCAAAGTCCTGGTGGAAAAGTGCTCCAGGTCCTAGGGAGACTGTCAAAGCTATGAAACTACTGAGGTGTTCCATTCCTGTTCCAGCTCAGGCATCCCTTCCTGCTATTGCCTGGACAAAGGCAATCTGGGCTGCTGCAGTTCCTTTATGGAACCCAGAGCCCTGATGAGGTGTCACACAGAGCAGCCCCATTCTCAGCTGTTGCAGCAGTGTAGTGGTTAAAAAAGCAGTTCCAGAGTGCAGTTTTTATAACAAACTCTCCTGAGCAGTCTTACCTGAACCAGGTTAGCCAGGCTATTAGACCCTTGCTAAGGCAAGTGAATAATTAAATATACAGTTCATCATTTCCCTTTCCTCTTCTAGTTTTTATCACTAAAAAAAAAAAACAAACAAAAAAACAAAACAAAACAAAACAAAAAAAAAAACCAGAAAGAAGAAGTAAAGGAATGCCAGCTCCTGCAGTCTTCATAATGTGTGCAAATTCTTGCCACGAGGCTGAAAGCAATACATGAGCTGCCTGCATCTGACCACTTCTCCTTTACTATTCCTTTCACTAGCCCAGTAGGAACAGAAATCCAACTGTATCAATGGGAACAACTGTATGTTTCCAATTCCATTGCCATTTTTGATTCAGAACACTTTTACTTTGGCTCGGTACATTACCCAGTGCATTTAAATCTATATTTAGTTTCTTATAAAGGAGAAGCCCAGTCACACAAATCCCATCTGTAGTAGATGTTTTGACATACATGCTGTAAACCAGTGATTAGCGAGCTTTTTTGGAATCCCCACAAGCCAAGATGAGTTATCCTACTGTGATTCTCCTGGTGACACTCTTGGACATTGTGGGATCCTCTGATGCCATGTGGCCAAAAATTACAGGAACTGTAATTCATCGGCAAGGTGAGGACAGCTTTCAGGGAGATACCACAACATCCTGTCACTTTGGAAATTCTAGTCACATAGCTGGGAAGCTACAACTTGCTTAACTTCTGTTTCTAATTCTGGCTCCCAGATGTGTGGCTCCAGCTGTGAAGGGCTAGCACGCGAATCTGCAGTGCCACAGGGACTCAGGAAATGTTGGTGTGTGTAATGCCAGCCTGTGGCCGTGCACCTCAGAAACACTGAACACCTTCCACTTCCAGTGAAGGCACTTTCTTTCCAAATATAAACGAGAAAAAGAATAATTTTATTTTAAAAGCACACGCAACATAATGTTTACTTCTATAACGTATCAAATAGAAAATACAAAATGAGAAAAAATGCACTGTAATTTTTCAATAAGCTAAAATAAAAACCAACCCCACCAACACAAGGGTGAATGAGTGTTTTATGTGACAGGTTATAGTTATCCCATGCATGAGTTTTGCAGGCAAATCTAATCCAAATGGATTAAGGACAGCCAAATTGCTAAAATAAGACTCATAATAATCAAAACCAGCCCAAATGAATCATGGCCTGTATGGGTAGAGTGGTGAATCACGTTCCGTGACAGAAGAGAGTCCCTAAAAGTTTTGTGACTACGTATCTTAATAAAAAATAATTTCACAGTGGAACTATTGGACATAAAAATGACAGCTATGATGCAAAGCTCCCTGGATACTCTGTGTTTAATAAATAACCTCAGAATATAATGTTCAAGCACGGGAAATTCCCTCCTGGGCCAGTCCAGTGGCATGTTTTTGATGACACAGAAAGGAGGTGGTTTTTAGGAGAGGCCATTAACCTGGATGCTTTCTGAAGCCTGTTTCCCTGATTTTCCCATGGCACCCAGAACTGTTGTATTCCTGGAGGGTGGAGAGTCCATCTCTGAGAGTTCATCCACCCTGAAGGCAGTGGGGAGGCAAATATGTGATGGTGGTGCCTGAGCAACAGAACTTTGTAACTGCCCCGTTTTTGTTTTCAGCTGTGCTTTGCACGGGTATTTATTGACTGTAAATGGTGCCAGAACATTTTGGAGAATCTTTGACAAGGGATGTTTGGGTATTCTCTGGTTCTGGGTGAAGGGATCATCAAAGTTCATCAGCGACTCTGCGGTCAGTTATCCAAAGCCAAGTTACCATTATTGCAGCCCAAGTGTGGAATGCAAAGAGTTAAGGCATTTAAACCCAAAGCCCTTCCACCTTACCCGTGCTCAGATTCTGCCTGTGGAAGCACCTGCTCCTCCTTTTCCTAGGGAGGTATAATTGGACTTTGTTTGTGGTGAATAAAGGGTTTCATTGTAAAGATTGATAGGTCCTAATTGGGAAAAATCTGGCAAAGATTATTTGTCAGTTTTATGGAATAAAGCTGCTTGTCATGCTTTTACCTCCAGGAGCTGGAGGAAGGCCAGGGGATATTGTTCTCCTCTACAATTTCATGAAGAGCTTCTTTTCATAGCACACCAAAAAAATTCTGAGAAGAAAGAAAAAAATCAACAAAGAAACTCCCCGAAACAACATAAATTCAACACCCAGGATCAGGAAACAGGAGTGGCTGAAGAGCCAGGCTGTCCCTTTAAGTTACACAGTGGTCCATGGGCTACAAAGCCATTAGCCCTCCAGAAAAATGAAAATGATTCCATGTTAATAATGCTCTTAGTGAAATACAATGTCTTGTTCTGATGTCCACTTACTCAAACCAGGATGCAATAATTCCAAAGGGAATTGAAAAGACAAAAACAATCCAGTAGCTGGTAAACAAATTTTGGAAGCTAAATTCATCTCAAAGGAAGGATTTTAGAAATTACTTGACCACCCTGAGTAGATCTTTGCAATCAAAGTCATGTGATGGTTGGGGCACTTCAGTTTTGCAGACAAAGACAGGACAAGATTTCAGGCCAGAAGCAAAAGTAAAAAAAAATGTCTCTTTATAGTAAATAATACACAACTTTCCAGCAGTGAAGGTAATTAAACACTGCAGTTGTTCGTCAGGGACAGCAGTGTCTTCACCTGGTTTTGAACAATCTCAATGGAATTAGATCCATTTCCAGAACATGTGTGTTAGTTTAGCCTTAAAAAGAATTACAGCCTCTGTATTCAGGTCAAATTAAAGGACCATAACATTCCTTTTCACGTCTTTCAGCATTTGGATCTATAAATCTACTTCAGAGAAACTTCTGTGGGGCTGGAGGCTGAAGGGCTGGGAGGGCTGGGAGTTTCAGGATGTCACTGTTCTGTTCCCTTCACTTTGCTTCTAATGTGCTGAGAGCAGGTGACTTTTTCAGGATTGTGTCATAGGGCTCTGCTTTCCCAGAAACGTAACTGGGAATTTAGCTGCCTCCCCATGGCTGCCTGGCTACTGAGCTTGGGTGTCCATGTAGTCAGAAATGATCTTTGGGCATTCTTCCCTCTTCAGTAATTCCTGCTTGTGGAATTGGGAATAACCAGAAATAGCTTCTTGCTAGTTACATTTCTCCTTCCAGGTGAAATGACTCCCTGCAGTGTGTGATACTCAGGGTATGTCCCGACCTCCAGCTGGCCCCAGCATGAAATAACATCTGGATGGTTTTGCCCAGGCTCCCACAGGCAGAAGGGACAGACATATCTTTACACACCTTCTGCACACCCATATCTTGTTTATCATCAGTGTCATAGAGATGGAATGTGGAATCTGCTGCTTCTCAGCTATTTTGGTGAAGGCTAGATCGAAATGTTAAGTGTCTCCTTTTTATGTAGGACAAAATGAAACTCTGATTTTACTACGGCTGATTAATATTTTCCTAATTATTCAGTAGTCTGTCTCTGTGTAACAGCTCTCCAACAGAGTTCTGAGTCTGACTTCTGTGCACTTTGAGGGTCCCCCTTGCCCAGAGCAGCCCCTGGGCAGGCAGAGCACATGCACTGTGGTACCTGTGGCCCAGTTTGATATGTGATTCCCAGATTTTGTGCAGCTAAGGCATTGTGTCCATGCAAGGAATCAGAATGAGCTGTTTGTGTGCTTGGCTGTGTTTAGATCACTGCCTGGATTCTCTCATGCTCACTGACCTCTGTTTTGGTGGCACATTTAGCCTGCGATTTTTCAGATTTTTGTGCTATCAATATTAATCACAGATTTATAACTTGTTAATTTCTCAGCCAAGCTCAGTATTCAGCACAGAGCCAAATCTTCAAGGATCAGTGGGACAGGGGATGCTACCCAAACCTTGTCACTCTCAGAATGCTCTTCTTGCTCCATAAAGTACACAGGCTCCCCAAAGTTCTTCCATGATCTAGTAAAGAGGTTTTTGGGAGCAGATATTGGTATGAAATGCCAGAAAAAACAACAAGCTAATGCTGTTAATTCTGTGTCATTGCCCTTCCAGAGCTGGAGAGCTGGGCGGGCTGTGCTGTCACTGCCTCGGCAGCCGCAGCCCCTGGCAAGACCTTTGTGCTCTGTGCCACACAACAAACACAGGGCAGAGACAATTCTTGTCTCCAGAGCTTTGAAACAGGACAGAGAAGAGGGCACAAAAGATCTCCTGGGAGTTCTTCTGTGTCACAGGCATAAGAAGATTGTTAACAAAACAGCGGGAAAAAAAGGAATGGAAACAGGAGACAAGGAAAGGACAGGAGAGGGCAGTGGTGGCATTTTCCCTGGGAGGAGTTGATCCTGCAATCACGGTGCAGTCAAACACTGCAAAGGGGCAAGTTAAAAACCTGCTCAGTGGTTGCAGTCTTGATGAGAGGCTACTCTAAAGAATTAACCATGATAAGAGCTATGGGTAGAGGTGTTTGCTAAGAATCTACCTCCTACTGTCCCAACCAATTCCATGTTGTGCATTTGCTAAGCAAACCATCTGTGCTTCTGAAATTACAGATGATTAATAATAGTACTTGTTAACAATATGGGCTATTCTGGGAATAGCAGAGCTGATACTGGAAGCAAGTGCAGGCCAGTGGGGCAGGGTCTGGCCTGCTGGTTGTGGTCAGCTTGGCTGGATTCCAGAAACTGAGGTTTGTAGTTTTGAACAAACATTTTAAGAAATGCCTCAATCAAGCCACCCTGTGTGGATGATGTGCACTATTCTTAGTAAATAATGAAATGTGGAAAGAAAAAAGTGACTGTGTTGTGTTGGGAAATGTATCTTTGCATCTTTGTGCATGAGTGGGGATGGAGAGGGAAGGGCAGGGTCAGATCCTGGTCCCACAGAGACAATTCCTGAGACACCCTGCATCGACCATCCTGGTGGGCTTTTCCAGTCAGGTCCTGGCTGCCTGAGCTGAGTCTATTTCCAGTGGTGAAGAATCTCAGAAGCAAATCCCGTGTAGCCTGGAGTTCCTGTGGGTGTGCCAGGGAGGCTCAGAGGAGCAGGGCTGTGCTGGTGCTGGGCAAATACTGCCTGACAAAAAGTCCCTGTCCCCAGAGGTTATAGTTCATAGCAGGCAGAGCAAACAGTGGTAGAACAAACACATGTCACCCTTCCAAACAAGGTGACACAATTTAGATCCTAAAAATGGCAAAAGGTTTTTTCTCTTGCCTATAAAATATCGTAAGGACAAACAGCTGGCTCATCCCAGCAGAGGGAGACTGGAGAGGGGAAACTGAGGGAGTGAAGAACACCCCAGCCAATTTGTTGATGACTAACATACTTTAAAACAACAGGCTGCTTTTTAAACTTAGAAGGTGACTTGCTGAGTGGTTATTGGCTGTTCATTCCTGGTCTTGATAAGAGCTCCCCCAGGACATTCAGTTCTTTCCAGCTTCTCCCGCAGGGTTTATCTGTGAACATCAGTACAGAGCAAAGGCAAGGAGGCCGGGCAGGTTGGTTTCATCTCTGCTGTGACTAATCCTGGTGTGCTGGGCTGGCTGCTCTGGAACACACTGATAGCACTGACCTGACTGGCCCTTTGCAGCATCTTCCTGCTTTAGCAGGGGGCTTGGACTGGATAATCTTCAGAGGTGCCTCCCAACCCCAACCATGCTGTGATTCCATGGTCTTCTGATGGGGTTCCATTGATAATTATCACAGGACCACCAAGGATTCCAAGAGCAAGATTCAATTGAAACTAATTTTTACCAAGCTGGGAAACCCAGAGATCAGTGTGAACATTCCAAAGGCTTTGGCTGAGGAGCTGCTGAGGCCAGGCAGGACTGTATGTTCTCTGGCAATCGAGGAATGGGAAAGGCCATTCTGGCACATCTGCCTCGTCAGAGATATTCCTACTCCGTGTGATTTGAGCTGGACCTCTGTGAGCAAAGCAGTTGGGCTGGATGGCCTCCTGAGCTCTTTGCCAGCCTAAACAGTCCTTTAATTCTACAGTTCAGATTTTTATCCTGTTTTCAATATCATGGCTGTGTTTAATATCAGTTATTTACCACTAGTCCTATATGTGTGCATCTTCAGGCCCGTAGAGATAATTTAACCTGTATCAATGGAGTCACTTTTTTGGGATTCAAAGGTGCCCAAGATGTTCTCAAAGCACATCAGGGAGCCTTATCACACTGTTGAGGATCAACTCCTTTAGTCTTATGCTTACTCACAGCATTTGCTTTTTACATATGCCTAGGAACAAATACTTTGGAGGGTGGGCACTGTATTCCACATGAGAAGTGGGGCTGGCTCTGCAGCACCACTACAGCAGAAAGATGGAAGATGGGTCTATTTTCAGCTGAGTCAAAATGTGTGGAAGCAGAATGATAAGGAACAGGTAAGAAGTCAGGGACTGGGAAGATGGGTCTATTTTCAGCTGAGTCAAAATGTGTGGAAGCAGAATGATAAGGAACAGGTAAGAAGTCAGGGACTGAGAAGCTGGGGAGGAGGGGATAGGAACCCAACTGGCCAAGTGTTTCATGTCTTAGCCCCTAGACTGCAACACAATCTCTCCCCTTCCTCTTTGGGCTCAGAAATCAAAACGTTCCTGCAAGTGAAATGAAAGGGAAATGCTTGTCTGCTATGCAAAAGCAGATAAAAAAACCAAGGGAAACTTTCAGAAAGATGAGCCTGCAAAGGACTGCTTGGGATGCTGACTGAGGGCCCTTCTCAGAAATACCAAGATATACAATTGGCTTTGTTGCCTTAACAATTTTATTCTTAAGCTAGAGTTTGGTCTGTGCTGCTCCCATGTTTGGCAGCTCTAGAATCGGGTTGTTGAATTGGCTGGAAGCCTTCTAATTTTCATTCAGCCTTAGTTTATTAGTAATCAGTTCATGCCTATTTACTCTTACTCCAACAGTAGTATTCAGCTTAATCTGTTCTTTTCCTTCCTTTCCTATTTCCCTTGATGCATTAGTAGCCATAAATCATATTCTTTTTCATGCTTCATTTTGCTAAGTTTACTGACCTTCTTTCTTGAATCACTCCCTTGCTCGAGGAAAATTCATCTTTGCTAGTTCTGAAGACTTGAGGGACTGGAATTTACGTTGCCTGAGCTTGTGGTAAATAATACATCTATGTTGTAATGTGGGAAGAAATAAAATGTTCTGCAGAATAAGGCCTGGTCTTAGCAAACAGGCCCATGCACAGGGATTTAGGGGCTGGAATGGAAAGCTGAGAGTCTCTCCGGCTGTGCTCTGAGCTGGAGCCTGGTGGGTTTGTGGAAGATGAGGAGTGGGGCCAGAATGGCTCTTTGTGCTCAGCTCCCACAGAAGTTGTCCTGTGATCCATTGCTGGGGGCTGAGCCCATTTTGTGAGTGGGATCTGACCACGGGCACTGACCACAGGCCAAGGGAGAGATGGCTGCAGTATCAGTGTTTCTAGATGTTGTTATTTTATTATTTTTCTTGAAGTTGAACTTTTCCTGCCAGATGAGAAATACCAATTTTTGTGTTAGTTGAGAAAAATTGGAATGGATGAACCCTAAAAGCTCAGAACTGAGAAAGGAACTGAGAAGAGCCCAGGCTTTGCCCTGGTGAAGTCGCAGTGGTGGAGGCAGCACGAGCCACGCACGGAGGTCAGGCAGGGGACAGGAGAGCCTTTAGGGTGTCCCAGGGATGTCCCAGGGGCGAGGGGAAGAGCAGAGCCCTGGCTCCAGCCTCTGGTGCTCCTTGGCTGGGAATTGCTGCCCCACTTCTCTTGTCAGATAAGTTAATCAGTCCTCTGTGACAGCAGCAGCACTTTGTGCTGAGCAGGCTGGAAATGCAGTTTAGCCCTAATGGAGTTGCTCATGGTTTCATTCTTTGGACAAGTCTATACTGCTGAAAAACTTAATCACTGCATTTTCACTTGCTCTGATTTTGGATGTATTTGTCTTTTCACTACCAATTTTCTGAGCCACTCACACTTTCTGCTGTCATCTCAGTCCATGAGATTTGTTCTGATGTGTCTGTGTTAAGTTTTTCATTATCTGTCAGTACTCAGAGAGAAGAGCAGGGGGAACCTGCCCATGCAGCTTAAATACAATTTAATTAGTAGTGATTAATAAATCAGATATTTGATAATTTTGGTCTGGCCTGAGTTCAAGCTCTTGTTCCCTCCCAGCGGTGGGAGGGCTAGTTCAGCCAAAAAAAATCCATGCCTAGATTTTTACTTTCGGGAAGTTCAGGCATTTGAGATCCAAAATTAGGTTTTCAGTTTGTGCCAGGAAGGAATCAGCCACTAGATTAAGAATTTGGATGCTTTCCCTCACAAAAATTTCTGGGAGTTGTATGTCAGATCCAGGATTTCAGATCTATTCCCAGAGTAAGTTCAGCACTAAAGCTATGCCTCATCTTCTCATTGCAGAGGTAGGGAGGAAAAAATGAAAAATTAACTTGAAGGAAGAGGGGGGGAAAAAAGAAGAGAAAAAGAAGTAGGAGAGGAGAAGTGATAAAGGTAGTTAGTCACATGGTGATTGGGGGATGGAGATCAAGGGCACAGGGATGCAGTTGAAAGATCAGATAATAAATGTTGCTTTGTATAAAAGGTTCTCCTTTCCATGTTCCAGTGGCTCTCCCAGACACTCGGGGTCAAGGGGTTATTTTTAAGTTGGCCATTGATTCATACAAGATGCCTGGTTATGAAATATGGGAATCTTTCAGCAGAGGGAAAAACTTCCCCGCGAGCGACTGCCTGGAAACCCACAGCAGGGAAGGGTTAATGGTTGCTCAGTTTACAGCTGGGAATTGCTGGTATCCAGGAAACAACGCAGAATGCACAAACCATGAGACCAGCTGGAGCCTGCTGGAATCCCATTCATTTTGGCAGAGGTGTCTGTGGTCTCCAATTCTGACATCACTGCATTTGCGTCACACAGGAATGCCTTAACCACTTCTCCCTTTCTATTTTTTCCTGTCTCCCTCTTATTTCTGTGGCTGACTCAGGTTTGCAGAGCAATGAGAAGAGGTAGATCACAAACCCCCCAAATCTGCTGTCCTCGATGTAGCTGGTAGGTGGCTGCACCCAAGCTGTCAGATGCAGATTTTGGGGTGTGGGAGAAGCCGTGCTCAGGGAGTGTGGGGTGGATGGGAATCACTTCTGTTCCCAGTCCTGTGGCTGTGGCAGAGCCCAGAGAGGAAACACTTCTGGGGTCCAGGAGTGTGTCCAAGAGCTGGAACCCCCTCTGCTCCTTGCTCCCAGAGCTCCCTGCTCAGTGCTGCCTCTTTCCTGCTCATACAGCAAAATCCACTTGAAGACACAAGTGCACGCTCTGGTTCTGCTCTGTAAGAAGTTCTGAGACCCAGATCACCTGGAGCACAAATAAGAAATCTTAGACCATTAAAGATAGACTGTCCTGCTCCTACCTACTTAACTCTCTGGGCTTTGTTTTGCTGAGCTATAATCTCTGGGCAGTCATCACTCAGCTCTTGTGATTTTGCTTCTGCTGCCATGTCTGTCCCTTTGCACCCTAAGCAAAGCTTGAAATTCTTTACTACTGCCTGTGTGCATGAAATACCATTTTAGGGTCCCTAGACTTCTGTTGGTCTGCAGAACCTGCTCCCATAGACATAATGTTAAAACCTCATTTTTCCTCTTTAATATCAGCATGAACACAAAATTGCACTGCTAATTTTTGAGTTTAGTTTGATTGATCAAACATGACCAACTACCACGAAGTAGCTGAAAATGCTTGCAGCTGCCTTTTGGAGTGGTGTGCACAGAAGTTGTGTGTCACCTGCTGAAGTTGGCTGCTCACAGCAAGAACCCCTCTGCCCAGGGGAGGCTGTGCCCCATCCTCATTTTCCTCTGGAAAGGCCTGGCAAAAGTGCCAAGTGTGTTCTGCATGGAAGATCCTTTGTTTAGAAAACATTGTGACCTCAAAGGGCTATGTTAAGGGAAATATATTCTGTTTAAGTATTTCAGGACTGCTTCTGAAGCCTGCTTGTGTCTGGTATTTATCTTCAGCAGCTGATTTACAACTTCACTGCTCTGCAAGCAACCACTGATTATCCTGTTATTCTTCTTCTCATGATTAACATTCTAAGCCTCAATGTTCAGCCTTAATATAAAGTGCAGAATAGAGCAATCATCACAAAGGAATCACTGGGGTAATCCTGAGAAAATGCATATGTGTGACTGGGTCACCAGGGAAATGGAAGAAAATCCAAAAAGTGCTCTTGGAAAATTTGGAAGGAGATAGACTGTTAAAAGACTGACCTAGATCTATGTTCTAGAAAATATTATCTACGAAATTAATCCAGATTATCTATGTGCAAGTTTTTCGCTATATAATCTCCCTTTCTCAGTGTGCTCTGATTAATTTAAAGATTTTCTTCTTTTCCTCTACATGTTTACACAAATATTTATCCTGCTATAAATAGATGTGCACTCACACCCTCAGCCAGGTTTTCAGACCCCGCAGGAATGTCTCTGTTGAAAGATTCCTGGTCGGGTGTATGTGATGATGAACCTGTCATTCCCACTCGAGGCCGCATGGGCTGTGCTCTGGGCAGGGTCTGCAGGATGGAATTTGGGACTTCCCATGTCCCTAACTGAGAATGCCCATCCCATTCCTTTCCAGGTGTGAGGAACACGGGCTGGGCCAGCGTGAGATGCTGCTCAGGTGGCAGCCTGGCCTGTCCTGGTCCGTGTGGGCTGAGCCATCACCTCTGTGTGCACGAGGGAGAAGAGAAAGGCATCCCTCCTCCTCCTCCTCCTCCAGCCGTGCATCCCATGGCTGCTGCACACATTTGGAGGCATTGGAACAATCCAGGCTAATCTGTGTTTTGCTTCCAGAGGGTTGTTACTGATCCTAGTGAGAGATTGTAAGGGTGGAAAGGAGAACAGGACAGAACATGCAAGCACCAGCCCTGCTAGGCTGAGGAACACAGCCAGTGTGAGTCCATGGCACACAGGTTTCACAGCCAGCCTCCAGAGCCCTTACGAAACTGGCTTTGGAAGTCCTCGGCACATGGATTTTGCTAGATTCCTTGGCATTCTTAAATTTAAGTGTGCCACCAATCAGTTATTTATAAACTGCAATTCCTGTCATAGGGTCCTAACACAAAAAGATGGAGATTTTCAGGAATTCTGAGCTTTAACAGTTGCCAGTAGCTTTCCTGAGATCTGCTGAATGTTTATTGCAGTGACCTCTTTAGGTACAGAAAATCTGAGAACTTCAACTTCTGCTCCCAGAATGAGCAGTGAATTTCTATGCATTTGCTATGCACCTCTTCTTTCTTATGAAGAGTTTGTTCCCTGGCCTTGGGGATGGGGCTCAGAAGTTCAGAGTTTAGCTTGTTACAAGGTTTCAGCTTTCCAGAATGCTTTGATGATCTGGACTGGGTGACGCCTCAGACCTTGTGCTGTGGCATTTGAGGCAGTGGACCTACTCCTCTTCCCATTTCTGGTGCATTTTTGCCACCGGCAGAAGTAAGGCTTTTCCTGACAGGCAGGACAAAGCAACAGAGGTAAATAACCCCTCCATGGAGAGTGCAGTGCTTTAGGTGTGTGTCTGTCACACACACTCCTGAGCCCTAAATGGGGCTTGCAGACAACGCCAATAAACACAGCAGTTCCCAGTACTCTGCTGGGCTGGCATCCACGCTCACAGGCGTTGCTGGCCCCCTGGCACAGGAGATGTTCCCGGGGCGGATGGCACCCAGCGGGATGGCACGGGCAGGTGGCCGGTGCGCTCCGGGGACCCGAGTGTCACACTGCTGGGGAGCGCAGCCCGAGCTCTGACCGTGCCTCCAGCTACGGCCACCAGAGCAAACACCTGGCATCATTTAACTCGGCTCAAAATATGTTTTTTCACATTAGATCTGAGGAGGAATGTGCCTCTGACCCTCCCGGGTGTGGTGTGAGGAAAGCCACAGCCACTGGGGGAATGTCATTAGCGTCAGTCAGGCAGAGATCAAACCCTCCCCGCCCTCCGTGCCGCGGTGTGAGTGTGTCACACGCGCCGCTGGCAGCAGCCGCTGCGTGCCAGTTCTGCACAGCCTGATCTCAGCCCTCGGTGTTTATTTTCTCCAGGCAGGATCTTTCCTTGTTTACCAGCCTTTTTCATAATCAGGTCACCCATCTTGGACTGTTCGAGCTGGGGTCACCCCAGCACTGGGAGTCACTGGGAGATTCTGTGCTTACCAGTCTCACCCTCCTTATCTTCCCATTTCTGTTTTCACAGATCCTGTCTTCGTCATAAGCAACATTTCAGTCTCAAAGCTGTATTTTGAAAGGTAGCTTGGATTTCAGTCAGGATCTCTTAGAGATGCTGTCCAGCCTGTCTGGCTGTCCTGGTGCACAGCCCCCCGAGTGGGAGATCTGGCATTCCAGGAACTGTCTCTGCCTATCCTTAAGTGAAACGATGACAAACTGTAGTTAAGTTTGTGGTACAGCATAGGAAGTTTTGTACCAATTTGGATGTAGTAATGACATTTTTAGATGAACTCAGTTCCCACTAAAGTCAATGGCAGGAGTGTTGTGTTGATCTTATTTTTTAATATAATGTAACTTAAAGCTGAGGCTTTAAGCTTTTAACAAACCTCAGCTTGGCCTTGCACTTACTGCTTGTAATGGCAAAGTATGACCTGACATAGAAAACCAATCAAAAGAGCTGAACATTCAAAACGAGGTGCAAAAGAAGCCATACATATAAAATGAAACTGATTTTGGATCAAGTCTGGGTGCAGATGCCATTTGAAAATTGAACATGCTGTGTCACCTTCTTCATTCTCCATGGTCAGTATTCGTATTGCATCTCTCCCTTTTCTTGTCATCACTGTCTATATTTTGTCTATGATTAGAAGAGGAACTAAAGTCTGAAAGGCCATCAGAAGATAAAAACCAGCACACTGAAGTACCCTGCCTGAAGTCATGTGGCAGGCCAATGGTTGCTTTTAAATCAGGTAAATAAATGTTGTATTACAACATCAAAATAATGGAAAAGATTGTCTGACAACAGTCTGGGCAGCACTGGAGAGCCGGGTGCAGGAGCTGCAGGTGGTTATTGTGTGAGTGGAGTTTACAAAGTCAGTCCTGAGGGGATGTTTTGCACTCAGATGAGGGATGAGGGCTCTGGCCCACCACAGCTTCCTGTCTCCCTCCCAAGAAGAATCAATGTCTGTCACATCTGTAAAGTCACACTACATTTCAATTATTCTCTGCATTTTTCTTTAATTATGTCCCCTTTTTGCTTCTTAGGAGACTCTTAAAATTTTCAAATATAATAAGAAATAATAATAACCAATTAAAAAGCTGTGGGTATTAAGTGGGAAATAACAGACTGAAACAAAAGTCAAGGATTATCCTGGGAAATGACGTTTATGGATCCTGGACCACTCAGTTCTGTGAGGCAATCTGAGGTTTTGGCTGGGCTTAAAAATGCGGCGGCACAGCTTTGCAAGGCAAAGCTTTGACAGAAATCGCCCGAGTGGATTTTCTGCAAGGTTGGGTGTGGAGGTAAAGCAGCTCTTGTGTCTCCACTCCCCTCACCAGCACTGCTGGCCCTGTCCCTCGTGCTCTGTCACACGGGACCCTGTTTGTGTCAAGGCTGTGGCTTTCCCTGGGTGACCCAGGATGGTCCTGGCAGCAGCCAGGGTGTAGACATGGTTATACAAGCAAAAAAAAAAAAAAAATTTCCCCTGTATTCTGCATTTTCCTTGTAAAGTTAATGCAAACCAGATGGGTGGACACATTTTTTTTAGTTGTAACTCCACCGGGACAACCAAATATTATTTATGCACCGTATGGTGAGCACTGAAGGGATGGGTGAAGAGGTTTTGTATGAAAAGCTTTGTCAGGCACAACCCAAACGTGCACAGGGGGTCCGAGAGGTTTGGTACACACTGGGCTCTCCAGAAGTGTTTGTAAGCAAGGTGTGACAGCAGATAACAGCCCAGTCAGAGAGCTGCCCTTGGACAGGATGTTTATGGAGAGAGGACAGGAATTTGGGAAGGGTATAGGAATGTATAAAATCAGTTCAGATGACACTTGCTTTGAAGAGACAGCCAATAGGGAGGAAGTTGCAAGGTCCAAATGTTGCATTGTTTGGTCTTTCTCTTCTTTTATGGTTGAATAATGGCGTTTAAAGACATCTTATTCAAACATAATAAGTTTTATCTTCCAAAGTGGCTGAAAAAGATGATATCTTTTCTACTAAAAAATCCTGCCTAGAAAACCAGCATGTGAAAGCATTAGCTACTAAAAGTAAGTCTGATTAATTTAACCTTTGTTGTAGTTTGAACACCTTAGGTCTCAGTAATGAAGACACTTTTAATTTTAACTGGGCCCTAGGCTTTAACATGAACTGTGTGGCATCTCTTGAAGTCTGCACTCCGTGATTCATGAGTTATGTTCTGATAACACCATCAGACCAAACAAAGTCAAGAGGGAAGAAAAACTCTTTATCAGCTATGCAAACATGAACACTTCTGTGGAAGTGCAGGACCGAGGATTTATCCTTATAAATCCCTGTGACCATCAGATGTTAGGTGGAGCTCAGGACAGCGAGCACCATCAGACTAAATTGGTGTCATTGCTTGAGTTTGGAGTACTCACCTAGGAAAGGATTGGGTACAGTCTCAACACGGATTTCTAGACCTGATCTTTTTTGTGCAGCCTTTCTCATGTGAATCAGGCTTTCAGGATCAGGATCGAGGCCCTCATCCAAAGGCTGCTCAAGTCAATGGAAAAACTCTCATTGTCTTTAGTGAGCTTTGGATCAGGCCCCAAAAGTTGAGTCATACTTTGAATGGAACATTGTTTGAAGCAAAACAGGCTCAAGGCTTCATTCACGTAGAGGTTTTAACTGTTCGGTGAAATTTCCCAAACACTTCCTGTGCTCTCCTGCCTGCTTCCTGCTGCCCCTTCTCCCGAGGGGACACATGCCCACGGAGAACCTCATGAGCCCAGTGCCTGGCTCCAGTGTCTTCAGCCTGTTCTCTACCTTCTCTCTATGAAATGATGGCCATGTGACCAAAGTGCAGATGTCCCATTTCCCCCCAGGAATGTAGGGAAAAACATCTTTAGTTCTTTGAATTTCAGTCTTAATATTACCATTGGTATCAAGCAGCGAGTATTTGTTGGATCACATTTTATTTTCAATTCCCACACACAATTCTGTGACTCCAAGCATTCTTAGGGAGCCTGCTGCTTCTGGATGGAGAGGGCTATAGCATTTGGCCAGAACTCTTCTTTGGTGAGCAGAGGTGGCAGACCAGCTCTTCTATTCAGTAGGGTTTCAGCACACAGAAATAGTGGTTGTGCCTCACACTTGTTGCTTTAGTGCTTATTTCACCTCAGCTGGGCAAGGACACTGGATGGAATGATGTGTTTGTACTTATTTTTATATGTGACATTTAAGAGGCAAAATAAAGCGTGAAGATTTTCTCCAGATGTGTTTATAATAAAGATCTAGAAATATGAGGGCTGTTTTGTTGACCTTATGTACAGGTACCTTATATTTACTAATTTGCTATCACCACTACACAAGTGATCCATATCCCCTGAAACTGTGCACAAAGGAACATGGAGCACGTAGCCCATGCTGTGGGAAACACACCTCACACACTCCGTGGTCCCCAGACCCCTCACTCTGCACACTCTGCTGGGTCAGGACACGCCTGAGTGCAGCCTGCACGTACCAGACTGGCACACCCAGTTTGGCACAGGGGCACACACAAACCCCCAGACCAGGCCGCTGCCTCTGCAGGACGGGGGCATCACGTGGGGTTGGAGCCTCTGCACGTCGAGTCAGAGGGGCAGTTTTTTTGTCTAGGTAAAGTTAGTTCAAGTTCTCAAAACATTTTGTTCTCTCCACTGGGTTCCAGTGTTCACCTTCCCAAACTGTCCTTGAAGGACATGCAGGCATCACCCCAAAATAATTAACAGCCCAGTAGGCAGGACAACTAGTGGGGATGTGAGAGATCTCCAAAGTCAAACCCAGGAGGAGAAGTTATGCCACAAGCCTGATGTGAGGGTATTTCTCACCAGAGCAGTGGCTGCTTTAGGGCTCTCCTGTTGTGATCTTCTATTTTGATTTAAAATTCAGCAGATCACTGGACCTAAATACAGAGATCATTTTGAACCCCAAATGGTCAGAGTACTTCTGTGGGATGTGGGAGACCAAGTTCAATGCCTATTTAATATTTATACAAAACAGGACAGTTCCAGTGCCACACTCCCATTAAACGTTTCAGGTTCAACACGGTGTAATTTTCCTTTAAGAAAACCTACAGAGGAACTCTTCGCCAGAAAATTCCCAAGTAGCTTTTCCCCTTTTACCTACGGGCTGTGCCAGAGTAGCTGACGTACAACGAGATTTTGCCCTCAGTAATTTTAAGTCCATGGGTTTTTCCTAAGGGTGATTCATTTTACAAAAACACACAACAAATAAACAAACACATCACTGGAGTTAAGAAGCAGCATGTGCTATGGATTAGGGAAAAGAGCACCCCTCGAAAGCCCAGCTGTCATGTTCAGTATAAAGATAATGTCGGCTTTTTCCATTCCATTGTCTTCCTTTCTGTCTACTTTTCTCTCACTGTGTCTCCCTTCATTTAGTCCTCACTCTCTGTGTCATTTGTTTGTTTCCCTTGCTTCTAGGCTTTGTCTAGACCAGGGTGTGGGATGTCTTGGCCAACACCAGCTAACAGTAGAGCAGATAATACAGTGAGCCTCAGACTTGTTTTAAATGGACTTACTTAGATACACTAAAATACTAAACATCATCTTGTCTGGATGAGCTGTTTTTTCCTCTGAAATGAGTGTTAGTCCTTTCTAGAGTAGTGTCAATACCAGTCCCGTCACCATCCCTTCTGAACTCCTGCCAGCCTTGCACAAAGCAGCACTGATCAGCCTGGCATGTCCAGTTCATCCTCTTGATCTCTCCCCAGAGGGAGAACTGGGTTTGCAGGCAAATGTTTTCCTTTCTGCAGCCTCGTTTTTGTTGAGAATGACATTCCTGCAGTGTGCTTGACTTGAGAAGGGGGGGTCAAAGCACATCTGGTGCTTGGAGCAGGACCTCAGGTGCTGGGGAGTCTATTCCAGGGATGCAGGACAATCTCTGTTTCCTTATAAATGAACTTTAACTGAAGTGAGAACATAGGGCTCCAGTGTTTGCCAATATGCACTGCAAATACAATAGAGGGAGACAGGGAGAAGTGAGCAGAAGCAGCTTAGGACACAAATAGGAAGGAAAAAAGTCATAATTTGATTTCAAGTATTAGTTCCCACCTAAACTGAAATTTCAATTTTTTCTCTTCCATCTCCCTCCCCACCCAACTTTCTACAGCAAGGTTGAGCCTCTCCAGTGAAATTACAGTGATTGTCAGCTCAAGGAACTTGATCAAAATTAAATCCATTTCCCCAATAGGTCCACACAGGTTTTTTCTTTCATTTGTAGGAAATGCACATGTGTAACTAAATCCACATTTGGCAAAGATAAGACTTTTGAATCAATTCACAATGAGTCTCATTCATTCCACTGTAGCTGAAGCACAGCATCTCACCCTAGAATGTGATTAGCTTCTCCATATAGCAATATCCCTGGCCTTTTTTTTTCTTTGAAGTGTATGCTTGGTGAGGCAGAATGTACCTGGAATGTATCTTGCTGCAGCAGACACAACAGCTCTGCTCCTTGGAAAGTGACACTCAGAATTTCGTAGCTACAGTCCAGCTGCCATAAGAAGAGATGATTAATTAGCCACGAGCTGGGGCGGGACAGGGGGATGAGGGTTGGGAACGGGCAGGGAAATGGCTAAACAGATTCAAGGAACAGTAAAGCAGGCCAAGAGCTGGAGGAGAACTGCTGGAGAGATCTCTGGTTTGAAGGCCAAAGATTTCCAGGCAGAAGCCAGAAGGGCTTTATAAACGTAAATGAGTGGGTGGACAGAATAGATCAGCCATGTATTCAGAGGTCTTGCGATTCACTGACCCTCTTTAGCACCAGATGCTGCTTTTAATGCACAGCTGGCTGGTGGAGGAGTATTTCTGTGTAAACAGACTGCGAGATGGATCTAATATCCAGGCTGGAGCCCAGAGCTGCTTGCCCAGTACTGTACTTGTCCTGGGTGGAGGCTGGGATCTTTTTGATCATGTCCCGCACGTTGTACTGTACTGGGGTGAATCACTTCCTGCCTCTGCCCTTTCTGCTTGTGCTGCATCACGGCGCTGCTGCTCTGGGACTGGATCCTGCAGCCTTGGGCTGAGCTGTTTGTGTGCTCGGAGCTCCATCCTGGCGCCTGCTCGCACGGAGAAAAGGCTGCTCTGCCTCTAAACTGCTGTGTCATCCTTCGTTATTAATGACCGAGAACCACATGACACAAAGTTCTGGGAAGCTCGAGCAGATTCCAGGAAGGGGTCAAGGAGTTCAATAAACAGTTTTATTAGAACTTGAATTGCAACCAAAAGGCTACACACTGACTTTTTTAATAAAAACCTTTGTGAGTGTTACTTGAATTTAGAAATCCTGTGAATGGCAGCAGAAGCACACAGGGTTATCTTTTCTTCCTGCTGATTTTTATGTTACTGATAGTTCACAGTTGTCCTCGATAAGGAAACCCGAGTGCAGCCCCCATTTACATTTTCCAGTTGCCTTTCCAGCTTCTTGGTAAACTGTAGGGTTATCTGAATTGCCAGGGTCATATTCTTGCCTCAGTGATACTGGTGGAGATTCAGAGATGAGCAGAGAGATCCTAGACTACACCAATGTCTCACACGACTGTAGCACCTCGTGTGGGCAGGTCACCCATCCCAGTAAAGGAGAGACAAACTCCAGGTGAGGGCACTGCCTCAGTGGGGTGCAGGTTGTCATTCAGGGTGACAGATTCCAAGGGAACACACATTGCTGAGGAACCCCGGAATGGGAGCCCACACCGGTGTGGCTGGGGGCAGGACACAGGGCCAGTCCCAGCAGGCAGATGGCCACCTCTCAGTGTCCCCAGCACAAGTGGCACTCATTGGCTCTGCCTCCTGGCAGCAGTCCTGCCAGCTGAGTAAGTTGGTGCTCTGTAAAAAAAGAATTTTTCAGTAAATTGCCTTTGCTAAAGTAATTGCCTTTACATTATCTCTGCCACACACTCATTAAGAACAACTGCAGTTCTGTCTCCCTGAACATGCTTTCAGTTAATGCTCCTGGCTGCACTCCGTGTTTGCTTGTGCTGCCATCAAGCACTGTGAGGTGTCTAGCACAGCGTGGGGTATCAATGGCTCAGTGTGTTCATTCATCAGTTTGTATGTATCAGGAGAAGTGGGAAACAGGAATTCATCTCCCTTGCGAAGTGGTCATAAAGCATCCATTACAATAAATATTAACGATGCATTAATGAGCATTGCTATTTCACTGTTACTAATGAGTAACAGTGGCACAGAAGTTAAGAGTTCAGGCCAACTTATTCTGACATAAAATTAAGGTGGTTTTTGGCCTTACTAGAAAGTGACCAAGTTGCTGCTTGAAATAAATAGAAGAGCTAAAACCAGAGGCTGTGTGTAGCTCATACTCTACTGATCTGTCCATAGGACAAAATCCTTAGTGCTGGCCTTTGCAGGCTGTTTGCTGCAAACCACGGCTCTGTGGGAGAATGTCCAGCAGCTTTCACACTGAACACACAGACCAGCATTGCCCCCCAAATGTAACTCAATTTACCAAAGCTCTGCACTGGGTCATTCCTGGGTGCTGTAGCTGCCTTTGGGGTGAAACACAGCGAGTGCTCAGCATAACATACAGAGCTACTCAGCAGTCTTTAATGGAGGAAGTGAAAAATACTGCATCTGTTTGAAATAAACGGGGAATTTTAGGGAGGTAGAATGGAATTACCCAAGCTGGGATCTGACTTCAGTTAACTGGTGTTAACTCTTGCAAAAACAGCCTCAAATTTTTCAGTGATCGCACTGGTCAGAAGTTCAGTCTGACCTCTTGTCCTGGGGATGGCATTCCAAACCTCCTGGTACCTCCTACCATGGGGAGGTGGGCTGGCTCACTGCTGACTCAGAGAAAATCACTGCTGCTAATCTCTGGAGCTGCTTCCACAGCACTTGGAGTTTATCAAAGCCTTCACCTCAAATGTGCCATCACTCGTCACGGCTGTTCCAAGGTTCCTCATTAGAAAAGCTTTCCTACGTGTCGTATCCAGTCTGTTGGTGCTGCTGGACAATGACCAGTCCCTGCAGTGGTTCTGTGCCCTCCACATCGGTCATTCCTGGTCTGATGCACGTTATCTGCAGAGGCTGCTCAAGTTCTGGGGTACTGCAGAAACTTTACTCTCGCAGAAGTTGCACATAGATATGCAAAAGATTCATTTTCATGCCAGACAATTTGCATCTTAGGAAAGGCCTAAAGCTGTGGCTGGAAGGTGTAATTGTGGTGTATCCAGGGAGCTCTGAACTCCTTTGAGGAGCAGAGGCAGCAGGAGCACACTGACAGAGCCTCCAGCTTTCCGAGGCTGTGAGTCTCCTGCTGCTCTGCTCACAGGGAAGGGCGATGCAGAGCTGCAGATCACCTTAAACAAAAGCACTTTGCTTTGCCCCAAAAGATGAACCATCTCCAGTCAAACTGCTGCACGTTCACAGTCAGTCAGCCTCACAGGTTCCAGGGATTTCCAGCCTCGTACCAGAGGCAGCAGAACTGAGACTCTTGCTCTTCTGTGCCTTTATGGCCTGTGGTGTCTGTCCTGGTGGGGGTGAACTCTGGGGGATTTTCCCACAGCTGGGCATTTACTCTTCTCTCTCATCTGCTTTCTGTGCTGGTGAGTACCAGGTCACTGCTCCTGAAGCTTTTACCTTCACAGATGTGTTCATTAAAATTCTTTTCTGTCTGATAACTACAGTGAAACACAAAATGTTAAGAGAATTTAAACTTGTGTCTTTATATCAGATCTGGTGGAAAGCTGCCAGTTGCTTTGAAATTATACTGGTGGATAAAGAGACACGTGTATGTAACATATGCAAACATAGCACAACGACATAAATCCCATTTCCTTGGGCAATCAGGTTAAAGATAAGAAATCTGGCAAGAAAGAGTCACTACAGAATGCTCTGCCAAAGATGAGGTTGGCATGAAAATGGAGGAGATGGCAAAGGAAAATTTAACATTTCGTTGGATAACTATTTCTCCCAAAGTTTTAATCAAAATGTTTTGGCAGAATTTATTTTTAACAAAAGAAATAATATAAAATGAAACTTGATTTTCTAGCACTAAAATTTCCATGGAAAGTTTTAGATCAGGCACAGTTAGAAAGCCCAAGAAAGATACGAGGCAGCAACAAAACCTGACAGACTGATCTCTTTTAGCTGGAAAACATAAGGATCAACAGAAACATGGCATGTGGGAAAAATATACATGGATTGAGGTGAAAGTTCTTAGGAAGTGGGGACCATTCAGTAAATGGCTTTGCATTTGGGTGACAGTGAAAAAAATTACCCTCAGAAGTTGTCCAAGCAACAGTGTCTTGTTTATATCTTGTGGTCTTATGAGTAACTGACTGGAAAAAAACAAGAATGAAAAGATAACAATTACAATAAAATTAAATTAAATAAGCCAGTGACTCATTACAGAGCAGTAAAAACAAAAACAAGATCATTTAGGTCCCAATAACAACAAGAGAATTAAAAGGAAACACAAAAATGGCTGGACTGTTTTCCTTATATATACAATCAACCACTTGGAGACAGGAGAGGAGCAGAGCCCATCACACAGTTACCCAGTGGAAGGCAGAGAATACAGAAAACATGCACTGTGATGCTACAGTACTTTGGCAATGGTAATTTGAGTGGGAAAAAGCTTTTTCTGAGGTGCCATAGAGGGACGTTTATCTCCACGCATCCTGGCAAGGCACCCCACTGGAGCTGACGGCAGGATTTATCCCACAGTCTTGCTCCATAAATGACTTTTCTTAAGCAATATTGTCAGGCTTTAGAAAAGTGTTATCAGTGAAGACCCATCCGTGATCTCCTTCATAATTCCGATAAAGACTCAGGGCTAATCCCAGAGTAAATGCAACCCAAGGAACTCTTGGAATATTTAAGAAAATGAGCTCAATTTCATGACTCTGCTGGGACAATTAGTGAAGTTCCTGTTCTCCCAAAGCACAGAGATGTTTGGAGCTGCACATCCCGAACTCGGTGCTGTTCACAGAAATCGCAGTGGAATACTGAGGCCTGCATGGCTGCATGCTTTGATTTAGCAAAAACTCTAAAAGATTTATTCTGAAAAAGAAAATGTATTACACAAAAGGGTACTTTGACTTTTCAATGCTATTCAATTACCAATGCCAATAAGAAGCTGAAAAACTCAGGGTAGAATATCAAAATTCCCAAATTTTGGGGTCATTTGTATTGGCTCACCTCTGAACAAATTTTATTTCTCTGCCTCTTTTCACATATTCCAGTGCTCTCACTGATCTCTAAAGTATCCCTTCTTCAGTATCTGAAGTGTGATGGAGAGAGGAGCACAGGGACTTTTGGACTGGATTGGGGTTATATTTGACGGGGTTTACAGACCTTTAACTTTGCTGCAGTAGGAAGGCTGACCAGCTGTTTCTGAAGCTTTAGAAATTGTGTAAATACATCTTGTTTAGTTCTACTTTAGCATTGCATCCAAAGAACAAAAGCCACTTTATAAACACGAACAAAGAGTGTTCATTCCACTAATAAGGTAGAGCAGTATCTTGGAGGAAAACAAGACACAAAGCAGCGAAATGATTTCCCCATATTTGCCCTGGGAGCCACTAGGAGAGCAATAAATAGAATCTAAATCTCCTGACTGCTTGTCCTGTGCTTCAGCCACGAGACCAGGCTGCATCTGACAGGCCGTGATGTCTGGTGTGAGCATTGTTGTGCTGCACAGATGGTAAATCCTGGTGCGGAGTAAACAGGCCGAGCAGGGAACAGCTGCACATGCCTTTGTGACAGCCCCGTGCTGGCCGTGCGGGACATTTGCACCGGCACATCTCCTGCCCTGCCCTGTCCTCCTGTGCTGAGCTGTTTACAGCCCGCTTCCCTGGAAGTCAGCACAGCTTTTCACAGCTACTCCTTCAGTTCTTGAAAAGACATGACTCAAGCGCTTTAACTGTTTCGCTGCGGGGCTGCTGTGGCTGCTGCTCCGTGCTGGGGCTGCCCTGCCCTGCGCTGGGCAGGAGCGTTCTCCTGGCTGCTCCTGGCCCTGGGAGCTGCAGCCGGGAGGGGAACACAGCTGCGCTGATTTCAGGCTCCCTTGCCTTCACCAGGCAATGCTTTTCAAGGCTTGTAGGGCTGAACAAGCACGTCCTTCACGAGCAGCTCAGGTCTTTCACCAGGAAAGATGCTGCCTGACTGAGACCACATATGGCAAGGCCACTCTCAGTTTTGGATTTGTACACATGGGCCTTTCCCTAGGGAAGGAGCTGTCTCTTCAGTCAAGAAAGCTTAATAGGAAACATTTTGTTGCCCCCAGCTTCTCCAGTCCCGGCTTACCAAAGGAATGACTCTCCTGTTGTGTTTGTGTTTGTGTTACCCGCGTTTCCTGCTGACATCAAGTTCCAGTTTGCTGGATGCTCTGGTGTATGCGTGCTCTGGTTTTGATGAAAGTGTGCTGAATTTATACTTCTGCTCTAAAATAGTCACTTACCAACTGGGCTTCATACTTTGAAATGTCACTGCCAGTGGCATAACAGATGCTTGCAACAAGCTGACAACCCAGATTTTCCACTGAGGAGTCATTCATGGATGCTGCTGTTGCAGCAGAATCTGACAGTTCTTCAACTCATAACTCACAGGTAACCACCACTTTGCTCTTCTTTAACTGCTGAAGATTGTGTCCCAGGTGACTATAAAAACTTAGCTTTATTTAATCCTCAAAATGTATTCAGTTTGCTACCAGAGGAATGTAGCAGAATCAGTCCTTGTTGGAAGATATTACAAAATAAAGGGTGACAAGAGAGAGAAAAAAAGTGAAGAGCTTGGAGCTATGAACAATGCAGAATTTTTCTTAGAGGTTATTGAAAATTCACTGGAAACCACCGAACTATAAAATCAGCGGCTGAGTTCTCATCATCTTCACTGACACAGTCAGTTCAGCATAAGCTAGGAGAGATGGACTGAGTTCACTTTTTTCCACCTCCTCCAAAAATCTCGCAAACATCCAGAAAAAGTATCCGGCTGAATTGGCATGTGCCAGGCTGAACAGCTGGGAAACAAAGAGGAGGTGTTCTGGCAGGAATGCTCACCTCTGCTTCCTGGGACTTGGGGAAACCAAGCTGTACCACTGAGCAGAACCTGCTCCCAGGACCAGAGCTGCAGCAGGAGAGGTGCAAAGGTTCACCTTGACGGGACAGAATGGCTGAAGAGAGGCACAGAGGGAGACAGGACCTGCTCAGACACAGCAGCTAAAGGAGGACGATAACAGCAGCAGCTTAAAGCTATCACAGAATGTTTATTATTCACCAGTGTCACACACTGCAAAGCTTTTTGATGTCCGCTCAGACCTGGAAGAGCTGCTGAGCCTCAAGTTGCAAGGTTAACCCAGCTTGATTCCCAGCTTGGCCAAAGCCTGTGCTTAACCCTGACATGTTTCAAACTTAAGCTATAAAGTGTCATAAACAGGGACCACTTGGTTTTAAATGTAAGTCTAGAGAGAAATTTTATGACAAAATGGTCCAGCAGGATGTTCTACTATCTCTGTCCATACAATCCTGGCTCTGCTAAATGAACTGCTCAGAAAATGAGTTTGACTGCCAGGGAATAAGATGTGTTATATCTTGCAGATATCAAACCTGTTGTTTTTGTACCTCCCTGAAATTTGTAACGGGCTTGCACCACAACAAAGTCATCAGGCAGTCAGATTGGTGGGCACCTGAGGTTCACTAAGCCAATTAAGCCACACTTGAGAAGTGTTTTGTGACAGTGAATCCGTCTGGGCCTTTACCAACACACAAATATTATGGAAAAATGTGTTTATAACTGGCATTCTTATTCCAGCAAATATTTTAGGAGAGAGCTGCACTTGGAGCAAGTGCAAGTGCTGCCACGTGGTTCAGAGTGCCGGGGTGTCACAGGGTGCCCAGTGAGCTGTGATTTGTTTCTCTGCAGCCCACGGGGAACTGGAGTCATTTGCAACAGAACTAATTCTTGTTTTGTGCAAGGCAAACCCGTGAGGGGAGAGGGGAGGAAGCAGCAGGCACACATCAAGCACTCTTTAGGCAGCAAGCCTCTGCCAAGGGGAGATAAGGAGAAATGAATTAGCTACTCTGGAACCAGCCCCGCTTCTTCTTCTCAAATAACTTCGGCTCTGTGCCTAGTGAGAGCACATCCTTGCTTTGAATGTCTTGTTTCCGTTCCATGTTAATTTTCTAGTGCTAAACTAATTTGCTGAGGCTCTGCTAATGTCCCTGCCAGAGCAGCTTCCATCGCCCTTATCTTTATTTACTCAGAAACATCATGACAGTGTATTTTAGCCCTCTTTGCCTTACAAATTATTTTCGGCAACATTCCTCATCTGTCCCAAAAGCTGCTTCCTGCACAGGGATACATCTTAGCAAGAGGAAAATGCAAATGCAGCAGTCAGGTCCTGGACACGTTGCACAGTGCTGGTGACAGAGGAGTGAGTAACTGGTAGCCCTGACCTTGGCTCAGCCAGCAGGCTGGAATGCCAGCAGCACCACAAAGCAGCACCAAGCCTGCAAATGCCCTGAACCTGGCATTTAATGGTCACTCCAGGCAGGAACCCGCTCTGAGTGAACCAGTGTGGACTGTCCCTGTCAGCTCCGAGCCACAGGGTCTGCCCTTCCCATGGCCAGCACGGCTGACTGAGCGTGGCAGCTCACAGCAAGGGCTCTGCCCTGCTCGGCAGCAGTCTCTCCTTTGCCTTTCCAAAATCTCAGCTGGTTGTCGAAGTTTTCTAGCAAGTAACTGCAGCGAGAAAGAGGGACGTGCCTGAAGTGCTGGCCCAGTGTCATGAGACAGGCCCATACACAGTCCAGAGCCCTTTTTTTGCAGGACCTGAACCTAATGGCTCCACATAATTTATTTTGAGCTCTATAGTCGGTGGACTATTTAATCATTTGGTAAGTAAAAGCTGGCCTTAGGTTTATCAGTTCTGCCCGTGTCTGCACCTCTCTCCTTGGACCATTCCTCCTTGGGGAGGACCGGGCTGTGGCTGCGCCAGGGCATCCCGCTGGGCTGGAGGAGGTCACTGGAGGGGCAAGGCCATTGCCTCCCTCCCTGCCTCCCTCCCTCCCTCCCCTTGCAGGCTGAGTGGGGAGCCTCCTTCGAATGACTCAGGATGATCCTGTTCCCTAGAGCTCACCCCAGTGTTTCCCTGACAGACAAACTGATCCCTGCCAGGAGCGGAGTGCCTTCTGTGCGATAGCACTGGAGATGCTCCCTCCCCACTGGCAAGATGCCTCCAGCAGGATAATGACATGGGGCCTTTCCTCTCTCCTGGAAGCTGAAGATTTGGGGGGAGCCTGTTCCATACCTTTGGGGGCTCAGCTATCTTCAGCTTCTTCTTCTCCTTCCTTGCTTACTTATGACACTCACTGGAACCAGATTTAATATTACTCTGCTTAGAATACGTCAAGAGTAAAGCCTTCCTCTTTTATTTTGTCTTCGGAATAAAGTCTAGGGTTACAATGATTAGAGGTTCTCTTCAGTTTCCTGTTAAATTGTTTCTAATTATACATCTCTTTTAATCACAATCTCTTGGCTGGTGCTAAAAGGAAATGCAGTAGGGTTTGGCTTGGACATCACAGCTAATGATTTTCTAGTCCTTTCAGAAGAACAAGGTACCAGTGCCACCTCTTGTTAGTAAAATCTGATAGCAACAAGCCAGTGACTAATGGTCCAGGACCAGCCTTGTTCTGTTCCACTGCTGTCTCATAAAGTGACTTTCTTGCTTAGCTTATGGGGCCATTGGGGATGTTGGACAGAACGTTTTCACACCTAGAGTACGTTTGCAACATGGAAAAATTCTGGAAGATTGTGCAGTGCTGGTTCTGGGAACAGGTAGCAGCACAGGAGTGAGCATGGACCGCAGAGCAATTCATCAGCAGAGCCCTGAACCCCAAACTTCCAGCCCAGAGCACCTGTACAGAAGCCAGGGACCTAAACCCTTGCTCCTCTCAGGAGACACAGGAAACTTTAGGAGAACAAAAGCTCTTTTTTCTTGCTCTTTTAGATTGGCAGGGAGCACATGTACTCCAAGGAACAAGAGTATCAAATTTGAATAACTGTTCATTTCTACCACAGCCATGCCCAAAATCTTGGACGGAGTTGGGACCCTGTTGCCACGTACTGATCAGAACGTGTCAAGAGAAACTGCAGCATGAATGAATAAAACAGAAACAGTGAGAAAAGGAACAAAAGTAGAAGGAGGGGAAATAATCTGAATGGGGTGAGAGAGCTGGTGATAGAGCTTGGTCAGGAAAGCCCAAGCACTGAACCCACATCTCTCGAGTAGTCAGTCGTACACTGGCTTTGCCCAGTTCCTTTTTGTATTCAGAAAGATGCCTGTACCCAGAGGTTATAGCAAAGTTATTATGAGTTCCAGTTAAGACTTTTCCTTTGTACAATGCCAGGGCTCATTCCAGTGGGAATGGAACAGGATCCCTACTTCAGCATACTTTTGATATGAACACAGATGTTAATCCAAGAATCTACGAAAAAACTAGGAACACTTGCTTTAGTATTATAAATGGATGTAATCCCACTGAAATTAATAATACAACCTGTCCCAATTGCAGAATTAAGTGTGCATTCTCTGCTCTTTTAAGATCAATACCATTATTTAGTACTGTGTCTTTTCTAATGATTGGCTAAAACCCCAATCCTGTACTTTTGACAGCAATCTCCTTGGCATAAATACATTCAGGATTTAGCTCAAGTGTCAGTGTTGGCCAAAGCAGAGCCCCAGGCTGTGTGTGCTTGGAGCAAGGTCCTGCCTGTTTGGCTGTTCCATTGATGATAGCAGCAGCCCAGCTCGCTGACTGGGGCTGGAGATGCTGAGCAGTACCAGCAGTGTTAAAAAGGAAAGCTGCTCTGAGCTCAGGGAAGCGTTGTTTGCCTTGGGCCTGAAAGGCTGAGCCTCAACTCTGCTGCCAAGCCTTGGAGCTCTCACCCCGTGGACAGACGCACACGGCTTTCCCCCATCAGTTTCATCAGAATAAAACTGTTTTGTGGTTTCTTGTTATAAACTCTTTACAGAAGCTAATTACTGTTGGCACAGAATTAACCACCAGTTGTATAAGTGAAATTTTGCTCAGCTCTGGATCCTGGCTGCACTCACAATATGGAGAGAGGAATGTGCTGCCCAGCTGTGGGTGCTACCCACAGGTGCTCTGCTGGTGCAAGATCAACCCATCTGCCCTTCAGGTAGGACTTAGAAGTCCTCTTCTACTTTTTCAATAAGCAGGGGATAAATCCCAGTGTCCTTGTCAATGTTTCCCCTCTAAACAAACTCCATTCTAACGCTCAAGTCTGCAAGCAAACTGCAGCAGCCTGCAAATGCACTGCCACATTCACCTGGGTGTTTGCTCTGCTCTGTTCCAGTGGCACACGTGGTATGCAAGGCTGCAGGGAAGGACTCCCTTTCAGGCTGGTTTGCCTGAGCAGGGGTTTTTATTCCATTCTGAATAGTTGCTTTGACTGTGGAAATGAAGGGGAAAATCTGTCCTGTGGAGACCAACCTGTGAGGTTTGCATTTTATTTATGGGAAAATAATTCAGCAGGGTCAGTGGGGCATCGGTTTACAGGATTCCCTAGCTCCACTGATGAGTAACCTGCTAATTAATAGCTTTGGAAATGCTGCCAAGATGCTGCCAGGGTGATTGCAGCACACCAGCAGTCCTCGCTCAGCTCCTGAGCAGACATTCTCAACAGCAAGCAGAGATGCTGGGATGAGCAGGGTGGCCTCTTACTACTGCCTCCAGTCTGTTTTGTTGGCCAAAAAATGTTAGATCTTGTATCTGTCCTCAAATATAGATGTTTATTTTTGTATTCCTGGTTTCATGAGTCTCAGTGGCTGAAAGTCAGCCCTGACTTCTGTCGAAGCAAGACCTCAGTGTTTTCAAAAGGAGTAACAAAAATGCAAATAGTCTGACAGTTTCCTCTTCGGCCAACAGGAATTCAACAAATAAGTCTGCACACTGTGTCTTTAAACCTAAGAAGTCTTTGTGCTGAAGCTGAGGTAAAAAAGCTACCTGTTCATGTAGGAAATAATGAGTTTATGCACTATGGTCTCCTGTTATTATATCTAAAAATCAGTACTGATCCAAACTAAATCTATCAGTCAGACATAGATGCTTGAATGATCAGTTTTGTGGGATTCCAAGTGATATTGCCAACTGCTGTCTCCCAGGAGTGTTGAATATTGGGAAAAACTGTTCTAAATCTATGAATTAATTAAAAAACCCACAGGCTCTTGTTCAGTATCTTCAGTGCAACATCCACAGTGGGCATCGAGGATAGAGGACTGAAGAAGGAACTCCATTCCCATGCTTTCTGTCCCATCTGTTCAAAATTCATCCTTCATTAATGTAAAAATTCATTTTACATTAAATGTGCTGGTTTTTTGCCAGACCTGGCTGCTGGGGAAGAAGATTTTTAAACAAAGAAGAGTTCATGTCTGAGGTGCACATAAATTGGCCCGGGTTATCCCTTACCCAGGGCTTTGCAGAGAGGAGCAGCCGTGTGCTGCTGGACCCTCAGTGTGTGTATGGATGGAAATGTGCCCCTCAGTGCCTCATTTACTGTTTGTGTGCAGGCACAGAGGAGCCAGCTTGTCCTTCAGACCATTACAGTGCTTAGTGTGGCACCTTTTCCGTGTGTTTCCAGATCAAGAATGACATTTTCGCTGTGTTCTTGGTGGCTGTGCACTTCGTGCACACTCGACCACTTCTTTCCTCTTTCAGTAGTGGACGTGGGTCCAAGTCCCTCATGACAAACTTTTCATTTTTATCATTGAAGTGCTATCTTTTCCTTGCTTCTGTCACCTTCAGGAAACCTGTTACCCAATCCTGGGTGCTCTTTGAGGAAGCAAAGATTAAGTAATAGGCAGCAACAGGGGATGTATGACACTGCACTGAGAAACTGCATCTCTGAGGGACAGCAGGTTCCCTAAATGCCGCCCAGAGCAGGGGACCCCTGGATGCTTCCCCGTCTGAAGTTCCTTTCTGGACGCTTTCTTCACTCGCTCGGTGTTTGTTCTCCTGCAACAGCAAGGAAATGAAGAAGAGGAAGGAAAGGAGGCAATGAGCACACATCTACTGAGGGAGGGGGAGATGAAGGTACTAGAGGTACCCTTACAGCTTGTGCAACTGGCCTCCAGGATCCAGTGTCCCAACAGGGCACAGAGGCAGTTTTCCTGTTAGACAAGAGCCTTGAGAAGGAAAGGAGAAGTGGGGCCCTGTGGGTTCCAGGAAATCAGTATGGACCAACCAACGCCCTGTCCAGACAGCACAGGCCCTGCCTTTGCCCTCACCCACCATCTTGTACGTCTTTATCAGTCATAGAGCAATTTTGGGTGTTGTTCAGCACCAGCTAATGACGGGTATCTTTGTCCCAAGTGAAGCAATCTGAAGACCCATTCCTTCTGTGTGACTTACCCAGAGCCCCGGAGGCAATTCCAGAGACCAGTTTTTCAGCCTGTTCACACTGTTATTTTTGCTAAACAGAGTCTAATAAGGCAGTAACTTTGCTTCCAGCTGAGCAAGAGAGGGGCAGAGCCCCTTCTCCACATGGGCTGCAGAGAGAGAATCAAGTGCTGCTTGGCCAGGGAGGCTGAGGGCAGCAGAGCAAGTCCAACCTGTGGCTGCCCAGTGCCACGGAGCCCCTTCTCCCAGGCCAGGAGGAATCTCTGCCATGCACAAGGAAACCCTCGAGCTGAGTCCTTTGCACGCTGTGCTGGACCCCGAGGACCCTGTGGCGTATGAATCACCTCCTGCTGTGGACTTCTGAGCCATATGAAAACCCTTCCCTTCTCTAGAGGCTCAAGCTGTGCACAGCTGATTTGTGGTGAGACTGGGGAATGTCCCCTGACCCACCTGGGCACATTTGGATTATTCATATGGATTATAAAGGTGTGGAAGAGTCCCAGTGCTCACCTGACCTCAGCTGTGCTGGGTGCAGTACAGGCACGAGTGCCAAAGCTGGCCCTGACCAACAGGTTCCGTGAGTGTGGGCCTTGTTTTTCACTCGGGAGAATATGGGGGTTTGAAATGTGTCAGCCCCAACACTGCCATTGAACTGAGTCAAAGGGCCCAGCTGAGTGGGTGGATTTTTACAGAAGGCCTGGCTAATTTTTAGACCATTAGTAATGTAGCTGAGGAAGATAAGGTAATGAACAGTGTGATCCAGTCTCATGCTGCAGAGTGCAGAGGGTTCAGCTGCAGGAGTTAAGAAAGAATTCTTTTCCCCGTCGGTGCCATTGCACAAGAGCAGAGGTGCCCGAGCGAGGGGAGGCAGCGGCAGCCGGGTATCGGATGTGCTGTGGTTTATTGATGACCAGTATGGAAAATACATTTCCTCTTGTGCTCCAGAAGTGGGATCTGTGTAACTGCTTCTGGACAGGCAGCCCTGCTCCTCAATTCCCAAGCAGCCAACAGGGAGCAGTGAGAGAGGAGCTGCAGCCTGGGAACTGTGTTGCAAGGGCTGGAGTTTATTCCCATCTCTCTGTGCTGAGAATGGGCAATATTGTCCATGGGGACTGTGCCACGGTGGTGTGAAACACCTTTAGTGGTTGTGAGCACTTCACATGAGGAAAGAAACCATAAAGAAAGGGATTGTTTAATATTTGGATGCACCAATTGCAAGGCTTAAAATAAGGGATTCTTTTCTCAGCGTGGTTTAGATGGATCAGTGTCATCTCTTGAAACGAGTGATCTGAATTCTTCTGTGATTGTGGAGCTGCTAGAAAAGTACAAAAATGGCCTTTACTTTCTATACAAACATTGGTCGTTTTCTTCGTAATATGTGCATCTGTGACTACAGGTAAAAATTATTGTGCAGCTCTCTAGAGATGCTCCCAGCCAAGAAAAATGGTGTAAATTCAGCTCTAATTTCACCTTCCAAAGAAAAGAAAAAGGTAGAGATGTTGAGTGACAGAGTGCACAAACTCTTCCTACATTAAATATTTTATTAAAGGCTCCATTGGGATACTAATTTATTTTAATTTTTGCATGCGGTGCTGTGCAGATCCCAGACTTGTTCACTGTCTTTGGCCCCACCAAATACATCAGCTAATGCTCTGTTCACACACAGCACATTCACAGGTGGTTATATGCCTGTATATACTGTTATAGGACATTTTTTCTTGAAGTTAGATTACAGCATAGTGCAGGTAATTAAACAGTGATCTCTATACAAATTAAAAGGGTTGGTGCATACTTTATTTTGGAAGTACAATTACAGTAATTTCGGTGCATGCTGACTGCATAACAGCACGCTGACAACCCGGGGCCGATCTGGGGATGTGTGAGTGCTGCTTGCACATGCAAATGTGAGGCTTATTCACCTGCTGCCTTTGAAGTGCCACCGCTGCACAATCCCTAGGGAAATGTGCCTGCACTCCAAGGCTCCTAAATTTTCAAATGGTTTGGGAAACAATACTTGAAAATTAAGACTCTTCTTCCCATTTCCTGCTAAACATCACCACATCTGAGCAATGCACAATACACAGCTGAATAGATGCATTTCCTTTTTCTTCTTCCCAGGTTGTGCTGGATGCCCTGGGATGCCGCAGCGCTCGGAGCCATGGCAGGCCCAGCCTGCCACCAGGGCAGCTCCTTGTTCAGTTTATTGCTGCCCGGCTCACTGCTCATTACAGCCACGGTGCAGGCTCCAGGGGAGCTGCTTCCACGGACAGCCCGTCCTGCCCCTGTGCCCGGCCCCCCAGCACATGCTGTGTGCAGCCCTGGAAGCGCCTTAATCCCGTCAGGCTGGGTTTGAGCGTATTTGGGATTTAACCGCTCCCCACGCCACTTCCCTTGTGCTGAGGCGGATTCTTGCGAGCACACTCACGGTGTTTTTCCCCCATGACCAGGCTCCGGGCCAGAGCTGGTGTCCAGGATCGGGGAGAGGAGCCCTGCAGGCTTGCCTGAGTGATGGCATGTGCGGCAAGCAGGGGCAGCACGGCAATTAACACACTGCCTGGGTTCGAAAGTGAGCTCAAAATCAGCTGGGAAGGCAATGTGATTCCAAGTGACTGCTCACAATGTAGGTCAGTTGAATGCAAAAGTGAAAGCAGATGCACCATGAGATTCCCACGTCTGCAGAGGGAGGGGATGTCAGGCTGTGAGTGCGAAAAGCCCCAGAACTCATGTGTGACTCGTGTTTTCCGGCGAGTGACAAACGCGGCCATCCTGCCTGGATGGGAAGTGGCGGAATCCAAGTGCGGGCGTGGATGTGAGAGCGCAGCCCCCAGGAGATGGGAACCGCGCGTGTTGGCAGGCACACACATGCTCC
>VYXC01005082.1:232492-261096 GCA_013397175.1 Platysteira castanea
AGCTTGAAACCCACAGTTCTATGGGTGTCCCAGAGCACCACAGCGAGATGGGACTGAGATATTTGAAACGTGTCACTTGCCTCAGTCATTGCTTTCAGAAAGTCAGAACACTCTGAGCATAAAGGCTTTCTTCATATTAAACCAGTGAGATCGATCACCTGATTTTAAATTTCTTCCAGGCAGCATAATGTATTATTAAAAGTTCCCAAGGGAGCATTAAAAATAATTATTTCTCCGGGTATGGAGATGTAGATGTGTTGCTGTGGGGTAAGGTAAGGTGAGGTGTGTTCTTGCTGCACAGCATCCGTGCTGTGGTTTGCCTCGTGTTCTTACTTTTACCCTGTGGTAAATGAGAAGCTCCCCCAGGATGAAAGAGGAAGTATCTCTCTAACTTGAAATATCTTGGTAAGCACCACAGCAAAACAGTAATATTTTTATTTCTCCGTAATGACTTGAGAATATTTTTAATTCTCACACTTCCAATGCATGAGTGCTGTCAAATTCTGACTACAGCAGTGTCCTGTGGCAACGTGCTTCTCCATTTCACCAAAAAGAGCTGTCAGAGGAGGTGATGGATGGAGAGCTCAGACTTCAGTGCTGAGGGAGGTCAGCCTGTGAGTAATGATCTGTCACTGGCCTCAGATCATGAGCTGTTTGCATAACTTTGGCTCAGGACAAACCCAGGCTGAAGATGACAGATGATGCCATCTAAGCTCTCCCAGTTGGCTCATTCCAGTCTGATCCAGATCATCTGTCATGGGAGGTCCAGAGCCAGTCACTGGCAAGGTCATGGGCACTCCAGAGCCAGTCACTGGCAAGGGTGACAGAGCTGGTGGCCTCCCTCCCACTGTTCTGAAGGACGACAAAAGGGAAGGAAAACAAATAAGAGGAGTTCTCTGCCACTCATGGCCTACTCTGAAGCTTCAGCAGTAGGGAAGAGAAGGGGTGAGACCTTGGTGAGTAACACAGGCCAGTGCTGTTGCTTCTCAGAAGCCACCGCCCAGCTGATGGCCCTGGGGGGCATGTGATTGCTGTATGCACAGATGAGAGCAGTATCACACTCTTCTCAGGATTTAGCCACTTCCTAAATTTGTGGTTTGGTGAGCAGAATAGAATCTTGTGTTTGATGGCCTCAGAAAGTGACTAAAATTAGAAAGAGAGGTGGATGTGTTTTTCAGCGTTTTTGGACCGAGTGTCTTGGCTGGCATTTCCCCATTCCCCTCCTTCCTTGCCCTGTGAATTAGATCTGTCTGATCCACAGAGAGCCTTTTTCCTTGGCAGATGGCATCAGGATCCAGTACATCTTCCTTGTCCTTCCCTCTCTCTTCCCTTTGGTTTGAGATTCAAACAAAAACAGACACTGAAGTTTCACAGACCCAGATAACCCAATTTCCATCATTAATCCCCCTTCCTTATTGCCTGGCCTTCTCTGGAAACTATCACATGGTAGAATCATGGTCATGGGGAAACTGTCTCGAGTCTCTCAGAGGGTTCTGGTAAAGTACCCACCCCTCTTCCCTGTGGTCAGGCTTGGGCTACTCCTCCTTGCTATATTTTCACAGGAAAAAAAAAAAAAGGAAACCGTTAGGTCAGCAGCCCAGAAAATCAGGGAAGGAAAAGGCTGCTCAGCCAGGGCAGGGGCCTGCAGGGAAAGAAAAGGGGAAGGAAGAGCCACTGCACCCAGGCTGTGACTCGGTGAACGCTGCCACAAGGGCATCTGGGTGTCTTGGCTGGAACTGCATTTCAGTGGGTGGAGAAGTTCAGAGTGAGGGGGCTCCTGTTGTTTCCCCACCCTGGTGTTGGGAAGGGTCTGTTGAATAATTTGTTCCTGGTGCTCACGTCCGCTCCTTTGGCTCAGCACTGACTGTAGGGCAGCCACGGCCTCCCTTCTTTTTCCTCTTTCCCATTCACTCATGATCTAAATGTGGCAGCACTGGGGGGTGTAATCTCCTCCTAATAGTTGTTTCTAGGACCTGTTACAGTTCAGCTTTTCCTTTCAGATCCCCCATGGCATTATTATCTTCCAGGACTCAGGCAAAGCCTTCTCTGCAACACCACGTGAGGAGCCCCCTCCTCCCCCAGGGATGCTGACGTGTTTGGGACTGAGACCATCTCATCTCATCTCATCTCACGTCTGCAGTGAGGCCCTCTCCAGACTTTGGTCTGAACACCAAAGGATACTTGAGGGGAGATTTTTCATTCTTCATCCCTACATTGCCCATCTGGGTTTAATCCCTCTGTTCTCCCCAAAGATCTCCACCATCCAGTTTGTGTTGAAGGGCCCAGTGAATCCAGAACTTCAGTTCTGCTCACTTCTTGTTTCTGTCAGAATCCACTGGATTCTGAGGTTAAGTCCTTTGGAGAAAGGAGATAATTTTAGTCAGTCTTTCTAAATCCCTGAAATTTGTGCTCATACCAGGACCCAGAAGGGAAGAAAGTTTCACAGGGATGGGGCTTTTGCTGCAAGAATGTAACCGGTCTCTTACCTCTGTGACCTCATATGTCGGGGAGCTGCAGTTTGGAAGCAAACAGCAGCACTAAAAATAAATATGTTTTGCCCTCATCTCCACACTGTTAGTATAAAAGGATGTCTGAGTGGGTGGACTGACTCTTCTGTGTTCCTTTTTCTTTCGGTTCTGATTTTGTTTAACTCAAGAATATGTCGTTGTCATGTTCACGAGGCCTGACCGAGCCCGAGGTCTTTTCACTTCTTTCTTTGCTCTCAAGCAGGGCCATTCTTTCCCTCTTTCAGGCAGCTTTGGCTTCAGGCATTAAGATGCAGAGTGAGGGGTTGCTGGTCGGATTTATCAGTGCAGCTTCTTTCCAGTTGTTCTACCTCTGGAGCACCAGTTCAAGTCTCCCCCACTCTCCTCCCTCCTGCCTTATCAGAAACCCAGCCCAAGACCCACAAGGGCCACCTGCCAACACAGAACTCTGCTCTACCATGGATGAAACTCTTGATACTGCCTTTTTTAACTTGTTTTTCAGGTAGTTCCTACCCTTTGAACACTGTCATTTTTCAGACTGTCGTTCACAAAGTTCATCGGGTCTCAACCACAGTCTCTGAACCGAAAACATTTATATGTCTCATTTTTGTGGGCTAGAGTAAAGCAGAGCAGAAATTTCCAAAGTGCTGAGTGTTTTCTGTCCTGGAGAACTCCTCTTGAAACTCCTCCACACGTACAAAATACTGCTCCCAAAGTTTGGGCACTAAAATGTTACCCTTCTTCCGTGAGTAGTTAAGCTTGGATCTCCCTGTAGGAACCTCTGTGAGTTCCAAGTGACACTGGCAGGGCTGCATGGCCTAAGGGGGGCCAGGGCTATCGGAGTTAGGGGTAGCAAATGGATCTTGTGAAGGATATAAAATCTTATATTTCCCAATTGGAATCAACCTGTAGGAAGTTAAAAAATCCCTTCACGTGGAACATCATGTCTGCCCGTAATGAGAATCATGGCAGCCTTTTAAGTCCAACACTGTTCTCTGTAATTAGCATGTGCCCTTCTGGAAGGAATGGAGACAAGCCCTGTTGTGGGAAATTGCCAGGCTTGGCCTTGCCAAGCTCCATCCCCAGCTGCCATCCCTCAGTGCCCTGTCACCGAATGCTTGCTGGATATGTGGGGGGTGGAGCACGTCCCTGCATGAGGTTCTGGGGCAGAATGGGAATTCTGAGTTCCTCTGAGACAGAGGGGCCTAAATTAGAGCAAGGAGGGAAGAATCGCTGGGTTCTGATGTCCAGGGATAATGCCAGTTCAGTTCTGCTGGCAGAAACCTTTCCGTGTCCAGTCACTGTTTTTTTGGGCTCCTCCCAGAGAAAACAGTGGTGTGTGTTTGGTCACAGGCCACTGCCTGCTTTGGGAATCAGGCCCAGTAGAAAGGGAAGAAGGTCTCCTGTCAGTTAGAACACGGAGCCTTGCAGTGAGGTAGAAGATAACCCCACAGAAATGTACATGTGTGTGGAAGACTTCGGAACAACCAGCTAGAACAGAGCAGTGAAACCTGATCAAAGACAACAAACTCCATCATTTAAGCTGGTTTTGTAATTGTGGTGTTTTATTAACAAGCAGATCTTACTGGAAGGGCTGGTTGTGCAGATGTGTAACATCTGTGCACATTAGGCCTCTGGAAAGTATCCTTGTGATAGTTCATTCCAAAAATATCATTGGTTTTCTAGCTTTTCTCTTGACCGGATAAAGGAAGAATGCTTTTTCCAAGGTCAGTTTTGGTGGAAGTGTTTTCTGGTTCAGATCCAGCGGACCAGGGGAGACAGACCACAACAGCAGAACCAGAGTTCAGTTCTCCTGGTGAAGATGAGCTCCAAAGCCTTGTCACAAGGGTTGTTTGTCACTGATGGAGGAGAAGGACAGTGCAAAACTCCATGGCTTTGCTGTTCACCCTCATTTTGATGAGTGTGTTCTGTGCTCTCTGAATTCCTTCCCAAGGGCAGGTCCCTGGGCTAGTAAAACCTGGAGGTTTGGATGGGAATCTCCTGAACAGCCCCAAAGGGATATGGTTTGTGGCAGGCCTCTTGCTCAGCTCCAAAATGCAGGGAAACCTGAACTTCATACAGGGGAGAGGAAATTTATCCCCCAACGTGCTCTTCCCTGGCCCACTCTGCTTTCCACCCCCCACTGGCAGTAAACTGAATGATCTTCATGGGTAACTTGGTTATTGATTGTTCAAGGGGATGTTTTGTCAGGATGTTCCTCTATGAGCTCGGGGTGGGGAGCAAACAGTGACAGCCAGGCCAGCTAATAAATGACTTAATATCAGTGACTGTGGTTTAAATTTACACACTTAACTTGCACTTAGCCCAAACAGCTGCAAGTGCTTTAGGAAAGGTGATATTCCCCCATTTTGTGGAAAGAGAAACTGAGGCACAGTGCAGCTCAGTTATTTGTCCAGAATCACTTGCTGCTGGGAATAGAAAACACAGTTCAGGCTCATGTGAGAGTCATTAGATAATACTTATTATAAAGGAAATTCATTCCTGTCTGGAATATTACTGAATTTTGAGATCTTAGGAACAGACAAGTTCTTTAAGTTGGGCGAGGAAGTTCTTGGTTCTCCCTTCAGCTCTCTGCAGTATGTAATGTTTTGTTTAAATACAGCAAGAACATTAACTGGAACACAGTTCTGTCTTTTCCTCCGTTTTACTTCTCTTTCAAATTCCATAGATCTCATCTTATTTGCCTGAACCAATCCCTTGCACTTGAGGCATTCAGCTGCTCTTGCCTTTCAGTTTCGTGGTTTGTCCGGGCCATGCTGATTTCTCGTAACCGGGTTTGGGTGCTGAGGTTGGGGCCGGGCGGAGCCGCGCCCGGGGCCGGGATGCGCCCCGCGCCTCCGGCCGGTCCCGGAGCCCTGCGCTCCCTTGGGCGAGCCTGGCAAAGCTCCTCTGCACCGAAATCAGCTCGGCCCGTGCGCCGCCACATCACAGGGCTGGTCCCAGGCTGGCCTTCCAGCTCTTGCCTTACTGATCTTGTTTGCTGAGGGATGAGAGGGACGAGCACTTTGCCCCCTGTGCGAAGCCGACCGCTTTGAGAGCCGGCCACTTTCCAGCACCTGATTGCACCACAGGTCCGGGAAAGCCTCTGACATTAGCATGCTTTCTGAAAGAAAGGTTCAGGAGGCAATTCTGAGCAATTTGGGGGGGGTTTCTGTGTCATTCATGTATGCCCACTCTGGCACATGGTGGGAGTCTTGGGGCTGTCCTGTGGAGGGCCAGGAGCTGGGCTTTGGTGTTCCTTGTGGGTCCCTTTGAGCTCAGGATATTCCATGATTCTGTGTATGTCCCAGTGAATATGACTCCAAAGACACCCTGACTGGGTCTGTATTTGCACAGTAGCTGCTTTGCAGGGTGTTTTCAGACCTGTCTGTCACCACTACTACACTATAAATGTAGTGTATAAACATAGGTAATCCTAAAAGCACCACAAAATGGGATACAAATTACTTCAGCTTGGTAGGATTCATTTTGGGGTTTGGGTATTTTGGGGGGTTTTGCCTTAAAATGGTTATCTTTCAATATTTAACATTTCTCCTGTTCTGCTGGCTTCCAGCCAAGCCCTGTTTCCACCATAGGCAGGAGAGCAGAGTTGGGTTGGCAGCCTGCTGGGAGGGTGTGCCTGTCACCCCCTCTGCAACGGGGACTTTTATCTCCCTAGACACCAGTGTATGGCACAAGATCATCCTTTAAATGTCACATGAGATTCTGGGAATACTCTCCCTGGTCCCAGCATACTTCCAGAACTGTTTATCTAAGCTCTCTCATGGTACGCCAAACCACCAGGTGTTCTGTGTGCCTGGGGCCCCACTTGTTCTGGAAAGCTTCCTTGGTTTTTGTTTGTACAGAGTGATCTTGGTGTGCAGAGTGGGTTCCATGAGCCTCTCCCAGTGCTCTGTGCATTTTCCTACCGACTGGGAGAATCTCTCCGTGCTTCCCCACCACGACCCATGGTAGGATTGCTGTGACCACACTCCACTGCCCACCTCCAGCCAAGACCTGAAGTGGGAGTGGGACAGGACTGTGCAATGTCTCTTTAAGCTATGTCTGCCCTGATCCTCTTAAACACCACCTGTGGGCATTTCTTGCTTCTGTACAGCCCATTCCTTCTCAGGCACACGGGGCTTGGCTGTGCATTTCTAAACACGTTTCTGTTTTGTTACGCAGCAGCCACCGTGTTGTGCTTATTACAGTGAAAGCTGGGTGAAATTCCATGGCCTGGTGTTATGCAGAGGGGCAAACAAGGTCTCCATCACATCCAGGAAACTATAAATAGAAACTGTACAAAAATCAACAGAGGATGACTAGAGGAGAGGTGCTTGTATGAAACTGCCCAAATTTATGTGCCCAGTTTGGGAACTAAAGGCAAGGTTCCCCACACGGAGAGAGAGAAATTTCTTTTCAATTGCCCTCTGGAAGGTAATTCCTTGACTCTTTCCCTAAGTGCTAGAAGGGTCTGGATCAGTGCACACAAGATTAACCCATCAGCACTCAGCTCCAAAGGAAACAGATCCCAAAGGAAACAGATCCCAAAGGAAACAGCTCCCAGGCACTGTCCTGCTCATGTGGCTCTCAGGCCAAATTGTACCGGGGAGAAACCAGCAGAATGATGAGGCCAGGAAGAACAAATTACACCTCTTAGGGTACCACATCAACACCCTCATTTTCGTCCTTTAGAAGAACAATCATCTGTTTAATTGTTTTGTCATCACAAATAATAGTCCCGAGCTGCTCTGTGGCACCTGGGCTGGTGGTGGTTTTGGTGGGAGTGCCCTGCGTGCTCCCCTGTCCTTACACACAAGCCTGGCTTGTGCATTTGCAGAGATTACTCTCCCTTTCCAAACAGAAAGCAGTGACTGGACCAAGCCCAAGCATTGTTTAACAGTGGCCTGTGACTCTGTGGTTTGTTTTCTTGTTTTGTCTGTAAAGGTCAGAGACATAATGATTTTTTTTTTGGAGGTAAAAGTTGTACTCAGATCTTTCACTGGGCTGAGCTAGAGGGGAAGTGAAAAAGTAAGTCTTGGTCAACAGCATGATATTTCTCTGGTGATTTCTCTCATCAGATACTTGCCTGAAGTGGAGGTTGATCATATCTCCCTGAGACTGCATTACAGTCCATAATACCCCAGCCTGCCTCTCTGAATGTAACCCCTGCATTTGGGTGTAAATCCAATAAAAACGCCTGGTTCTGATACGATTTTCCAGGCGTGCCAAACTGCCGCAAGCTCCAGCGAGCCATGTTTCCCAGTAAGCACTTCCCAGCACTGGACCCCTGCCTTGGCGGGGCTGTAGGTGGGCCAGGCAGGAGGGTTTGGCTCTGCTTTGCACCGCGGGGTTTCACTGGAGCAGCCTCTCTCCAGCACCTGGCACAGGGACAGAGGGAAGAAACTGCTCGTGACTAACAAACCCTCCCCATGTCTCTGGGGTAAAAGAGACTTCCAGCGGATCATTCTTAGCTGGCTTTCAAGGCAATAGCCAGTGTGAAATTTTTAGTAAGGGGTTGCTAGTTGTAGGCAAGCGAGTCTAAGTGCCAGTGATATTTTCAGCAGGATCTGCTACTTGGGTGAGGCCTGGGCTTTCAGGGTTGTTTGCTTGGAAATACCATGGACATTGTACATAAACACTGGTACAAACAGGCCTAAGAACTAACCCCCACTTTTTACAACTTTCTGCATGCTCAGTAATAGCTAAATGATGCAGACACACATTCAAAACAGGAGTACAGTTGTTGTCGGAGATTCTTCTGAATATGTCAGATTTTTAAAACTGCAGTATTAAGAGGTGAAGAAATTGTGTCAGTGAATGATTTGTATCGGAAAAAAACAACTAAGATATGTTTGAAACAAAACTTTTAATTGACCCATCCCTATTATTTTTTCCCATCTGAATTTTCTTTTTAAAATTTCAAAGTAGGTACGCAGGAAGTTTCTGAAATCTCAAAAATATTCACAGGAAAGGAAAAGCATTTCCTGTTGATCTCAGTTTGGGTGCTTGGGGAGCAGTATGACATTTTCTGCAAAACTGACAGAAACCAGGTAGGATTTTCATTGCCTGCCAGGCAGGTTTGAAAACCTGCTTGATTTCCTTCCAGCTCACCCACCCAGCTCCCAGGGATCCTGACAGAGGGAGCTGTGAGCCAGGAACCCCTCCAAGGTTCTGGGCTGTCGCCTGTCCTGTTCTGGAGGTCTCGCGGGGCTTCTCTCGCACAGAGCCAGGCACTGCTCCCACCTCTCGTCCCTCGCCGGGCTCTTTCCAGCTGTGTCCTCCAGGCTGCTGGGTGTCCCAGGAGCTGCTGGGACCCCCGGGGCTGGGGCTCAGCCTCCAGCAGCTCCAGCTGACCCTCTCCGGGCCGGCTGCGTGGGCCCAGCGCTCCGGGGCTGCTCCCACCTCTCGTCTGCTCCAGGGGCCAGCAGCCTTTCCCTGCAGGGCAGGTATGCAGGCTCTCCAGCTGCCCCGTGTCCTCTTCAGCTGCAATTCAAACTATCTGTTTTTCTCAGGAATGTGAATTTGGCCACAAATTCACAGCAATTTCACTGAAGTAACTTCTGAAATTGAAATGACGCCAGTTGAGGAATATTCCTTAGGGTGTATCTAGGAGTGTTCTGTGAGAAATATTAGTCCTTTGGAAGCTGGAGATGAATTGCATCCTGGATCACTCTGGGAAATGAATCTTCCCATCCTTGAACACCTTCTGCCCTAAGCATCAGTATTGAGTCAAAGCTGGTGTGGGTCAGACTCACAACACTCCAACCACATTTGCTGGTTCACACGGAATACTTCACCATCAGTAAAAAGTGTGAAGATGAGAAACCTGGTCCTAGGGCACTGTAAATGCTTGGTTTCAGACATGAAATTTTAAATTTGGGCAAGTTATCTGACAAAGAGCCTGGGGGGTTTGTGTCTTTGTTACACCTGTCTTGGCCAACAGAACTGCTGTGAAGCTCAGCAGCTTTCAGCCCACTGAAGGTCCCTTCATGGGTGGCAGAGAAGGTGTCGTGGCTCAGCCCCCACAGCCGCTCGCTCACTCCCTGTTGGTGGGGTGGGGGAAGAAATCGGAAGGGTAGAAGTGAGAAAATGAGTGTATTGAGCTCAAGGCAGTTTAGTAGGTGAAGCAAAAGCTGCATGTGAAAGAGGGGCAAAACCAGGACTGCACTGCCCACGTCCCACGGGCGGGCAGGTGCTCGGCCACGGCCAGGACAGCCGGGCTCCCGCACACGGAGCAGGGGCTGGGGACACAAACTCCATCACTCTGAGTGTCCCCTCCCTTCCTCCTTCCCGGGCTCCGTGTGCTGGGCACGGGGCCCTACGGTCTGGGATATCCCTGGGGTCAGCTGGGGTCAGCTGTGTCCCCCCCAGGTCCTTGTGCAGCCCCAGCCCCCTCGCTGGCGGGGTGAGTGAGGAGCAGAGAAGGCCTTGGCTCTGTGCAAGGGCTGCTCAGCAGTAAGGAGCACATCCCTGTGTTATCAGCACTGTTTCCAGCACAGTTCCAAAGCACAGCCCCACAACAGCTACTCGGAAGGAAATTAACCCTTTCCCAGCCAAGGCCAGCACAGAGATCTGTGGGAGCCCTGGCAGAGGCTGTGCCACGCTCACTCCTGTCTGAGACTGTGTGAGCTGGTTTGGCCAAACAGTTTCCTGAGCTGCTGCCAGGAGCTGGAGGGTGAAGCCTGGAGATAAAATGTCTGTACAGCTCCACTGGAGAACCATGGGGACCCTGTGGAACATGGCTTGTGTTCAAAAGGTTCACAACATTTAACCTCACAGAGCGCTTGGGCACTGGGACCTGAGTGCTTTAGCCTTTACTAAACAAATACTTTTAATGATTTGAGTCTTAACAGGAAAGTCCAGTGGGGGCTATTGAACTCTGGAATTCGCTGCAGGGGGGCATAGGAGAGATTAGAGGCCATGGCTAATCAAAGAAAATCTGCTTTACATTGCACTGCTGCTTGCACAGCTCCAATTCATATCTGACTCCCTTTTGCCTTAGAGGGAGCTGCATGTGTAGACTGACCCTTTCTGCACTGAGCTTTCCTATCAAGATCTCCCAGGACAACCTCAGTTTCTCAGGCAGTGGATTCATGACAGTTTTTGCAGTGACACTTCTCTCCCTGCAGCCAGTTGTCCCAGTTTTTGCCTGCTCCTTTTTGGATCAGAACACCTTTTCCCGTGGTTCCGGGGTAAAATGAACTGTCAGCTGAAAGGAATTTTTCAGCTGTTCTGATCAAGTGTGCAGCTGCACAACCAGCTGTGCCAGCAGCACGGGGAGTGTGAAGGGTGAGGGCTGCCCCAGCCACTGGAGGTGAAACCACAGCCTCCCTGGTTAAACCGGAACACCGCGACAGCACCGAGCCACCAAGGGCCGGGCAGCGCCCGCCGCTCCTTCCGTGGGGGACAGACGGACCTCCAGAGTCCCTGCAGTCAGGGGCTCCTCAACCCAGCAGGGGCACATATTTAAAATAAAAGCCTCCCAGCTGAAGCGTGGGTGTCAGCTGCTTTGTTACTCCAGCCCAGCTGTGGCTGGGGTCTCACGGCAGCACCCCGGGCCTTGGAGGCCGTGGCTCTGTGTGTGATCCCAGCGGGTCACACTGTGGAAATGCCAGACCCCGCTGCCCACAGGCTGCTTCTTCCCACGTCCCTGCCAGAGCTCGTGCATCTGGCACGCAGCTGGCAGGGCTTTGTGGCATTGCTGCACATCAGCTCTGGGCAAAGCCTCACTTCAGGCCTGTGGGAGTTGGAGGCAACCTGGATGACTTGGTACCACAGCAGATGAGGCAAACGCACACTGTTGTGCTAACTCATCTTCCCTCCAAGCACTGTGGAGCAATAACTTTCAGAAACACGGTGGAAAGATGTAGCCAGTGTGAAGAAACAGCTCAAGCAGCTTCCTCTGTTTCTGCAGTGTTTCTCTAACCATGTTTGTAAACAGGTTTGAAAACACTTAACCCTGAGCTGTGCACCCACACTGATCCCTTAACTCCTCCTTGCTCCTGGGTGATATTCACATTGATGGGCCCAAGCACCAGAGCACAGCTACACACACCAAACTATCCTTTGGCAGCATCTACATCCCAGTTGGAACATGTCTTTTAAAAGGCAGCTTTTTGCAATTTCATACTTCAACTACCAACTAAACTCCTTATCAGTGTGATTCTATCAACAGGAAACTGGTAAGAAAAAAAAGAAGTACCCACCCCATAGCCCACGATGTTATCTAATCTCTGTCCAATCTGCTTTCTGCTTGGGGACACATGCAACAGGCTGCAGCAACTGTGTGTCAGAAGGTCAGAGAATGCAGACAGGGGACAGCAGTGCAAATATCCAGTTGGGACTCAAAGAATCCAAAGTTGAAGCAGATTTTTAAAGCTGCTTAGTAATCAAAATATCTCACTGTGCAAATCAGCCTTTTTCTTGTGGTCACAGCTCCTCTATTTGTGCTCACTGGAGTGTTTGTCACTGTGCCACAGGTGTGACAAGAGTCTTATGAGCACAGAAAACCACATGGGACGTGGGCTGTGGGGGGCCTGGCAGTGCAGGTCAACAGCTGGACTTGGTGATCTTAAAGGTCTTTTCCAACTTAAACAGTTCTGTCATTCTATGATAGAAACAGCATTTGGGGCTAGACCATGTACCTGTACTTTGCAGGAAGAAAGCAGTTTCACTTACAGTAACAGAGACTTTTTCTGAGTGCAAAAGTCAGTTCCTGAAGTGTCCAGCTGTCACAGTTGTGTGGGGATATCAGACTTAGCTAAAAGCTCTTACAAAAATTATATGCATAAAATGATGTACAGGTTTGCATTTGCTACAGGTGGCTAATTGTTGGTGTTTGCAATAGCAGTAGTCTGCTCTCGGCACTGGAAAGTGCTCTAGAACTTCTTTATTATTCTACATATTAGAAAAGAGACTCTCTCTGCTGCTTCTTTTCAGCTGAGGTTGTGTCACAGAGGCTGAATGTCAGCTACAGTGACTGAAACAAGGCCTTCACATGAGACACAGCCCTGGCTAAAACTAAAACTCGGGCAGCAGACTGTGTCCCTCTTGTGCCCTGCAGAAAGGGTGCAGGAAGGGTGACAGAACTCAGGCCAAGGCACCTCTGGCCAGCTGGAGCAGGTGGCACAGCAACCTTGTTATCCCTTCCCACTGACCCCAGGGTTGCCTAAAACCTCTGCAATCCAATTATTGGTGTTAATCTGTTGGTGTTATTGCACTAAGCATATTATTGAAGGACTATTCAAGTATGGTGAGCTGGAATCTGTGTGAGGCTGGAGAATTAAACGGATTAATAAAAGTGTGTGTGTCAACATCCATTTACAGAGAGCGAGGAGCAACCAAAGTGGGGAGGCTGAGAATGAGAATTCAGAGTCAAACAGTTTCTTAGCACTTTCATAGATCATGGAATTAACTAATTCCCAGTTCTGGGATGCTTTTCTTGGAATTGGTAGGGTAACAAAAGAGTCTAAGGCCAAATGTACACAATGCTGCTACACTGAAGGTGTGAATGCAGGAAGTGACAGTAGGTTTTCCGTGTGTAAAGATCTAGAATGTTTTTATTCAGAAAAAGCAATAATTGGAAAAATTTGCCTAGCTGGTCTAGGAGTTTAGTAGGAACACTTGTTATTACCAAAGCAGCAATCACACTCTGAACCCACCTGCTCTCCTCTCTCTGGAAATACTGAGGTTTTTTCTCTTTTTCTGGCTGAGGCACTTCTTAGTATTCTATTTCTAATTACTTGGTTACTTCAATAAAGGTCTGTTTTAGAAGGAGAGCTCTGACTTGAGTTCTGCAATCACTGAAACCTGTGAAAATTGTCTTGCCCATTGCTGTGTTTGACAGGCAGTGTTCAACCTGTGCTGCTGGTGTCATCTCCTCGCCCGGCTGGCCCTGTGCTCACTTCCCTTCAAGTGGTTTAGGCAGTGGTTGGTTTGTGTCTCTAATTTAGCTATGGGAAACAGATCTTCCTAGCAATGTGGTACTAGAAAAATCCCTAGAACTATTTCATGTTTTTTTTTCTTCCCACTCAGTATTATGAAACATTCATGCTGAACTACTGAACACAAGCAAATGCTGTGCTCTGATGATGTGTGTAACAAGGCTGATAATATGCTTTTTATAGCATAGGTAGGTCTCTAAAAGGACCTGTAAGATCATCCTCTGCTGTGGGTGACACAGTGGGGTGGCACCTCACTGTTGTTTCTGCCCACAGCTTTAGCTCTAGCGAAAGAAACACCCAGAAGACATAAAGAGGGAGGAAAGGGATTAAAAAAGGGATTGCTTGTATCACTTCACAGCTAAAGTAAGATAACTCTTATTACACTCCTTTAAGGTGCCTTTATCAATGTAACTTCTTGTGGCAGGTTAATTTAGGCCTGGTCTTTGCAAAGCATTGGCTGTAATTCAGTGATATTTATGGGTTTGGACTGGGGTCTTTCTGTAGGGATAGCTGTATGGGTGTGAAAATACAGAGTGAAATGGTTGTAAAACAACCCACACATCCTTCCTTACTCTTACTTCTTGCTCCTTGCAGCTTGGATAGGCTCCCAGCAGTCAGTGAGACTCCCAGCACGGTTTGTTTCACAGAAACTGCTGGTCTTGAGGATCTGCAGGGTCCGGGCTGGCCCTGGGAAGCTTCCATTTCCCAAAGCACCCTCAGAGGCTCAGGTGCAGCTGAGGGGAAGGGAAAGTTGGAGAATATGAGGCGCTAAACTGTCACATTTCAGGTTAAAGTCGTTCTTTCTGAAATTTGTGCTGACTCAGGGACAGCCAGCTCCAGGAACTCCGAGCTGTGCTTTACCCACCGTCCGTGTCACAGATGGCCTTGAAACACGGAGCTGCTCAGGGGAGCCCCTGGACACAGATGTGCCGCGGTGGTCGAGCCTCAGCGAAAAGCAGTGGTTACAGAAACAAAGCACCCCGTCCCCTGCACTGGGGAGAGAGTGTTTGTGAAAGGAATGTGCCAGAACCACAAGAGGTGAAGGGACATGCAGAGCCGCCTCCACCCTCCCTACTCCTCACACACAGTCACTGCAAAAACAAACAAACAAGACGCGACTGGCTTGGCCGAGATGGTTTTAGAGACTGACTCAGGCCCAGCATTCTGGCTGTGAACAAAAGGGAATCTGCATTATTTGGGGAATGGAACGGATTGATACAAGGATCTGTGTGCGAACACCAGGGAGCAGTGCCCGGGAGCGCCGCTGCCCGGCTGGGCTCCAGCCCCGCTCTGGGAGCGTGTGCCCGAGCGCGGGGAGCCACCCGAGCAGGGCCGGCCGTGTCCCCGAGGGGACAGCTCTGTGTGCGGGGACAGCCCCTGTGTGCGGGGACAGCTCTGTGTGCGGGGACAGCTCCTGTGTGTGGGGACAGCCCCTGTGTGCGGGGACAGCTCTGTGTGAGGGGACAGCTCCTGTGTGCGGGGCCAGCTCTGTGTGCGGGGACAGCTCTGTGTGCGGGGCCAGCTCTGTGTGCGGGGACAGCTCTGTGTGCGGGGACAGCCCCTGTGTGTGGGGACAGCCCCTGTGTGCGGGGACAGCTCTGTGTGAGGGGACAGCTCCTGTGTGCGGGGACAGCTCTGTGTGCGGGGACAGCTCCTGTGTGTGGGGACAGCCCCTGTGTGCGGGGACAGCTCTGTGTGAGGGGACAGCTCCTGTGTGCGGGGACAGCTCTGTGTGCGGGGACAGCTCCTGTGTGTGGGGACAGCCCCTGTGTGCGGGGACAGCTCTGTGTGAGGGGACAGCTCCTGTGTGCGGGGACAGCTCTGTGTGCGGGGACAGCTCCTGTGTGTGGGGACAGCCCCTGTGTGCGGGGACAGCTCTGTGTGAGGGGACAGCTCCTGTGTGCGGGGACAGCTCTGTGTGCGGGGACAGCTCTGTGTGCGGGGACAGCTCCTGTGTGCGGGGCCAGCTCTGTGTGCGGGGACAGCTCTGTGTGCGGGGACAGCTCCTGTGTGCGGGGACAGCTCCTGTGTGAGGGGCCAGCTCCTGTGTGAGGGGCCAGCTCCTGTGTGCGGGGACAGCCCCTGTGTGCGGGGACAGCCCCTGTGTGCGGGGACAGCTCCTGTGTGCGCCCCGTGCCCGGCTGGCCCCGGCGGGCGGTGCTGCCCCGAGCGCGTCCCGCTGGGTGCTGTATCCCGGGGACACGGAGGTGTCAGGGCACGGTGCCGGTGCACACGCGTGTGTCTGTGAGCACAGGCAGGGGTGTGTCGGTGTCACGGAGGTGTCAGGGCACGGTGCCGGTGCACACGCGTGTGTCTGTGAGCACAGGCAGGGGTGTGCACGCTGCTGCGGCCCCGAGCAAACACGGGTGGAGTGGGGCCGTGGGCGGGAGCCGCAGGGGTTGGTGGCAGCCGGGTGTTCTCCAGGGCAGTGGGCAGGAAGCTGGCTCGGTGTAGATGTGCTGCCTGCACGTGTCCAGGTGCTCGCCCAGCTGTGGATGGGACTTTTCCATAACAGGGAATGCCGCCCCGTTTTCTATTGACCACTGGCAAAATAATAAAGCTGAGTGAAAAGCTTATGGAATTGGAGCTACTGACTGGAACAGGATAACTACAGGTCTCTAATGCAAAAAGGGCTTTTAGCATCACCTTACCTGCATTGACATCAAACTCTGCAAAAGTGGAAGGTGTCAGTTTTGTTTCCACTCGCACTGGGGTTTGTTAGTCTGATGTAAATACAATATGTCCTTTGGATACAGTTACACCTCAGATGTTAAAATAAGGCTGTATCTTCTCTGCATCACCTATGATCAATCTAATTACATTGGCTCGGTGTAATTAGTTAGTCTGATGTAAATGCAATATGTCTTTTTGTGCCATAGCTGGGATTCCTCTGGCAGGAGGATTTCTTCCTTGGTTTCCCCAACTATAAAATTAAATGAATCCTCAAAAACAAGTTAATTGCCAAGGACTGTGTAGTAACTATGATCAGTGTTTAATTGGCTTTAGATTCCAGACAATGTGTAACAAATTATCCTCAGTCCAAAGAATCCATCTGTCTGTGGGCAAATTAAAGAACTGTGCACACAGATCCTGATGACCCAGCAGTGATGTGGTGTGTCTCTCTCGTGTCATTTAAATGCACAGTGTTGTGGCTCACTTGTGACTTTATAATTAAAACAAGTCAAAATAATGCTCAATAATTTTAACTATTTTGCTTGACTAGTTGTTCAAACAGCGCCTGATTCTTGAAAAAAACCAAGAAAGTTAAAGGCATGTGCATGTGTACAAAATACTTATTGCACAATTTTTGCATGCACAATTACCCTGATGGCAAATGCAATTACACACTGAGCACCTCCAGCTGCATGCACACATTGGCAAGTGCTCAGCTCCGGGTTTTTATGTAGTCTGGTGAATTTATTTGGCATGAGAAGATTTCAGGAATGAAGTCTCAGTCTGTGGACACAAGTAGCTAACCTTTCTGTAAGACATGCCCTATCCCAGCTTCCCTTAGAAGTGAGGGCTGAATTCCATCCCCGTTGCTTGTTCAGACACTGGCCTTTTCCCTGGAAAGCAGAGATGAATGCTGAACACCACGGGATGCTCCTGTGTCCCTGTGAAGCACACAGCACTGCTGTCTGAGTGACTCAGATACAAGTTTCTGCTCAGGACTGTGTCCTCCATGAGCAGAAAAGCCCTGGATGTGTTTGGATCTTCGCTAAATGCTCTGGGAGGGTCACTGGTGATGTTTGCGTGGTGCTCCATGAGAGGCCTCTAAAATTATTTACACAGTGGATCTGGTTCTCCTGTCACTTATGAAAGCTTTGTAATCTCATCTGAGCTGCTTAATTTACTTCAGTGCAAGAGAAAAGAGAATCCAGGCTATTGCTGCTCAGGGAAGTGAGCAAGCTGGGGCAGTGTTTGGCTCCATCTTAGCCTGGTTGCTTTTTACTCAGCCCTCCTGTTAAGCTCCTACTTCTTGAGTGTCTTCTATCAGTAAACAATTGTTTTCAAAATGTGAAAAGAACGTGACTGAGAGGACTCTTTGCACATGGGTATGGAGAAAAGAAAGTCCTCTCATTTGTGAAATGACCTTAAGCAGCCTGTCCTGGTGATAGACTTCTTAAGGGAAAGAGGAAGGAAACTGCAGGGCTATAGCCCCCCTCCCGTGTCGGGCTGGTGAGTTCCCATGTGGTGGAGGAGCATCTGGTTGATTACACAACCTTCCCCACCAAAGCCCAGCTCCGTGCGCCCTGCTGAGGCCTTTGCTGTAGGATTCCTGCTGCAGTCTCACTGCAGGGCCCTTCCTTGGCCCTTCTCCCCTGCCCGTCACTCCTCCTGTGCATCAGAAAAGCACAAGCATCACCTCAGAAACCTGCGTGGAGCCCCTGCAGGGGGGCAGAGCGGCCTGGGGGCTCAGGGTGTGCATGCAGGCAGCACAGGTGTGTGGGGAGGTGACACTGCCCCGTCCCTAGGGAAAGGTTTGTCCCTTGTCTTTCCGCAGGGTGAGTCACGGAGCAGCTCCCCAGCTGACAGCAGCAGAACCAGCCAGGGTGGGAACGTGTGGGAACACAAAACGCTCTTTAAGAGGCCAACCGTAGACAATCCTGAATTTAGCTGCAGTTCCCTGAGGCTGGCAATATCGAGGGGAAAAAAGACTATTTTTAATGCTCCTCCAGCTCAGCATTATAAATCAGCAACTGCTCTGATTTAGTTACAGCACAAGTAGAAAGATGTTTTTCTCTTGTTGCTGTCCCAAGGAACTCACTTGGAGATCTAAATGTCAGGGTCTGTCTTTTGTTTCTTGCCTGAAATGTGCCCTTATCTCCAGATCTGAATGGGAAGTGTTTTGCCATCCTGACAAGCTTCTCAGAAATTGGAGAATGTTCCCGTATTCACGCTGGGCTGAAACTCCCATCCTCTCATGCTCTGCCCAACACCCAAGGCAGACGCCTGTGCCAGTGAGAGGAGTAGCCTGGTGATTCTGGCAGCCTCTTGGGGTGGGGACATGTTGGGTGCTGATCTTAGTTCTCCCCTACCCCCAACACGTGCCATTCAGGGCCTGCTCTTCCTGATCCATCCAGGAGCCGGGAAGCCTTTCTCTACCATCACTTCTTAAAAAATATGTACAAAAATGTAGCTTGATAGAGATCTCTTTCCTCTGTTTAAAAATCCTTTCCACTGAAGTTTCCCAAGCAGCTGTAGATGACAAAGCTGCAGATAAAGTGAAGGCTTTCCTGGCCCATTCAGAGCTGGGCACTGACTTTGCAAGGAGAGCCAGCAGCTACAGTGAGGCCAGCAGTGCTGATTGCCAGGTGGAATAGTCCATTTTCCTCCTATCTGTTTTGTTTTCTGTATAATCCCACTGCTGTAGCTCTTCTGGGCAGGAGGGTGATGAGTTGGAACCCTGGCCACGACGGCCAGGCTGATGAGAGTCCCTGGAGTAAACCCAGCCCAGCAGGGACAGAGCTCCCAGTTCATGCTGGGCCAGAGTTACCAGCAGGTAATGGCTGAGCTGTGCTGGTGAGGTAACACACACAGGTACCCAGTGCCTGAATCATATGCAGAGGATTTGTTTACAACATGAACAACAAAGTCTTCGCTTGTCCTTTTAGTCAAAGAAGAGGCACTATGTAAATGGGATAATTTACCACTATTTAACTATATATCAGTTTTCACCTTCAAAGGCTGTCCAAGTGGTTTATTTACCATAAATTTAACCTTGGACTAAAGCTGAGATGCTTAGATACCCGAGTGATAGGGACCTTAGAAATGCTAAGGCAGAGATAAAGAGAGCACCATCAGATTGAGGGAAATGAGAACTGTCTGGCCCCTTCACAAATACTGAGGATAAACAATAGGGATCTTTGTGCTTGGGCTGTAGGCGTGTTGTCAAGGTAAATGAGACCTGGCAGAGGGCCCTATTGTCTCCTTTCCCACAACTCATTAAGATTTACTTGTTTTATCATCAATGAGTATAATAACCAGAGCTCTGATTATGCCACAAAGACATCCCAGTGCCAGTGATTCATGAGACAGAGATTGCGTGAGTCATCAGAGGGGTCTTCTCAGAGGTGTCCTCCTCGTCTGGGGGAGGTGGGAGCACATCTCAGAGTGGGCTGCTGGGCAGGGAGCACCAGGCTGATAACTGCACTCTGGTGTGAAGCCCTTTCTGCTCTTTATCCAGCCCTCACCCCTGAGGTTTATCCAGCAGTGGCACCCTTCCCTGGTGTGCAGCACCAACACCCCCACACAGAACTGAGCTGCAATAGGGCTGGAGGCTACTTTACCTCACAGGCTTTGCCAGAAATGATTGCAGCACATAATGAATCAGCTGGATTATGCTTACCTGGAACAGGTCTGCCAAAAACTCTGACCTGATTTCCTCTCCCCCCACTCTCATTTTGCTGTGAGGAGCCAAATGGGCTCTGGGTGCAATACAGTGCCACTAGATAAGTTGCCAACCCACAAAATTTTGCAATAATACACTTTTGTCTTTCAGTAGCATCTCTTATCAAACAGGTCAGAGTTATTGTTACAGACCTCAGTGCAGCAGATAAGTGTTGCTCTCTGAGCTACAGAGGACCAAATGAGATACTGAAAGATGAACAAGATCTCAGAGTAACTCAGTAGTAAGAGCAAGACCACGCTGGGCTGCTCTGCCACCTGAGCTGTTTATGAACATACACCCAGTAATTCCCAGGTGCAATGTAAGTACAGGAGATCTCAACACTCTCGTTCCGTGTGCTGCTCCACAGTTCAGTTGTTAAGGAGGCAGTGAAAGATGTGTGATCTTCTTAATACAGGTGGGCTTGTTCCTCTACAGATGAAAGTTGAGGTACAGCTGTCCCAGCAGTTTCCCACTGAGCTCAGTTCAGGGGAACAGTTCCCACTGGCCGTGTCAAGCCTTGGCAGAACCCATTAGAGATGCAAATTTAGAATACATGCTTGGACATATAACCTGTAACATTGAAATACTGCATTTAATCCTTGGCCTGTCTGTGGAAGGGGAGTAGACCTGTGAAGCCTTTAGCCTATTAATCTGGGTTTGTGTCCCTGGCGGTTATTTTCCTGGAGGTAATGCTTGCAAAACAGAAAATAGAACATACCTATCTCTCCTAGTTTCTAGTTGAACTAATGGATGTACCCTAATTAGAAGAGTTAATTGCATAAGTCATGTGTTGCAGGGTTTTGCCCTCACTCCCTTCCAGCACGGTGAGCTGTGCAGCAGGGTCCTGCTCTGTGTGAACTTGGTTTGCAGGCACACACAGGGTCCTGCTCCGTGTGAATTTGGTTTGCAGGCACACACAGGGTCCTGCTCCGTGTGAACTTGGTTTGCAGGCACACACAGGGTCCTGCTCTGTGTGAATTTGGTTTGCAGGCACACACAGGGTCCTGCTCCGTGTGAACTTGGTTTGCAGGCACACACAGGGTCCTGCTCCGTGTGAACTTGGTTTGCAGGCACACACAGTCCATGGTGACACCCGTGTCACACACAGCACAGTCAGAGGGGCAGAGAGCGCAGCGGGAGCTGTGAGGAATCACTCTCAGTTCCTGGGCAGCTTTCTCCTCTCTCTGGGGCTGGGCCCCCAGCCCAGCAGTGCCAGGGCTCTCCGGCTGTGCCGTGCCACGTCCCAGGAGGAGCAGGGAGCAGGGAACGGGGCTGGCATTGCCCTCAGCAGCGTGGGCAGGCAGGTGTTCACCCTGTCTGAGCACAGAAAGATGTTCTCTGAGTGGTTTTGTTTTGTTCCTTCAGCATGGGGAAGCTGTGGAAGTAACTCTTACAGATGGATTCTTGTGAGAGGCGTGGAGGATATTTTTTCAATGATATAAGATTTCTTTTGGTGTTTCTTTATTCAGATATTTAATATGATTTATTGCCTACATCTAGCTCATACATTGAAATAATATATGGTGTGTGGGATAAAAGGACTATTTTTGATGATTAACTGTCTCCCAAACATCTTTAAATCATGTAAGTGTTCATAACTGAATTTGTTTCGCGAATAAGTAAATTGTTTATTTGCATATATTTGGGATTTTGCAAACAAGTTAACTTTCGAATCTAGTACTGCGTAATTTTGAAGGAAAAAACTGACAAATAGTTAGATTTTTTCCTTAGTGATTTTTACATCAATTGTTTCAGCAGAAGTGAAGTAACTCTGAAACAGCCATCCCGCCCCTTGCAGAATTGTACTTCCTGGAAGCCAAGCACTGGCCATCTTTGCAAGCATGTACTGCATTTGGACCTTGTCAAAATTAGTTCAGAAACTGGATGTGGTTTTTATCCGTATGAATCTTAGCGAGACAGTGCTTTTCAGAATAAAAGTCATCTAGACTATTTGCAGGAAAATCAGAACATGACATTTTTCTCCACATCCACTCTAAAGCTTTCTCATGAGTAGGACTCTATCGGTGTATTTTTTCAGTCAGTTGAAAAACATATTTGCAATAATATGCAAAATAGAAGTAGGCAACACCTTACACAACACAGTCTATAATGCACCAGCCACCTTAGCTCCCAGCACATCCAAAAAGGCTCTATAAAACAGGGCAAACTTGAGGATTGTTTGCGGGACAAATCCAATGAAATTTTAGATAAAGATTCTGTTCAATGTGGGGCGGAGAAAAATACCTCCTGGTTTTTGGTGGGAAGAGATGGCCTTTTGACCAAGCAGTCCTCCAAAAGTTTTAATTCTGGTGAAATATAACAATCCATTTTAAATATCATCGTTTTAGCACGTGGGTAGGTTTTGCCGTTTCCTCCCCCCAGTCAGATATATCTGAGCAGAATACCCCCCACTGGCTCATAGGAAAGTGCTTCTGCCTATGGATCACTATTTGCCCCCACCTAATTAGAGGTGTAATTACCACTGGCCATCAAATACCTGGCTCAGTGAGTGGGTGACTGCTACAGACCCTCCCAGACAGCTGCCAGGGCACTGAATGGAGAACGCCCGTGCTGGAATCCCTGTGCATCCCCTCGTGAGCCTCCGAGGTTTTGCAAACTTCAGCCCATTCAAATCAAAGGAACAGTCGGGCATTTCAGTGGGCCATGGGACCTGTTTTTCCAGGGACCTTCCAGTCTGCTGACTCCTCGAGGTTTTGCAATCTCCCCACTCTTTTCACTGTCTCCTCACCCCCTGACTGTGGATGTGAGCACATCGGAAGGGCTCTGCACTGAGTCACACCACACTCTGCTAAACCCATTGGATGCCAGGGTGGTGAAGTTCTTCTCTTGAGCAGGGTGACAACAGTAAAATACCCAGAGAAATGAGGGACAGGGAGAGTGACAGTGAGTGTTGGACTTGTGAGTGCTGCAGGGCAGCTGGGCCAGCTCCCTCCTCAGCCTTGGGATGCAGAGAGCCTGCACGGGGCTGGAGCTGCTCAGTCTGTCCCAGGCCATCTCTTCTCATACCCTGAGTCCCCGTGAGCCCCAGCAAAGGGAACAGGGTTTCACAAGGCAGCTCCACAAGGGGAATGAGATAAAACACGCGGAAAGTGTTGTGAGGCAACAAAGCAGGGCAGGGGAAGGCAGGGCGGGATTGGGCTGGCCCAGAGGGCAGCAGGTCACCTCTGTGCCCCTCTGCCATGGGGTGTTAGTGCTGCTCCTGGCAAACACTGTCCCTTGGCTAGGCCCTGTACCTCAGACTTGTGCTTTTTATGCTCACCCAGCTGTACTTTGAATTGATTTCCTGAAAACTACTGGGAAAATCCCAGCTGCCTCTGGGAGCTGAGGAAGGTCCTGGTTGGCATAATGAGACAAAAATCAATTGACTCTTTTAGGGTGGCACTTGCTGATGCCAACAGTGTAATGTGGTTTATTAGTCTGTATGGACTTGATCTAACTCTTGCTGAAGTCGAGGAGTGAATGCAGAGCCTGTCCTGACAGTCAGCCTTATCACCTTCAGGAGAGATGGGGCTCACAGCACTTGCTGCCTGCTGCCAAGGACTAACTGTGTTCAAGTTAATGCCTGAGCTAAGATTAAGCTCTGCCTGATTGACAATTATTGCTATGGCAGGAAGCATAAGCCACGAGGAGCTAACTTAGAAATTAACCATTTTGTCTGGATCACCTCTGCAGACAGGAAAACAAAAGGAATCCTGCTTTGCTGGTGTGCTGAGATGCAGCAGTGTGTGCCAGGGCTGGGAGCTGGTGTCCCCTGCACAGACAGCAGCCCTGGCTGGCACTCAGAGGTGCTGGGGCCACACCACAGAGAGACAGGCAGGGAAAAGGGCTCCTTTGGTGCCAGCCAAGAGTGGGCAGAGCAGGTTGGCAAGGGTGGGGAGCACGGCAGGGGTTCAGCTGTGAGCCCTTTGGGAGAATGTGACAGGCTGGGACTGACAGCTCACAAAGGGGCAGAGCAGTTGTGATAAAGTAAGACTTGAGTCATCAATATATCTGTGTAGGAACAAAATCCCCCGGGGTAGAACAGAGCCTGGCGGGGGGACAGACAAGGAGCCTGGAGAATGGAAAAAAGGGGAAGTGGTTGAGGGGTGGGCAGTGGGTGCTGTGAGCCCTCACACTGGGTGTCCAGTGAGGTTTCCCCACTGCCCCGTAGGTTCTGTGATGAGAATTGCTTTAATAATCAGAACTTTAACTTGATAGCCCTTAGCAGTATGTCAGGTGTGCCCCTATTCTCGGGTTTGTGCCAGGTCTAAGGTAGATTAAGCATTCAAACACTTGAGCAGTGTCTGCTCAGTTCTGTGTGCCCACATGGCCAGGGAACAGTGGAACACAGAGCACTGCAGGGACTGGAAACAGCAGCACTTCTGAGAAATGCTCTCTTCACTGTGAATGTATTTTGTTGGGGGTTTTTTGTTTGATTTGTGTTATGAGTTGTGAATAGAGATGGCAGGGGCAGTTTCTGGCTCAGAGCCTTCAGCTGGTACAGACTGGCCAGGAATCACTCCCTGGTGCTCAGACACACAAAGGGCCTCGAGTGCTCCTTGTCTTGGCTTTGGTGCAGTTGTTGAGGACGCTGCTCAGTGCACACAGGGTGTGCTGGTGCTTGGCCTGGTGGGTGCCTGGCCAGCCTGGCACCCTGCTGCTACCTGCAGTGGCTCTACGGGAATAAGCAGGGATTTTTATTTTTTTTTCATTAGAGATTGTTATTATTTACAACTGTTATTGTTCCATTTCAAAGTGCAGCTTAGCAATTGCAACATTTTCCACTTCTCCCTTGGCATGCCTCATGGCATTGCAGACTAGACTGGGAAGCACTGTCAGGAGGGAACAGGAGGAATCTCCCGGGTGGGAAAAGGCATCAGCGTCAGTCAGAAGAACATTTATGAGCCCCAGATTGCCCAGTGGTTCCGAGCACTCTGTGTGCAGAGGACCCCGGGTCGGGGAACGGGGCATCGGGAGCACGGCCGGGGTGCCCGGTCCGGAGCAGGACGGAGCCGCTGCGGCCGCCCTGGGCAGCGGGGCCGGGCGGGGCTCGGCGGGGCCGCGGTGCGGATCCTCCGGCTGGCAGCAGCTCTGTGCCAGCCCCGAGAGCCGGCGGGGCTGCTGCGGCTCTCCCTGCACCCCGCGGCTCCGACACCGCTGTCGCGGGGCTGGCTGCCAGCGGGGAGCTGCAGCCCACGGCAGGAGCACGGCCCCAGCTCCATCCCAGTCCCCCCAGTCCCCTGGCCAGCCACGAGCCCCCCTCCCCAGCTGCGGGAGCGTGCTGTATCTGCTGCAGCCGCCCTCCCTCGCAGTGTGCAGCCTCGCTGGGAAGGAACTCAGGGGAAATTGCTGGGAAAGGGCTGCGCCTTCCCCGTCTCTCCTGAGGGATCCAGTTCAGAATGTCCAGCCTGTTTGAAGGCTGAGCTCTTCGGGCCAAGAACGTGTATTATCTAGTTTGAATTTTATGGCAGCTTATGAATGTTTTGTTATAATAACAACAACAACAATAATAATTAGGGCTGTGAGAGCCCTGGAGGGCTGGAAAGGAACCAAGCCCTGCAGGTTCTCTCGGATGTTCAAGTTTGACGAGGTTGAACCATCCAGGTTTAACCCCCATGGCTGGTGCCCTCTCTCACCCTCCCGGCTGCCAGCACCACCAGGAAGTCTGCTCCCGTCCTCCCCTGTCCGCTGGGAGCTGGGATACCCTGGGGCTTCTCGAGGGAGGAGCCGCAGTTACTGAGGAGGATGTGAGTGAAACTCACTGAAATTTCGTGAATGTGGGATGAGGGTCGTGAATCATCCGATCTTCAGCCGCCGCCAAGCCTGAGTGGGTCTGACAGCCCGCACAGAGCCATCCCGGCACCCGCGATTGCGACACTGTCCTTTGGCCATGGAGTGCTCCGAGATCTCTGGGTGAAAGTCCCCCTCTATGTCCCTCCAAAAACTCCGTGAAGGCGCTGAAGCTGACTGTGTTAGCTAGTGCCATGGGTAACAGGAGCCGTGCTCTTCCAGAACCTCAGTCCCAGTGCCTTTGTTTCAATCTGCTCTCTGGTGACAGCAGGAGCTGGAACTGATACTGAAAGATGAAAAAGAAATTTTTTTCAGATGTCCATACAGAAAATCTCTGTGGACCTGGAAGGTCAGATGTTGCTGATGCACAAGAGGGTCAGCAGTGGTTGTGTTTAAGACACTTCAGTGAACTGAGGCCCCATGTGCATTTCCCAGTGGGGCAGCCGGTGTGTGGGATGGGGGTCCAGGCACCCCGAGTTCTCCTGAGCACTAATCCCAATTCCCACAGTGTTGCCTCAGCTAATCGCTGCCTCAGTTTTCCTCACTTGTAAAATGTGGGGGTAATAACTGTGCATACCTCACAGAGGGCTGTGAGGATTCATTAATTAAACGATGTTCGGGAAGTGCTTTGAAGATGAAAAGCCCTATATAAATGCTGGGTGTTACTAGTGCTTAGTGAGTACCTTCACAGCCACAAGCAGGGCGTGCCTGCAGGAAGCAGAGCCATAGGCTGAGGCTTATGGCTAAGTGCCTTTAAAAATAAATAGGACCAGTAAATGCACTAGGGAGGTCAGCTTCCCTCTCCTCTGCCTTGGGGTGAGCTCCCACCTCAAAGGAACCAGGGTTTTTCTTTGCCTCCTCCACTTCTGGAAAACCAAAAGAGGTTTGGGAGTGCTGAGGAGAGAGCAGGACTCGTGGCAGTGATGCTGAGACATCCCAGGCAGCCAGTTTGCCCTAAACCCAGCAGGCCCCAAAAGCGACGTGTGCAGGGAGGGGCAGTGTCCCAGCTGGTACCAGCAGTGCCGGGCAGCGCGGGGTGGCAGAGCAGCAGCTCTGCCCAGAGCCCTTGGGCAGTGCCAGGGCTGCACAGCGGGCACGGGGGCTGTGAGGACGAGCAGGTGGCAGTGGCTGCCCCTGCACTCAGCTAATGGTATGCATACTTCAGGGGTACAGAGCAAATCTGTACTTGCTGCTTCATACGCGTGTTGGACTGAAAACACAGATGCTGATTTCCTCTTCTCTGTGCCCCTGGAAAATCTAGTATTTAGTATTCACCTGACTAGGCAGAAAGAAGAGAAAAGGGATTTTTGATTAGGTTAATTGTTTTTAATGACAGCCTGCCACATTTGACAGATCCCTCTTCGGAAGCCTCAAGACAAGCAACCTTTTCTTTCAGATGCCCTCTGTGTGCTTCTGTGTTTTGTAAGCTGTGCTGAAGTTTCATTTTCTGATTTGGGCAGGGAGATCACTTCTTTCACAGTTGTCCCCAGATTTCTCTGTGAATGCCAGACCTAGGCAATAAAGTGTGACCTAAGGGAGATGTCCAGGTGGGACTGATGGCAGACACTGGTAAGGGAAAAGCTGCATTTCCTAGCCTAAACTAGCCTTGGTGACTGAAAATTAACAGCTTAAGACCAACTGTTGAACCAGATTCAAGTGTTCCTTTGTGAGATTGAGGTGAGCACTGGACATTCTTCTGAGAGAGATGTGTGAAGTGCTTAAAAACACATGCTATTTATTAAATGATACATAACTCTAAAATTCATCAGATATAGCATTCGTTCTTTATAATCTACGATTATACAAAAAAGGAACATGTAAATACTTGAGTCATAACTGAGGCTGAGGCCAGAGGGTATCTATCACATCAGGAATTCTTACTGGTGGACTGCTGAAGGGATCAACAGAAACAAGTGGATGTTCTGAGGGAAGGACAGACGTCCTGGGTTTGAGAACACAGAGGGAGAACCTGCAGGGAGCAGCCAGTGATTAACAGGTTCTGTGCAGTCTGAAGGGAGTTTTATTTCATCCATCCTGGAATGCCCCCTTGGTTTGTCCCTTATCACAAAGCTGATCAGGTGGTTTGGGCAGGCTCTGGAACACGCTGAGCACCGGGCTGGGACGCAGGCCTACCACCACTGGCAGGCTGTGATACTTCAAACCTTTGTGCCTCAGTTTACCCATTGATTAGGATGATAGCCTTCCCAGAGTGTTGTGGTGATTAATTATTAATGTTAGTAAAGCGTTTTGAAGATGAGGAGTGCTACATGCTGGCTAAAGATCGTAATTACCTCAGCCTCATGATGAAATTTTTATATTTACATAATGAACCAGTCACGGAAGAGGTGCAGAGATGGTCTCTTCTGGTGGACAGATTCTTATAACTCAGTTATCTCTGCCATTATCACTATCTAAATGGAATCAAATCCTTTTTTCCATGGGGAATCTGCTTTTGGAGTGAGCAAAGCCCACATGCTCCATGTGAGACTCCCGGCATGGCAAACAGCCACGGTACCTTGGCTAATTTCAGTCCCTGCCCATGAAACTCACCTCACCCAGAACTTGTTTCAACTTCTCCAGCTGTTCTTGGCATGTGTTGAGATTTCATAAAGTTGATGCCATCAACTCCCACACATATGGCAAGACAGAGTGAGAGAGAAAACCCACACACAGTAACTAATATATAGGGAGAAGAGGTATTTGCATGGGAGAGCACAAACATGAGGCTTTTCTCGCTGGCTCCGATGGCTCCTGACTGCTAATGCCGAGATGCAAAGGGATATGCAGATGGGGAGGGTGACTCAGAGAGCCCGTGCCAGTGCAGAACTCCAGGAAGGCACACGATGCTTTCAGGCCCCTGCCCTGGCTGTGGTGGTCAGCGGGGTCGCTGTCAGCGCTGCCCACGGCCGGGGGTGGAGCGGGGCCGGCGCTCGGGCGGGGAGCGGCGGGCGGGGAGCGGCGGGGGCCCCGGCGGGGCCGGGGGGGGACACG
>VYXC01005082.1:261114-276524 GCA_013397175.1 Platysteira castanea
CACGGCTGGGCTCGGGGGACACACGGCTTGGCTCGGGGGACACCCGTCTGGGCTCGGGGGACAACACCCGGCTGGGCTCGGGGGACAACACCCGGCCGGGCTCGGGGGACACACGGCTGGGCTCCAGGGGACACCCGGCTGGGCTCCGGGGGACACCCGGCTGGGCTCGGGGGACACACGGCTGGGCTGCGGGGGACACACGGCTGGGCTCGGGGGACACCGCTGGGGAGTGTCCGAGGTGGCACACGGCAGGGCCGCTGCGGGAGCTGTGGTTCCCAGCGCAGCCTTCCTTTGGAGCTAGGTTTGCTAAGGCATTTTGCCTGTGATATAGGTTTATTTTCCTTATAGGTCCTTCTTCCTTTTCCTTCGGAGGCAAGTGCATAATTTTTCAAACTTTCAATGAGATTCATTTTTAGTTCATAATTCATTATCAAGATGACACCTAATTATTATCAATTTATAATCTCACCCCAGTTAGGAAGAATCTGGAAACTGCAGTCAAGGGAGAGCTTGGTCACAAACACAGAGTGCAGGCAATAACACCCATTTCCATACTCACTTTTAGATCTGGGCAGATTTCCAGGGGAATCCATGTTTGTCTCCTAGAGACGACTTCAGGAGAGGTACAGGGTTTTTTTCAGCACTGAGCAGTCAAACCAAACTTTTTCTGGGGGATGATCTGCCAGGTACAGGGCAGCAGGTTGGGGTACTGGGGATAAAGCCAGACTGGGAATGATAATACCAGGACTCAGTGCAACACAGGGGGATGAACCCCAAGTTCCTCTGCTCACTCAGCCCCCAGGCCAGGGGGTGTGAATGGGCCCTGGACACCCCTGGCTCTGTGGGTCCCTTGGCAGTGCCATCCCTTGCTGGTGTCCCTGGCTGAGGTCAGGATCCCTCCCGGGAGCTCCTCAGCCCCTGCGCCTGCCGTGCAGTGGGGCCTGGGCAGTGCAGGACCCAGCCCATCGCTGCAGTGCCTCCAGCAGTCACTGATGGGCTCACACTTGGAAAGCATCGAAATCTGTTCTATGGTGATGGAAATACTGCAGTGAGATTTTGCTAATCAGCTCATTGCATACCCAACAAGCCCTGCAAAAGCTTGGCCACATCGTGGGGTTAATTGGACACCACGTATCAGGCGTTCCATTTCCTCTTCTATTTATACTCTCTGTTTAAATGAAAACCACAAATCTTTCCAGGTGACCTGTTTATTAAGTGAATTTTGAACACTTAACATTTGCATTTATTAATTTTCTAGAAAAACTGGTATTACTAGTCACTGAGAACTAACTGCTATCTCAAATTTCACTGGATACCAGCTGCAAATCTTGGTAATAAGACTTTGGTGATGATTAAGCCAATGACGTGATTTTCAGTGGCACATGTAGCCAGCTCCAGCTTTGCAGTGACCTGTGAGGACTCAGCACCTCGGACAACACCCCCACAACCCCTGGGCACAGCCAAAATAAATGCAGAAAGTCGTATGACCAGATTTTTCATACCTGTGTGCACAGAGAGCAGCTGTTTGTGTGACCTGGGTGTGCATCCTCTCTGACCCCTGAGAGCTGCGAGGGAATAGCACATCAGAATTATTCGCTTGAATTGCATGTTTAAGCAGAATCCCAGAGCCAAGTTCTGAAAGCTGCTCATGTCTCGATACATGAACATGATCTGATTGTATTTTTACTAAGAATGTTTGGGTTTCTGAGCTCAGGCAGTGAATTCCGAGATGCCCTTTTCTGAAGAAGGATCTGTGGTACCTTCTCCCGGGGTAGGACTCACAGATCCCTCTGTGCTCTGGAGTTTTGATCTGCATTTCCTTGGTTGCGTGATCAAAAATGCTCTTTCAGTAATTTCATCTCATTTCTTTTCAGTAATGACAGATCTTTTCCCCTTGCAAAACCACCTTTATATATTTTTACTGGGTCACTGTTAACTCTTCTACACTCTACATAATAACGCTGGAGATTTTCTATAGATAGGCTTTCTGCCAGTCTCCTTCATAAAAATGAATTACATCTGGAGCAGGTATGAACTTGGAACAATTCCTACCTCCCAGGTAAAATAACTCATCTGATGCATAGGCATGCCATGAATCCTGCGCAGACTGAAGAGGCTGGGAAGGTGGAAGGAAATTTTTCTAATTCACAGCTGAATCTCTTCTGATGAAGGACATGCACAACCAACTGCAAGAAAACAAATGATTGTTCTGATTATTTTTGACTGTAGGAATAATTGGTAACATTGTTCTTCTTGGCAGAGATGAATAGTTGGAACCCGACTATTTCACAGAGACAAAATATCCACAGGGAGAGATTTTTGAGGCAGTCATAGGATGCACCCTACAGAGTGTGATTCTCATGACATTAAAGCCGTGCTGGTGGTGCTGTGATTAACTTCTAATGAAGAGAGAAACCAACCTGATAAACACAGAGTAAATGTTCTATGGAAAGGGCAATAAAAATATCACATTTTAGGCAAGATCTGGCTCTCATTGAAGCCAAAAGAGTTAAATTCATTGAACTTATCCAAAAGAGGAAAAAGAATTTATGACTGTGGAGGACGAAGAAACACTGCTGTGAGTCCGAGCCACTGAATAACTCCATACCACAGAAGAGGTCCCCCAGAGTTTTGCAATAGTAACTGTTGTGTTACTTTGTGGAATTTTCTGATCCTTTGATAATGTTTCCTTCTTTTAACACCAAAATCCACACTGCTTCTTGAAAGCTTTTAGAATATTTTTCCTTAAGCTTTTATCCTAGAGAAGGCAGGACCACATTTGGTATTTAGGACAGGGAGCTGGCAATCTGGATTCTTTTCAGCTTTGTCACTAACCCGTGGTATGGCTTTGATCTCCTCCTCGTGCAGCACCACTTGGAGAAGCCCTGGGGAGTCTCCTGGGCCTCAGGAAGGGTCCTGTCTGTGCCACCAAAGGCACTGCCTGGGCAAACCTGGCACTCCCAGCTCCTGCACTGGTTCTTTGCGGCCTGGCAAAACCCACTGCCACTTGCAGAGGCTCCTGGAGCTGTGCTGGGGCACAGGTCCCCAGGGTTGTCCATGTGTGATGCTTTCCCTCAGTCTGGGATCTCCATGGGGTTGTAACTCCGCAGCTTTGGCTTCACTCACCTCTCCCCCAAGGCCAGGCAGAGCAAGTGTTTCTTTAGAAACAATTAAAATTGAACATTTAGATACTAGATTGGGAGGAAGTAAACAAGTAAAATGTAAAGTAAACAAATTTAAAATACTTCAATCCTGGCTTCAGTTTTGCAACCAGAGGCCAATCTTTTAAATGCTCTCCCCTGGAATCTCAAGGAATGCCCACAGGCTCAGGCATTGCCAGCCATTAGTCCCAGGCCTGAACATACACTGTGCTCCAGCCTTCTCTGGACAACTCTTTGAAGTGCTCCGCTCTTTTGTTTCCTAAAATTAGTTTTTATAATATAAATGGGTCTCTAATTGACTTCTACCAAAGCCAGCAGCAGTGGATATTTTAGCAGTGGTTCCTCTGGGTTTAGACCTAATTGACCAGAAGGTGTGTGACCTCTGTAAATACACCTCTGGCCCTTCCTGGGAAGCAGCTGCCTTGTTATTCCTGCCTTCCTCCCAGCCAGCCTGCTGGCTGCTGCTTCCCTCTCGTTCTGAGCTGCTCCCTTTGTTGCTTTATACAGAGTTATTAGTCTTATTCAAGACACTGAATAGGCGTTATACACAGATTCTATTAACTTATGACTTGTGGTGTTACCAGTTTCCTATAGAGACCTGGGTGTGCTACTCTATATGAATAGAGATTATTGATTGGCAACAGGTTGTTCTGACAGGACTTGTCTGTGGGAGCAGTAATTCCTCAGCTTTGTCCTCTTTCCCAGTTTCAGGCAAAAATTTTGAAAACTCCTCGAAGCCCCTTCACTTTTACTGCCTGCTCAAAGGAGTCACTGAGCACCTCGAGGTTCAGGTGGCCGTGCTGGACTTTGGGAGTTGGTTTGAAGTGAGGCAGCTGCCCCTGGGTACCTCGAGATCCCCCTGAGTGCCTGGGTGTGGGGTGCTTGCTCTGGGGGATGTACACACTGGAAACAACAAGCTAAATAAAAACATGGGCTTTTCATAAATGCCTTCAACTTTAAAATGGGACTTTCAGTTTCTAAAGGCTGGCAGGGAGCTAGTTTTGAGTCAGTCTTTGTGTGGTCATTTTCCTTCTGGAATGAGAGTGTTCTTGCACAGAATTACACTGAAATGTGTTGTCAAGAGACATTGTCTTTTGTTTCCATGAGTTTGCAAATATTCCCAAACAAGTTTGATGTAAGCCAGAATGTCCCAGCTTTTATCTTGCCGAATAAAAGCATCTCCCTGAGCACCAGGAGCGCTCGGCCTGCTCGGAGCTCCGGGAGCTGCTGGAATGAGCACATTCCTGACCTGACAGTGCCAGGCTCTGTGCCATGGCCCAGGAGAGGTACTTCACAGCTGCTTCAGGGGGCCTCCCTGTAGTGCTGCCACAACACCATGTTGTGATGAGACTTTAATGAACTCTCTAAGCTGCCTGAATTCCTCCGATGAAGGGCATTATATGTGTACAGTTTGTTTGTATTGTTGTCTAATTATGAACAGCAATTAAGACTTCACACCTACAATTTGTATTCACAATTTGTAAAATTCCCTTGCCCGGAGTTCTCTACCACTGCTGCCAACAAGGCATACAGCAAATTTTATTCTTTACCCCAGTGCTATAGAACAAAGCTCCTCATCAGCCTCATGTCTCCAGCTGGCAGCACAAAGGCCCAGACCCGAAGCTGCTGACTCGAAGCCACTGTGGCTTACGTGTCCCTCAGCAGGGCCTGTCCACACCTCAGCCCAGAGAAGGGCAGTGACAGTGCCCAGACGTCCAGCACACTGCCCCAAGCCTGCTCCTGCAGATCCCCAGAGCAGGAGCTGGCCCGCCTGGGCACTGCCAGTGCTGGCAGCACTGCGGGGAGGGGACTCACAGCCAGAAATGGTTGTGTGGGTGCATTCCTGTATTCATCCAATCCTGCACTCCCCAGGTGCCATCAGCTGTCAGTGACCTTCCCAGAGCTGGCACTCTTTAGGACTTCATGGTGTTCCATACACCAGTCCTAATCCATGTAGCTGTGTCCATACAGATCCCGAAATGATTTGTGGGGTGGGGAACAGGCTGAGCACATTGCTACACCTCCACTCTGCAATTCAGCAGTACTTTAAAAACACTGCTTTGAGAACAGTTCTCCTGGGGAAGCATCAAGCCAATGCTGGGTTTTTTGAGCTTTTCTCCTGTGCTATTAGGTTGGGTGGGGTTGGGCAGTCCGTGAGCAGGAGGGAGCAGCAGGAAGGAGCAGCCAGTCCAGCTGGTAATGGCTCTGTCTGGGGAGCTCCCAGCGCTGTGCCACGGCAGCCAGGGCACAGATGCCGTGCCCAAGCGGGGCAGTTACTCATGGAAGTGCTTCCCTTGGAGCCACAGGGACTGACCAGGGGCTCTGCGCTCTGTTATTAATTTTGTTGCTGATTCTGTGAGTTGTGATCAGAGTCAGAGGCAAACCAGAACATGGCAGCACTGTTTGGACAAACAGAACAGCACCAGTCCTTCCTTCATGAATGCATCTCCTGGAAAATGCTCATTTTCTGACTCTGCTGGGGGGTTTTGCAACAATATCTAGGAAATCTATTCAAATGGGAATGTCTCCAAATGGTGACTATAACAGGAGTATGAAGTATTGCTAATAAATTAATTGACTTTGGGTTTTTTAGCTAGAAAAATAAACCCAAGCTCATGTTGTTTGAGTGAAACTCAATCCAGCATGGGCAACATCAAGAACACAACTGGGATAAAAACTACCACACAGTAAATCAAAGACAAGAAAAGTACAAGGCTATTAATGCTTTACTATAACATTCCTCACAGCTTCTCTGCGCTGCGGAGAGCTGCAAGCCAACATTTTTCAACTGTCCTAAAGAATGTGAAATGTAAATGTTTAGAAGAATGTTTTTGTGCCAAGCTGAGAGTGATCATAAACATCAGCTTCTAACAGAAACATTTTCAAAAGATGCGCTCCGTGCTGCCAGCTTTTGAGAGCAACACCATGTAAATTAGGTCGGAGTCTCCTTGGATTCTTGACACTCCATTGCTGCTTTTTAGTTGCCAAAAATTGTTGGATTGATGTTATATTTGAATTAAAATATGAACTGCAACTGTATTAAATATGCTGCTTAAATGTCGTGTGGATAAACAATAAATCACCTGCCTGGGATCCCTTCTGGGGACAGGCCTGAAGAAAATCTTAAGGGGAAAGAACCACTGCTTTAATTACGACCTTTTATTTCTGTGGCATCACAAACGTGGCCGGTGCTTGGCTGGCAGGAGGAGTTTATGGGCTGCCCCATGAGTGCCTCTGCCCCATGCGTGACTCTGCCCCATGGGTGACTCTGCCCCAGCTGGTGACACCCCAGAGCACCGTGGGGCTGAGTCCCTTGTGCAGCCACCCCGCCCTGGGCTGGGAGCTCTGCAGGCCAGGGATGGGACAGTGCCCGTCCTCCTGCTCGTGCTGCAGCTGGAACCCGGCTCTGGCAGCACCCTGCTTCTTCACAGGAACCTCCTCCATCAGTTATCAGCAGGGAACCTCAGCCAAAATGTTCGTACCTAGGAGAATTAAAAAGTCTTGGGAGCTATGACCAGTTTCAGCTGAGTGGTTTGGTTATACCACCCCGAGATTCCGAACAAATTTGGATTTTGTAAATGAAACGTTTTAGCTTTGGGATTTAGAGTTTCCGTTTTAGTTTAGTGCTTCATTATATTTCAGAAACTCTTAAACCAAAATTAAATACTTAGATCAAAGTTCTTCTTTAAGAACCAAAATACCTTTTTTGTCACTGCTGCTAATGAATCCAGTTTAGTATCTTGTCAGGAGAAAGGCCCATCTCTGATCACAACTCAGAGCATCTCCTCGTATAATCAGTGAGAATGAGCAGGAGAGGGGACAGGACCAGTCAAGCCTCCCAGCATGGAAAGATGGGAGAAGGACTGAACAGCAGAGAATCAGAGGATGTGAGCTGTGCTCACAATGAAATCACTGGGAATTCTGCCATGAAGGCAGAACTGAGTTGTTCTTCCAGGTATGAAAAGTGCTGTGGATGACAAGCACGGAGCTCCCATTCAGAGGTTAGGACAGGAAGCTGTTTTCCTCCAGGGATGAGCCAGGAAGCTGCAAAAGCTGGGTCCCTAATTTTGTGTGTTCTAGCCAAGCCTTGACAGAAGCCTTGCTTCCAGCATCTCCTGAGGGTGTCTTTTAATTCCCATTAATATCTCTTGTAGTCCTTCTACCTCTCCCTTGATTTCTAGTGGCCTTCCTTCTCTTGTCCATCTCCTCAAGGACTGCACTGTAATCTGAAGCATACAGGAGTCAGAGGATGCCTTTGCATTGTCTTTAGTAGCCTTTGAATCAGAGCAGGAAGGTCACATTTCTTAGGTTTATTATTCGTTTTGCAGATAAATCAGGATATTTTGCTATTGTTTTGATTTGAGCCTCAGAAAGCCCTGGAAATAACAGAAGCAGCAAATAAATAAAACAAGGTCCGTGCCAATGGGACAACCAAAACAGGTTATATGTGCCATCCCAGGGCAAACAGGTCTTGGTGCAGAACTAGGAATGAAAGTCCTGACTTCCTTCCTTGTGCTTTTACCATTTGACCATGCAAACTCCCCCAAATTATCCTAGAATTGTGCAAAGAGTAACATCCAGCAGAGACCAGCTCTGCCCGGCTCCTATGAGCCTGCCAAGGCTGTTGGGATAGCGAGGGAAGGGACACACAATTCATTTTAAGAGGGTTTTTTTCCTCTTATTTGTCGTCTTCTTTGTGGTGGTTTGTGAAATGCCGGGAAGGAGCAGCACAATGAACAGAAAATGTTCCAAGGAAGCCAGGCTGCTCCATGCCATTGCCCAAGCAGCACCCAGTGTACCAACCACGGAGCTCTGCATGGCAGTGTGGGGCACACATGGGGACTGGGACTGTGTGGGGCACACATGGGGACTGGGATTGTGTGGGGCACACATGGGGACTGTGACTGTGTGGGGCACACATGGGGACTGTGACTGTGTGGGGCACACATGGGGACTGTGACTGTGCTGGTGGGAGGCCTCTGTTCCCCTCTGAATTCACAGAGCAGAGACAGGGCAGACAATCAGAGCCTGTCCGTGCCTGGCTGAGGCTCTCCCTCACTCCAACACCCATGCAGGTGCAAAGTTATCGAGTCCAGGATTTTTTCACACAGTTTAGAGCCATAAAATGGAAGCTGCCTTTGAGCATTTGGCTCTTCCTCTCCTGCAAGTTTGGGCCAGATGCAAAAGAGGACTTAAGCACTTACAATTCCATAGGTTACTCCCTGCTCAGGATAACATTTCTTCCAGTACCAGCAGCTTTATGTCCGGACATGCCCAGAACTGCTGGGATCTGAGCAGCTTGGAGCAGAGTTCCCACCTAAAACCCACGGCGATCCTCGGAGCAGGAAAGGAGCGTCCCTTTTCTGGAGACAGCCAGGTCAGGAGTAATCCACAGCTCACGCACACCAGCGGGACCAGTCCAGCACATGGTGCAGGGGCAGCTGCTTCCCTTCAAGCTGAGCAGGCAGGAGAGGAGTGATGGGACTGGGGGCTCAGTGTGCCCTGAGAGCTCAGCAGAGTGGGGGTCCTCAGCTCTTGGGTGTGAGCGGCCAGCTGGGCTTGTCCAGGAGAATGAGCATCCACCCCAGGAGTGGGGCTGGGAATCTGAGCGCTTCCAACACAAATCAGCGACAAAAACTCAAGGCCCTTTCAAGGAAAACATAAATGTAGTGAATTAGAACAAAACCAAAACAAAACCAGAAAAACAACCAACCAGAAAAGCACACCACCAAAAAACTGAAGAAACCACAGTTATTCTGCTGGCTAGTATCATGAGGGCATGATGGTACTTGCAGCTTCCTGCTTGGACCTGGCTTGCTCCAAAGTTATTTTGTGTGTTAATCCTGTGGTTTAGATGATAAAGATTAGGTCTGAGTGAGCTGGTTCAGATAAAAGGGGGAAAGGCAGCAACCAAATCTTCACCCAAACTCCAACCTAAACTTTTCTAAGCTTTGAATAAAATAAAAAAAGTATTAACTTTTCTTTATTATTCCTTTGTTTTGCAATTAAGATTTTATTTGTAGGTACTGTTATTCATCAGCTACGGTTATTCATTCAAAGCTTTGGAAGTCACAGTGCTGTGAGCAGCAGAGCCGTTATCCCTGCAAGCACAAAAACGCATATTCCATAAAAATATGTTTCTGCTGCCTCTCCTGAACTTGACTTTTTAGTGGAACTGGGTTTTTAGTCCTAGTTACTGCTTCCAGTGCAACTGTCACCCCACCAGGCAAGTTTCTGCCCAGTTTTGGTTTCTGTGCATCTTGGCCTGGAATGTTCAGTTACAGATTTCCTGATAAAGATTCCAGCTGACAGCCAGCAATTTGGCCAATGTTCCTCAAAAAAATAGGAATATAAAATCGTGTTCCAAAACCTAAGCGGAAATGTGTGAGTGGTTGATTCTCAAAAAAAAACCCCAAACCCAAAACTAAACAAACAAGAGCTGCCTGCTGCTTGGCAATTGTGAAAATTAAAATTAAAACTATGTTCTTTTACTTCACTACGTAATACTTTTCAGTACCTATTTTTAAGTGGTTACCTCAGCCAGTAGCACACTTTAGTGCTTGATTAGCACACATTTGGCACACAGAGCACCAGGGAAAAGCACACTTACTCCATTTATCCTCAAGCTGGACAGCTCTTTGCAGATGTCAAATGCATGCATAACAAGGCTGGTATTTGCTCCTGTGCAAAGGCTCTGGGCATACTGGTACAGTCCTCGTAGCTACTGGCCTCATCCTCGTGCTTGTAAGTCCCAGACACATCCCGGCAGCTCCCGGGGTGCTTGGCAGCACTCTGCACACCCTGAGGACTTGCTGTGAGCCCAGGGGCTTGACTGCACCCTGGGGAATTGGGCTGCAGGAATATGGTCCATGGACACTTCTGTTCAGAGAATCCCCTTTCCTGAGTTACAGTGCAGTACAACACACCACGGGCAGGAAAACCCACGGGATGGATCCCACCAGGGAGGAGCTGTGGGGCCGGGTCACCACAACCCCAGCGTTTCACCAGGCAGCTGCACCTGGGTCCTGCAGCTGCAGGCACTAAAGGAGATGCTCAGGTCAGTCTGGCTTCTTCACTGCGCCACTGGCAAGAGGCAGGTGCCTTCAGAAGGAGGTTGAGCTTCCCAAATGGTAAGGAAGAGAGGATTCTAAGAGTTCAATAGGATTGATGCAAGCCCTCCAGCCCTAGAGCCGAGTGAAGTGCGGCAGGAGGGTCCAAGGCCGTGGGAAGGGCTGTGAGGAGACACCTGCAGTCACTGATCCTGGGTGGGCACGAGGGAGGGAGGGAGCTGCTCCCTGTGCCAGCTGCTCTTTGTGCAGTGGTGCAGTCAGGAGATATTAAAAATGAGATGAGTGAGCCAGCTCTAGAGAGTGGCTTCCATCATCAGAAATGAAAGAGGCCTGGCTTAACATTTGAACTTTCTGAGTGCTTATTCTAACTCAACCACAGACTCTCCTGAGAGCTCAGCCATCGCTAATTAAGACCTGCAATGATCTATCTGTGGTTCCTCCGTGCACTTGGCAGCTTTTGCTTCAGAGGCACTGAGCACTGCAAAGTGTCAGTGCTGGGAGTGCCCCTCAGAGGAGCACAACCAACTCCACACCCTTGTGTCAGCCCTCCTGCCCCTTCCAGAGCTGGGAATGGTTCTGTGTGGCCTCAGATTTAGGGTGAAAACAATTCACCCACTTCAAAAATAAACTGCCCTAGGAAGTGTCTTTGAAAATTTTTAATGCCAAATTACAAAAACATAACATGCAAATGTAAATAATTTCCCCTGCAATGAATGCAGGAAATAAAGAAGTTGTATGAACAATAGTGTGATTTATAGGTCTGTTTTATTTCCCTTCTTCCTCCATCTGCCCCACAGTGTGATTTAATAAATATTAATGAAAAAGAGAAGGAATAACACTTATCTATTAATTTTTCTCCTTTTATTTTCTGATCATGCTTAATTGAGAAGTGTTTTGGGGTTACATTTAGTCATATATATGGTTGTTTGAACCTTTTATTAGCCGTGATTCATTCTGCATATCAGCATAACGTGGAGCTTATGCCTTCAGCCTGTGCCTGTTCCAGGATGCTCAGTTATCTGCCTGCCCCGAGCTATCCGTGGGGATGGATTTGCATGGACACTGCTCCCCTGTGGAAGGGTATGCCAGGAATGACCGGTCTGGTGCTACCTGGCCAGGTGAGGTTCCATTCAAATAATGCACTTGCCACCAAAACAATTCAGATCAAAGGTCTGCCCTTCAACAGAATTCAAATGTAAGGACTTCTAAAGCAATTTTAGCAGTTGGCTTTACAAATGAACTTATGTCAGCTGCTCTGTATGATGAGTGACTAAATTACTTCTGTATCTAATCTTATCTCGCTATCTGTCTGTCTGTTTTTCAGCATTTCAGTGCCCATCACCACATTATCCAGGCGCCACCATAAGATTAAGAAGCTCTGCAGTGACATTCTCAACATGGTCTGTTCAAAGGTCATTAGCAGAGCCTTGCATACACGAAAAGCCTGGAGGAGAGCACGGAAGTGAGCCTGAGAAGGAGAGGAAAAGAAAAAGGAGGAGCCCCTGTGGTTGTGCTCATCCCACATGGATCTGCTCGGTGGTGCTGGAGCCCAGGGACGCCGTGGCCTCTGTGCTGCCTCAGGGACTGTCACACTCGCTGTCACCTCGGGCACTGGCTCCCGTGGCCTCGGCACTGGTGTCCCTGTGCTCTCCCCAGATGCCATTCCCGTGCTGGGGCTTTATGACCTCTTTGTGTTCCAGCCCCAGAGCAGGGTATTTCTCTCAAAGATCCCAAGTGCAGAGCAGACACTGCGACTAAGGACCCACCTTCTCTGGGACAGTTTATCTGTTAAGTTTTATTTTCCTCACAGTGGGCAACTCCTCCCAACTCTGCATTTTTAGAAGCCAGAAAGGGTGGTTTTCAATGTACACCAAGCTACGCAGGACCCACGGAATCAGCAGAGATGACTTTGTCCCAGGAACCCAGCCCCACTCCCACTGAAGCCGTGGTGTCTCCAAGGACAGCCGGGGACCTTGCGCTCCGGGGAGCTGGCACTGCCCATCCCCTGGCACTGCCCATCCCCTGGCACTGCCCATCCCCTGGCGCTGCTGCTCCCAGCAGACACTGGTGAGTGAGAATGTGCCAGCGCTGTTTTCTGCAGTGCTGCCTCTCCAAAGCCGGGCTCAGTCCCGAGGGGCCGATGGCAGTGTGCTGACACATTGCTCAAACAAACCCTGGAGCCCTTTGTGCCCCTCTCGGTACGAACCCAGCCGGGGATTTACGCTGGGGGATAAATAGGTGGTTCCAAAGTGAGAAGGAAAGAGCCCAAGTTGGAAGCTAACCACAAAACGTGGGTGTAAACGATTACCAAAGGCTTCCAGTAACTCTGCTATCATCAGAGACTGGCTTTATGGGTATGGCCTCAAGAAGTTTCCCTCCACTTAATTAAAGAGGCAGATAAGTATCTAGGTGGAGTGTGCAGATAGGTTCTGAATGAGTTATCCACTAAGGCTGGTTCGCTGCACCTATTGTTAAAGCCAGAATATAATATCAGATTAATGCATTATATTTGCCTATTATAGCACTATGTCATCATTATATGACATGTTATAATTAAAGCCCTGCATTAGAAACAAAACTATTTGGCTTGGGATAAGTTGCCTTTATGACTTCTGTGGTTATGATTTCCTCCTTTTCTTAACCCCTTAAAACTGCATAATATCGCTATTTGTAGCTGTATAAAGAAAGTTTCTAGTTTCAGATTCTAATCTCAGGTAAGTCAATGTAAATAAAGTCAAAATCTGGCACATGCTCTTTTCCTGTGTCAGAATATTTGCTAGTAGAGGGAAATCCACGTTGTTTGTGTTGACAGAATCCCAAAGATGGGCAGATTAAAGAAGAGGGTGCCTGACTCGCTGTCCCTCCCAGTCATCCCCCAGCTGTCCCCACCAGCTGCTGGGTTTGTACCATTCCCCAGGACTTTTCAGGAAGCCGCTTGGCAAACTCTCACTCTTCCCTTTCCTTCCTGGAACTACACAAGGAAAAATTGGTTCTTAGAGCAGTTTCAGGCCGCAGCTGCCGGGAACGCAGCGCTCCCAAATGCAAACCTGGAGCATGGGTGTGGGATCGCTGCCTGGCTGAGATCCGGCTGCGACAGCAGCTTGGGTAACTGACTATGCTAATGCCTTTAATTAGCATTTGCATATGCACGCTTCTCAATCTCAGGAGTTGGTGATTCACGCGGGTAAGTGCCAACCTCAGCCTTGCTGTCAGACTGAGGCAGAGGGTGCCAGCAGCACCCTGGCCCCCACATCAACTGCCCAGAGCAGGGGCTGTCACCAGGCAAGGCACAGTTCCCAAAAACGGCCCAAAAACGGCTGGGGCTGCTGCAGAGGCAAACCCGGCAGGGCCCTGAACCTTCTGCTGCCGTTTGGAGGCAGCAGTTATTATCCAACATTTTGCAACGCTCTTATATAAATCTAATTGATGTCTTTTATGTTCCTGACTGAAGTGTGCACTTGTTTGGCTTGGAGGTGACCACCTTAATGAGGGTAATGACGAGGGACCGCTGCCAGTAGCCAGGGGCGACATCCCACTGTCCCAGTCAATCCCTTGGTGAGAGTTTATTCTGTTGCTGCAATGCTGGTAATTCAGTAATTTTCTTCCTGATTCATGATGACCTTTCCCCTGGACTTGCAGAGAGCTGGATTTGGCCTTGGAAATTGGCTTGTGCACCAGGAACTGTTTTGTCATTTCTGTTTCACTTGGAAATGTGCATTCTCTTCCCTGGGCAATTTCTCCCACGAGGGAAGGCCCCAAGTGTAAGTGCCAGATGTGCCAGATCATCAGTCTGGGGCACACACACGCTTCTGATGGAGCTGCTGGAGACACATTTTTAGCATTTACTCTAAAATAATAAAATCCCTACAGCGAGAAGTGGCAAGTAAAAATAATAATACGCAAAAAGGGGATTTTAATTTCTGCCTCGAGAAGTTGTTTACCTGGCTTCTGCCACCGGTCGTGTGGCCACTGCTGAAGGGAAATTCCCCTCTCTGCTGTCCCTCACCCGGGTGAGGCACTGAGCTGCCCGGGGTGACCCAGGGGAAGTGCTGGGCCACACTTGGGCATCCAGCACTGTCCTCTCCAGTGCTGCTGCATTCTCTGCCCTGTAAAATCCTAAACACTGCAAAACACTGCTCATTTCTTCAAACATTTCCATCAGCCTCTCAAGGGTGTTTTTATGAAGCCCCTCACTGACGGAGGAGCCTGGGCTGAGCACAGGGGGGTTTGTTGTCACTGTCCCTGAGCACTGTGTCCCTGCACACCGAGGGGCTGGGGCAGCACCCACCAGCACCAGGAGCTGCAGCTGCCACAGGAAAGGGCCTTGGCAGGACAGAGCTGGGGGCTCGGTGAAGGCAGAACTCAGTTTCAAGGTAGAAAAGGGAAGATGCTATCCAGTTCTGAGGGTGGTCCTAAATACCCAGGGATTATGAGGCAGGATAAAAATACGGCCTCTGCAGAGGATTGCCTAATGGGAGACAGGCTGCTCTACTCACTGGGGGAAAAAATTACTTTCTAATAGCATCTACCTATTTTACATATATAATGAGCCAAACTCTATGTGGTCATATTAGTGTCTGGGAAGTGTTTGGAGTGAGGGACAGTTGTGCTTCTGGCCTTTACAGTAACCAACATAACCCTGAAGGAGAGAGCAGAGTGGAAAAATGGAACAGTGTCTGCCTCAGTCTGCAGAAACCAGCAGGGAACAAACCCCAGAGATCCATTTTGCCTCCTCGTTACAGGCACCTGGGGATCAGAAGATTAGGAAGGCACTAACTGAGAGCACAGCTCCTGCCTTGATGAGCAGTTTCAGAGCCTTGTAAAAGCATCTCCTTCTGCTCTCCCAAGCAGGTGGCACTTTGCTGGCAGGTGGAGCCCAGGAAAGGCTGGGCACTGGTTTTCTTTCCCCACAGCTGGTGCCAGCTGGGATGGTGGGGTCACTGTGGAGGACAGGGTGCCGTGGGGGGCTGTGGCCCCCTGCCCAGCCCTGCTCCGGGGGCTCCCTGGCAAACAGGCACTGCTGGAAGGGCACCCGAGCACGTGAGGAGGGATTTGTCCCTGAGCTGCTCTGTGCTGCAGAATCCTGCCCGGCCCCTGCCTGTCTGGGCAAGGTCAGGCTCCCCACAGAGTCCCTGCTGTCCCCTGCTGTCCCCTGCTCCGTGTTGAGGCAAGGTTTTGC
>VYXC01005082.1:276562-291446 GCA_013397175.1 Platysteira castanea
TTTGCTTTACCTGTCACAGCAAACTGCTCTCATGCCAGTAAAGCATTCCTAATTGGCAGGATTTAGAGACTGATCATTTCAATTTATGCCCAGAACAGGTAGGGCAGCAATGAAAGCCTCTCCCACCCAACCCCACCCCTTCTCACCAGTGAGCCTCAACCCTGCCCTGGAGGGACCACCTGGAGGGCTGAGCAGGGAGTTCCCTCCCCTGCAATAAAAGGCCCCGTCCTGCAGTAAATACCGGGCTGAGCCCGTGGCTGGTTAATAGCCAGTGTCCCTCTGCTCACACAGCTCCTGCAGAGCAGCACCTGCTACTGAGGTCCCGCAGCACCAGGAACCATCTCCTAAGATTCTGCCTTTAAGACTTGGCAGAAAACACCAGAGTGAAATTTTCACTTCACATTACCCCAGGGTCAGTGGGAAAACAGTCCACAGGCTGCTGGAAATGGTTCCCATCACTGCCACAGCTTGCAACAGCCTTCCCAGAACTGTGGGCTGGTGGGTATCGCTTCCTTCTTCCCAGGCCCCTTCACCACATGCAGATTTGCCTCCTTGTCCTTTCTGCCAATCCCTTCCTGATCTGCCAGCCTTGCTTGAGGACTGTGTCCCCCACAACCAGGCACAGGCCTGTGTGACAGGAGGATTGAGTGCCTCGCCCCCACCTACTGTGAGTGCCCCGTCCTTCACAAGCCAAACTCCACAGGAGAACTCGCCTCCTTCAGGGGCAAGGCACAATCAACCCATATTTATTACTGACAGAGGAAGAACTACCCAGGAGTATTAGATTTCCCCATAAAGTGGGAGCATCTATTCCTGTAAATAAAATGCTTTTAAAAAATAAAGGCTGAACCCAAGCACTGCACAAACTGGGAGCCATTAGCAAATCAGGCTTCTGCAATTGCAGAGCTAAAATACAAATAACATTTTCCAGTAGCCATTAGTCTCACTCAGATTGCCCAACGCAGGCATCTCTGCTTTTCTCAGCATCTGCTTTATCAGTTGTCTTCCACCCAGAGAAGTCCATGGCTCTTGGCAGCAGCTCCTGCTGATGTGCACTGGGTTATTGCTCAAGAGCCTTTGATCAGCAGCCAGGCACTATCACACCTGCTCTGCAGCCGTGGCTGCCAGAGCTGGCCAGCACCAGAGCTGGATGGGCTCCCCAAGTGCAGGAGGAGGAATTCAGGGCCTGTTGGAGATGGCCTCATTCGCCATCTCCCCGGACACCCACATTTCCCATCACATTGCCCTGCCCGTGCCACAGCTGTGGCCCCGAGGCCGTGCCCCGGCTGTGCCCGGCACATCCCAGCCACGGCGCTGCCCTGCAGTGCCCGGGTGCAACCCACACCAAGTGCCTCGAGCCACAGCCCGCAGGGGCTGGTGGAACACGGGCTGTATCCCACTCGTCACACGTTTCCGTGGTTGAGGGTTTTCCCTGGGACATGCAGAGATGCCGAAGCCACTGTCATCTCCTCTTGCACAGCAAGCGACAGCCAACTCAGCTCTCTCCAGTTTGAAAACACAAGAAAGGAAAGTGCCCAGAATTTGCTGGGGCATGTGCTGTAAAACTGAGCAAGGCACAAAAATGTTCCCAGAGACACCGTGATCTCAGATCCATGTATATACAGATCCATGTAAATACATCCCATGTAAATACAGATTTATGCACTTATCATTACTCATGCCAGTAATAATAGTTCCACTGAAATCACTACAGCTATGTGTATGAAGTGAAGCACATGTGTCAGATCAGGATCTAAATATGGAACAGGCAAATCCACCTGCAGCTATGGCAACTGCACCTGGAACTGCAGATGCACATACCTGCATGAGCCTCTGCTATGTTCAGGGGCTAACTGATAATATAAAGGTATATGAAAAGCTGGTGGGAAAGGCAGGACCAGAAACTGTCTCTTCTGTTCCAAAGCTCAGTATTTATCCCTTGCATCTTAATTTCTGTCAGTGTTCTGTACCCACTAACTCTGCAGCTCTGTAATCTGCTTTGAGAGGGGTTGAGGACACTGTAGCTGCACTCACACATCAAGGCCTTCTGCCACCTCTCCTGCTCCTTCAGATTTGGGGACTCAACCCAGCAATCAGCACTATTCTTAAGTTCAAGCACAGAAATGTTTTGTGCCCCCCTGAGTGGTCCTCAATAACCCAGCAGCAGGAGAGCAGCCCTGTGCAGAGGTTGGGTTTCTTCACAGAGCTGGCACTGAGGCTGCCTTGTGTGCTTAACTGAAGTGTTCCTGGCTGGGGCCCAGCTTGCATTCCTCTAAGCAACCAAACTCCTTGATAATTACTCCTTTTTTTTTGTAATTCTCCTCATCTCGCTGTGCCAAGTTATCCCACAGATACTCTGCTCCTTGTACACTGAAGTGTCAGACACGCTGAAGTATCTCAGTTACATTCTTGGTTTGTTTTCTGGCCTTTTGCATTGCAAAAAGCAATAGAGACAGGAGCTGTATTTTACTATTCCAGGACAACAACTGGGCTCAGAATCCCTGTCAGAAACATCCACCCCCGAGTTGTGTGTGGATGGCAGAGGCTGGGGAAATGAGCAAAACTCTGTTTCTGCTGGAGCCACCGCGCCCCTTGTGCTTCGCAAACCGGCTCCAGGCACTTTCTCCAGTTCTTGTGATTCCCTTCCTGAATTGCTGCAGCCAAGTAATTGTTTCATCATGTTGCACTGAAATATTTTCCCATCGTGTCACCATCACATTCATTTCTCAAACCGAAGCTCCTCCGTTCACTTACAGAAAATCTGTCCCAAAGCATCTGTGGCCCCCACGCCCAGGTGAGGAGGGAGCACGGCAGGTGAGGCTCAGAGGGGTTTTTGGTTTTTTGGAGGCTGTGACTCCTGTCACTGTCATTTCTAGGCACCACCGGTGAGCTGCTCACCACAGCCTTAATGAGCTGCTGTTGCAATACACTGGCAAAGTCCCGGTATTTATAGCAAACAAACAAAGTCTGTGTCCGTGTGGGGCTGGGGACCGGAGCCTCCCGGAGCCTCCTGGCACAAGCTCTGCTCTCTCCAGAGGTGTCTGCACTCCAGCCCATCAAAGCCAGGGCTGCTGGCTGAGCCAGCCCTGTTCTAGCCTCAGTTCATAGAGGATTTATTCTGCAAATTGTAGGAAATTAGGAGACCTAACTAAAATCTCTGGTTAAATACCCTGAACTCTGGGCAGATGCTTTGATAGCTATGGAATGTGTGAGACAGGAATCCCAAAGGCACGAGCCAATAGGGCAGGGCAAGGTGAAAACCAGATGTAGATCATAGTCTTTCTTAGCGTTTAATTAAATAGAAAATATTATTGAAATTTATTATTATTTATTATTATATCAATAATTCCTATAGTAAATATATTTTGGGGGGGATTTATAACAAATGAGGGTTAAATTTCGCATTACTTTGTGAAATCGTGGCACCCAGTTGGAAGGTTTGGAATTAAATATGTCCCTGTTGTAAATGCAAATCAATTATCTTAAGCAAGTATTAACCCACTTATCCTCATTTTGAATTCCAGCCCTGTAGTTTCTCACACCCAGGCAGATCTATCCACCAGCACGTCTGGCAGGGGAGAAAAGCCTTTTATTCAAAGCAAAACGTTTGAACCACTGAGCAGGTGGGGAAACGATCACAAAGGACGAGTTGGTTTCCAGTGGAGTTTCCAATTTCCAGTCGATCAAATGGAGCACATTTAGGGAACGGGGGCTCTGCCAGCCCTGGGAGCTGCAGTGCCCGAGCTCGGGCTGGGCTGGCATCACCCCTGCCCCCAGCACCAAAGAGAAACTCTCCTGCAGCTCTGCCAGGTCTCCCAGCGGGCAAACACAGCACCAGAAATTTCACGTGATCCTGATGGCAATCCAAGGCTGGATCTAATCTTTTTGGGTCTTTGCACACTCACCATAGATTGTGCTGCTCTGCCTAAGCTGGGGCAAAGCAGCTTCAGCTCACAGGAAAGAATCAGGAACTTCAGAAAAGCCTCAGGATATTGTCCAAGTGTAGAGTTTCTACCAAAGGTTGGCTGTATTTTGTAAAGATTAAACTCTCAGACTATGTTTTGGGTCCCAGTAAAGTGTTAAATAGGAACTTAGCTGTTTTAATGATTTCACTTGTCTGTTCAGCAAGTGTCTCTCAAAAGAGACCTAATTCCTCACACATTTAATGTATTGGTGTGGCCACATGGTTTTATTTTTGCTTTATTGATTGATTGAAAAAAGATGTTCAGAATTTGAATGTAATCGTTTCCTTGGGAGTAGCAAGTATATCCCTAATTTTGCCTGGATTTCTTATTTAAAGTATTAAGACCCTTTCAACATCCATGTATAGATTTAACATTTTCTTCACACTTCACGTTAGCATTCAAGGTTTACTGTAAAACCCTGACTGTTAAGCATCTGTGCAGACATAAAGAACAAAAGTCAAACAGTCACAAGAGTAGCAATATTTTTTTTTTTCAAATAAGCAATCAGGAGCAGAAAGAGTTAGAAATTAATTCTATTCCAAATTCATTCCCCCCTTCTACCCTATAATCATCTCTAACCAGCCCAAATTGAATGCAGAGCTCTGCTTTGGACTCACGTTGTGTCGTTGGACAAATGCAGGACAAGGTGGTGGCTACTGAGCATTACCACCAGAAATAACAGAACGTGTGTGATTTGGCCTCAGGTACAGCTTTGCTCTTTATTAGAGCAGATACGGAGTTGCATTGACTTTGATTTGGTCACAGCTGATGAAACATTGCTTGAAATCTTGTGTGAGAGTCACTTCATGTTTCCACACACATCCACAGCCCTGACAGTTGCTCACACAATTAAATTGCAGAGGCAAACATCGTGCACAAAGCTTTTTCCAGGCTCCAATTTATGTATTCGAAGGCTTCTGGAGGATTTCAGTGAGGAGAAACCAAACTGATACCAAATGTGGTTGAGTCTCCTGTCCAACAGCCCTTGGGTACGTGTGTGCAATGTGGGTGATTTTTATTTGACAGAGGAGGAACAATTAGTACGGAAAGGTGCATAAATTTTCCTGCATCTTCCAAGAGTCACCCATGGAAGGCAGTGGGAAAAGTGGAAAAGCAACACCACAGTGTCAGAGCTGCACTGGGTTATTCACACTTTGGGCAGGTAAGAGAGAGTGATAATTGGAGAACTGCTTACAAAACTATTATTATATTTTTAAATGTATTTTTTAACTGCTACATATAATTTGTTTTGCAGAACTAAGCACTGCTGAATTCAAACACCTTACAAACCAGTGCTAGGCGCTTTGGCAAGGGGATGTCAGTGCCAAGGAAGTGCAGACTGACTCCTACGGAGGAAAGCCTCTGGTATTTCAGTTGCAATGAGAAAGACCTGTAGAAATGAGCCAGTGTAATACATCATTTGAAAAAGAAAAAGATAAAAATAAAAAGCCCAAATGAAATGCTGCTTATAAACTTCTCTAAAATTGAGAACAGCTCTCTGGTGCCTGCAGTTCTCTGCATGGCTCGCCTACCACAGGCTGGCCTGAGTGGCTTTAGGAGGAGAAGCTCGGGAAGCCCTGTCTGAGGCCAACTGAGACATTCCAAGTCCTGTTCTCAGCCAGCAGAATCTTATTTGTCATGGGAAACTAAATCAATATTTGGAGCTGAGGCGCTGTTTGGACAGGGATTTTCCAATCCTCCCACTGCAATTAGAAAAGGTATTTAGAATCTTTTGTCTACTTTAGTGCTTGGAATTTTCTCAGATACATTTACAAACCATTTTGTAATGGTTTGGAAAACTATTATTTTCTTAAAGAAATTTTAATTACAGGGGCTTTTTCATATGCTGGTTTAGAAGGCAGAGTGTTTCATGACCTCCATGCATTTAATGGCACTACAAAGCTTTTACAATGTAAGTTATGAGGGTAATACAAGATTAAGAATGAAGGATTGGGGAATTCTCTTTCCAAGTCTTTCACGGATTCCTTCTGAGATTGGTGTAAAATTGGTGCATTTATGGCCTCAGTTTTCCCATCTGTACAAAAAATCATTGCTCCACAAGGTTCCTCCTGAACTAGAAATCTCTCAGATGCCTCGGAATACAGCAGTAATTTAAACATCATTCTTTAAATTGCAGCAACGCCGCCCTGGCTCTCCTGCACTGGGGCAGGCAGGGTTTAAGGATGGGGATTAGCTCCTTCATGCCTGGTAGAGCTCTATCTCCAAAACTGGACTATTATTTAAACAGATATAAATACCTTCAGTACATCTTATCTTTCAATCCACCCTGCCTTCCAGCCCCCACAATCTGAACTCTTGTTGGAAGCTTTGTTATTTAGAAAGAAATAAAGAAATGTATCTGAGGACATCTCCAGTCCTCCAGCAGTTCCACCCTCAGCAGCTCTCGGCGGGGACTGGGAGCCCTGCTCGTGAGTTTGGGTGACATTGTGTGGCCCCCAGCACAAGAAGAAAATAGGATCTAACGATGTGGATAAGTTTCGTAATGGTACAAATAGTAGAATAAACAGCCACAGGAGGCTGGAGTAATCATCGTCACGAGGGACAGCCAAGACAAGATCTAACGTCTGTCCTGCCTGCAACAACTTGAGTCACGCTGGTGCAGGAGCTAGCTCACCCAAGAAATCTATTTTAGGGGCTCGTAAAAACAACTGAACTGCACTGTACAAATGGAAAAGCAAAGGGGGAAATCTGTACCCGGGCTAACCCTGCCCTGCTCACTACTGCACAGCTCTGGGGCGAGCAGGGAGTGTGCAGGGAATGTCAGGGAGGGCTCCAGCTGATGGACCCGCAGGAGGCTCGGATCTTAAGAGTCAAAAAAAGCAGAACAGTTCTTTCAGCAGAAAACATGTTTCACTTTAAAAGACACTAGAAAAAAGCAACGAACTTCACATTTGCCCTGCAGCCCACGGCAGTTTGTGTGGAATGTATAGGAACAAATTCAAGGCCACTGTCTCTATACTGAAACCCCCTTTTGTGCTCAGCTGTCAGAGCACAGGCAGTAAAGGAGTTTCTTTCCTGGGGCGCTGGGAATCTGGATCTAAAAACTTCATGCTTAAATTCGGCCTAGCAGGAAAATGGAAAATGCTGACTAAGACCTGATCTTTTGCCCAACTCCCTCCACGTAACCAGCCTGAGACTGTTCACTCCTGACAGACCTCGGCGCAGCAGGGAATAACAGCCGGGAGCTCTGGCCAGGCTGGCCTGTCCCAGCAGCGGGCAGAGCCTTGGATCTCCCCAAAGCAAAGCTCTGCCCTGCTACAAACCTCCTCCTCCTCTGCCAGCCCCTGCTTATCTGTCGCTTGCCCCCAGCAAACACCTCCCAGCAGAGCATTCTATCTGCAGCTTTTAGAAAAATGTCTCCGGAGCAAAGGGAAGGGGGTGGTTCATGAGCCTCTCACCTGGTTGGGTCTCATGGGAGCTTCCCGAGCAATGCCCGAAATTACCGACATCCAACAGAAATGCTACTTTCTCATGTTTATTCCTGTAAACTACAAACATAAGAAATGCTGAATCATAGAGAATAGAAACTCTGTAAAGAAAAAAAAAAAACAAACACAAACAAAACCTCATTTCAGGCTTCCTCCCTCTACTTTTTCTTCCTCCCTCCCACTTCAGACTTGGCGTTATTTGCCAAGGATTGGTCATGGTTTGGATAGCACATCTTGCTCTACACGTTCAAAACAGCATGAAGTGCAGAAAAAAACCCAACACAAACACCTCCTCCCCAAACAACACCCAAGCAGCAGCTAAAGCAGGTGATTAGAGGAAATAAAAATGAGGCAGCAAGAACTGGCTAAGGCTTCCAGCTCTGCTCTTTGCTGAGTTTCTCTAGGGGGTTTTGAGGCTTGGTTTTGTGTTTTAGGCTTTTTCCCCTTTCTCTGAGTCAGAGAAAGCTAAAAGACCAACAAAAATCCCTATCCCTGATCACAGCATTGAGCCAGAATCAGCTGGAATTTCAGCCCTGTGTTTAATCTAACTTTAAACATGCCTTCAAAATAAAACAAGCTACTTTTTTTAACCTAGTCATAAAGTTTATTAAAATTGTTCATTAATGCTTCAAATGTAGCAAGAATGCATAGATCCCAAAATATACATATGTATTTTCTTATAGAAATAGATTATTCTTTATAATAAAAAAACTGTAGGAACATCTTTAACAGATTACTCAATCCATGACTGACAGTTACACGAGATTGCATCATGNGGAGAGCTGCTCCACCTTCTTCTGCAGCCGCTCGTTCTCGGCCGTCAGTTCCAAGACTTTATGCTGCGTCTCCAGGTTGCGCATTTTGGCTTTGTCGCGGCTCTTGCGCACCGCGATGTTGTTCCTCTCCCGGCGGAGCTTGTATTCGTCGCTGTGCTTGTCCACGCACTTCTTGGGCTTGTTCTTGCTCGCCGGGGCGGNCCAGCCATGCTTAAAGGATTGCATCACTTTGCCCTTGCTCTCCTCTCGCTCTTTTAAATAACCCAGCGCCCAGCAGAGCCCGCCCGGGCCGGGGCCGGGGTCCCTCCGCGCCCCCTCCGCGCCGCCCGCCCGCTGCAGCCCCCGGCCCCGCTCAGACCCCGCGCGGCGGCGGANCCGGCGGCGGCGGACTTGGAGGACTCGGAGGGGTTGGGGGTGCCGGGGGGGCTGGAGGAGGATGAGGTGGACAGGTTCCCGCTGCTGCCGCTCGGCACCGACTGGTAACCCAGGTAGGAGCGCACGGTGCTGCCGTAGGGCGAGGACATGCCCCCCGGTCCCGGCCCCGCGCCCCCTTCTTCCTTACGGGGCCCTTTGCAAGAGTCCAGGGTCTCGAAGACCGGCTCCACTTTGGTTTCCACGATCTGGGGCGGGAAGCAGCCCGGCAGCCCCCCCGGCTTGTGGCTCTGGCTGGCGCAGGGGTGGCTGTGCCGGGCGAGGCTGATGTAGGTGTAGTCGGGCTTCTTGCTGCCGCCGCTGCCTTTATAGTCCTCGGCGAAGAGATCGGAAAGGAAATCTTGGCCGGCGCCGCTGCTGCACGGAGGCTCAAAGTTGCCCCCTGCTGCTGCCGCGGGAGGCGGCGGCTGCGATGCCAAAGGCTCCAGGTACGGGCTGAAGTCGATGGCTCGCTCGTGGTCCCCGACGGTGAGCTCGGTCATGGAGCGGCCCCCGGCCGCCCGCGGGTGCAGCTTGTTGAGAGCAGCCAGACAGTCCGCCTCGTAATAGAAATTAGCCACTTCCATGGATTTAAAGGCGGGCGGCTGAATGGGGAGGCATGCTGCGTCCCAGGCCACCAGGCGTTGCATGAAAGCAAAGGGGGATGCGGGGAGGAGGAAACGACGCAGGGGGCCCCCCCCGGCAGAGGGTCAAGCTGCCGCCGTCGGGGTGGGGGGCTCCAGACCCTGCCGCAGTCTCTGGCCTGGGCACGGCCCCGCGGCGCTGCCCACCCGGGCTGGATCAGTCCCTGCGGCGCGGCGGGGCTTCACCGCTCCGGCAGCTGCGGCGGGGGCTGGCGCGTCTCCTCCGGACCATCTGGTTCTGGGTCCCGTGTCCTAAAGTCTCTGACTTAGGAAAGTTCCTTTCCTCAGTTATTTATAGGGGCGGTGGATCCCATAGCAACAGGCGCGTCGCCGCCTGGCCGCCTGCCACTCCGCACGCTCGGCAACTGCTGGTCCCGGCCCCGGAGGAGGCTCCCGGGGCGGGTGCGCCGGTGCGGTGCGGTGCCCGCCGGGCCGCCCACAACAAACCCGGGCAGGGACGGAGGGAGGGGCCGGGCTGCGGGCCCGCAGGTGCGGGAGGTCGGGGCTGGCCGCGGCCACGGCCGGCCAGGACGGCAGCGGGCAGCGCTCAGCCCCGGGGCCGCGGGGACACGCGTGTGCCGGGGCGCTGCTGCTGCCGCCCCGTGCCCGTCTGGGCTCTGCTTTGGCACCGGAGAGCGAGGCAGTGCCCGGGGCTGGCAGCGCCGCACGGAGCTGGGCACAGATCGCCCCGGGTCCCGTTTCACCCTTGGGGAAAGCAAGGCAGGAGAGATTTTTTTAAGTTCTTTTGGCAAAGCAGGGGGAAAGCTGCACACCAAAGACGGATCCCGTTACTCTCCATCCCGTGCTTGCTTCGGTGAATCCCACTGGCAAGCAGAAGTGTCCACAGGGACGTGCCTAGAGCCACTTCCCGGTGGCGAGTCCAGGGCCGAGCGATGAGGAGTTGGAGCAGGGCACGGCGCTGCCCCGGCTTCCTCCCGGCCGCTGCGAGCAGCCAGAGCCCAGCGGAGCCAGCGCTCCCTGCCCAGCGCTTCAAGCACCGATGGGGGCCCTAAAGTTTGTCTTGGCATATTTGCTCTGCATGATATGGGGCAACTGTCAGGGCACACACGGGACGGGGAATCGGCGCTGGAGCCGGAGGGGACCGAGCGCACGGAACGGGGCCAGAGGAAAGCAAGATTTGTGCATCAGAACGTGGAATCCAAAAGTTTTTAGATTTGCGGGGTAAGTTTGGGAAGGAAAACTGAATCCTGATGTCCGTTTTAATTAAAGACACCCACCTTGGGAATCAAACTTATATTTTCACTCTCTTACTCCCACATTTACCTGTCTACAAGCTGATGATTCATCCCCAGAATAAAGGACATTAATTTAAAACAAAACATATAATTAAAGGAAGTAGGAGTGTCCTCCCTCAGTAAAGACCTAGCACTGCAGGGAAAATGACACTGCCTCTTAGAATAATGTGAAGCAATCCTGCGGTGTGGGAAATATTGTAACGTTAAGCCAGAGGAACAGGTATTGCATTATATGATTCAAACAGTCAACTGTTCTTAATGTTCAAACCTCAGAACTCTGAAAAGAGGAAGAATTCAAGAATCTGTCAGTGGATCATCAGACTTTTTCTTTCTTTCTTTTTTTTCATTTTATTTTTCTTTTCACGTTTTAATGGGATTTTTTTGTTTGTTTCCATAACAAAAGCTCCCTAACAGGTTTTCAGGCTTCAAATATTTCTAGTTCCATCTTTATCTACCAAGTTAATCTTTGGTGAATGCACTAGAGATTAAATTGGAGCTGGGCCTCACCAGAGAGCTGGGTCTGGAGATTGTACCTTCATAAATACAAACATCTGTATTGGGTGCAAATACTGGCAAGTCGCAGTGAGCCAGGGCTTGTTCTTCTGGCTGTTTACTCCCTCATCCTGTGCCTTTATCCTGCATTCTGATCTGGCAGTTACATCCAGTGGCTGCCCTAACTGGCCCTTCCAACCGAACTCTTAAAAATCCGTCTCGTGTTTCCTACCTCCGAACCATCCCAGGGCCCCAGAGGCAGGAGCTCTCCTGCCTGGTGACCTGCTACAGGCACGGCTGCTCTGCCTTGGCACTGCTGTGACAGGTCTCCAGCTTGCTGTGCTCCTCGGCTAAAGTCAAATGCTAAAGCTGCCTGGTAAAATTCCTGAACAGATTTTCAAGATGTTTTTGGAGATCTAAGTTTGCCCTCTTCAAGTTTCTGCCCTATTCTCTGCTACTCTGCAGCAGAAAGTTGTGTTGCTGCCTGGGGTTAATCTTCCCTAACAAAATAAAATGTCTGTGCAACTGTCATGTGAAACAGATTCTATCAGGGCTGGCGTGGCCCACACCTGCTCTCCCGGCCAGTGCTGAGTAATCCCGCAGTCACCCCGATCGCGTCAGCTGGGGTGGTAATTCAGGTTGGATGCCCAGCTTGTCCCCTCCTTCCCTTCTCCCCCTCACCTCCCTGCTCTGCCTGGATCTCTTTCAACTTCCTCCAGCTCACCTCAAATCCCAGCATCCACTCTCAGGGAGCCAACGTCCATTCTCAGCTTCTCATGGGAACCTTGTTGGCGGGATTAACCACTTATCCAAAACCCCAGCGTTCGGCAAGCAGGTTTTGAGCTAACTCTGGTCTCTTTTAAATTATTTCTGCACTTGTCACAACAAATGCACGGCCAGAAGTGGGGGTTTTGAAATGCGAACAGGTGCAGAACGAGGCTCACATCACAGGACTGAGCCGAGGTCTGGGCACACAGAGCTCTGTCCCTGCGAGTGCCTGGCTTGGCCCTGCCAGATGTGCAGAGGCTGCTAATAAATGTCCTGGAAAAGCTCCTCAGAGCTGTTTCATGCAGGGAGATGCAGACATTCCTGGTAAAGGGATGCAGGAACTGGCAGCAGCCCTTCTTCGGCTTGTCTCCCAGCAGAGCAATTTTCCTTAGAAAAGCAGCACTTCTGTGAAAAGCACCTTCCTTCTAGTGATTTCATGATTTCTTGTTTTTTCAGAACTATTCAGCTGAGGGAGGAGACAGCAAAAGTCCCAAATTACTTAGTAAGAACATAACATTTTTGAGGGAAAAAAATCTGATGCAATAGCATCCAAATTCCTTTACATTCATGTGTGAAACAGTACAGACACAGGGAGCGGAACAGGAGGAGATCAGCATGGTGAAAAGGTGGAGGGAAGAATCTCGTCCTCACTGCTCATCTCTGTCATGAATTAAACTCTGCTCTTTCTTTGTACTTTGAAGCCACAACTTTGCAGCTCTGGGCTCAGACCTACGGTAAAGCACTGCAGAGGAATTTTCTTCCTGGAAATTGTCTTCTTTTCCAGGATTTCTTGCAAGCTTTCCAATTCACGCACTCCAGGTCTACAGCAGCTGTCTCTGGAATGACACCAGCTTTGGGGAGATGCTGTTAGTTTAGTGGTGATGGCTCAAACACTGAAGTGTTTATCAGAAGGTCTCTGGACTGAGGGTCATACCCTAGAAAGAGGCTGGCTGACATTTCTGATGATTCTTGCTGCAGTTTTGTCCCATTTATTATTTCCCTGGCAGTAGCTCTTAGCAGGTCAGTAAGATCAGAGCTGCATCCTGCCAGAGCTGCTCACCCACCTTCCAGAGCTGCAGTCTGGAGCAGCAGAGGGGCAGAGCAGGGGCAGCGGGGGAAGAAGGTGATGCCAGCAGCTGACAGCTGCAGCAGGGCCTGAGATGCTGTGGGCGGTGTGTTGGAGGTGAGCTGGAGGAGAACCTGAGGGATCCCAGAGCAGTGTCCCGGCAAGCAAGCCAGCTGGGAGAGAGCACGGAGGTGGTGTGGGAAGGTCTCTGGGGGATAGGAGGGGACCTTGCCTAAAAGACTGACTTAAGTAGAGCAATGTTGCAATAAAGGCTGTAAAATAGAGAAGTAACATTGAAATTTATTTCTGAGCATGTTGAGCACTTTTTTCCCCTTCTCCCTAGCCCCAGGTCTCTCTTTATTCAGCCGCACACCATCTGCCAACAACTACTCACGAGCTATACCTGGCAGAGCACAGGTTTGAAACTATTGCTCTCCACTTGCTGTTCTCTGCTGCAGAAAAGCAGCACTTACGAAATGTCAGGCAGGGACAATGTCTCAACTCACAGAGAGGCTGGCTCTCCTTCTGTCTGCCCCAGCTCCTAGACCAGGCTTGAGACTTTGCTTCATTTTAACACAAAAAGTGATTGCCACATGCTTTCCCCTCCTGCCCCCACAGCGGGATGCTGTGCTGGCAGTCCCAGGGGCAGGGAGCTCCCCGGGCGGTCGCAGGCTGTGTCTCCTGGCCTCCTTCGCTTCTTTTGTTACAGACCAGAGTCCTCTCCCCAGAGTGCTCCCTCACCCTGTTCCCGTGTGACATGGTGGTGGGCTGTGACATGGTTTTTGTTGGTCTTCTGCTGATTTTCTGCTCACCTCTGACCCAGCAGGCTTGGCCTTTGCAGCGCCGCGTTGCTCAATCCCCCTTTATCTGCACGGCGCTCTTTGCCCTACCGGGCGCGCGGAGACGACACCTGGAGATTGACACCGGTGGGACAACATCAGCGAAATACCTTCCCTGACCAGACGGAAAATTTTCCAGAGCAAATTTGAGGTCAGAGCACCTACTGTGTGGCTCTGAGAAACAAAGGAAGGAGGAAGAGTCAGAGCACACAAAGGCCCATGGAAGGGAACAGTGACAAAGCAAAAGCCACAATCTCCATCCTGCATGGCAGAGAAAGTCCCTGCTGGAGCTGTCTGGCTGGAAGGATGTGGGCTGTCAGTCTGAACAGGGATAGTGAGGGGTGACGTTGTATTTTACGAGTAGCCCATTTCCTTGTGTTCCAATAAAAATGGCAGAGAAGTTGCTGTCCACTAACTTTCCAGAAGTTCTCTGTAGCTGCCTGACATTTCCTGGGTAATTGCAGCCTTCTGCTTTGATGAATTTGTTACAGATCATGTATTAATGATCTCTAGTGTATCCAAGCTTTCAAAAGATCCATCAAAGGAAGACAAATTCTATCCTTCCAGGGTACCCTGCAAAGTGTCAGAAGTTCCTAGTAACAGCACTTGGTAATTCATTGAGGAAATTTCTAAAGGAGGAGAACTCTTTGGAGGTCCTGAGTCTGTGGGGCAGATAGCTTGAACTCCATGGGGTGTATGGCCAGGAGCTATATAAAACAAGGGAAGTCTGAGAGGGGGTGACAGGAGAATGGGCTTAGGTGAAGAACTGAGAGATTTATTTATTAAAAGCATTAAAAGTCTGTGCTCTAAACTATACAAATACTTGTTTTTCATCTGCTCTCATCCTGTGTTGAGCACCACAGGGAAAGCTGGGCTGCCAGGGAATCGGTTTGGACTTGTTGTTTGTGAGTCCTGGCACTCGGAACAGCCCCGGGGCTGGTCTGTGTCACCTGGCAGCTGGCTGGGCGGACGGGCTGCCAGGTGGGGGTAACCAGGATGTCCTGTCCTCCACATGCCGCGCTCCTCGGTCCCTGTCATCCACCTTTGCATTTACGGCTTTGGACGGGAGCCGTGAGAGTGGCTGTTCCAGCTCTGCCACCCACTGACACTTTCCCATGCCAGAGAGAGTCCAGCGAGGAGCCGCAGCCAGTTCCTGCTCCCCGTGCCTCGGGCTGGCGGAGCGGCGCCGGGGAGCGGGCAGGTGCGGGGCCGAGCGCC
>VYXC01005082.1:298291-310097 GCA_013397175.1 Platysteira castanea
GGGAGAGCAGCACCGGGGCCGGGCTGAGCCGCTGCCCACCGGGGAGGGAGAGCAGCACCGGGGCACGGCCGGGGCCGCGCTGCAGCGGCTCCTGCGCTGGGCTCTGTCCTGCTGGATGAAGATGAGCTTGCTGGACAGCAGGAGCCACGGGACTCTCTCGTCTTGCAGGCTGGTTTAGCAGAGATGAGACGATTTCCTTCCCCTCCTCACTGTCAAAAAAAACCAAAAGAAGAAAAAAGAAAAGAAGAGGGGGCAGAGGATGGATTTCTGTTGTGGTTTGTGCTAACTCCAGTCATGCCCTGTTCTGGATATCCTCAGCTGCTGGGCAGCCATGGAACTGTTCCTCTTTCTGCAAGCTGGGAGTAGTGCAGATTTGAGTGTGGTGTTTGATTTACATGCACACAAGCACCCGGTGAACTCGGGCAGCCCTGGCTGGGAACGGGGCTGTGGGGGAGGCTGAACACCCCCGTTTTTCCCACTGCAGCAGGACACCATCCCAGCAGTGCCACAGAACCAGAGCAGCCTCTGCCACTGTAACTGAAGGTTGGTAGTGCCAGGGACGAGGCTGGCAAAGGGATTATTGTGTAGTAAGCAGAAAAGCCTCACCAAAACATGTAGTATCAGGCTTGAAAGCCCTTATACCTTCAGGTGACCTTGTGGTGTCCAGCATATTATTCAATAGACACAAGCTGAGTATATAGTTCAAATATTAATAGCTTCTAGATAAAAAGTTTGTCAAGTTACAGCATGAATCTTGGTTTTCATTTTCCTCTCCTTTTTATTTTTGTCTAGGGTTTTAAACCCCATTTTTCCAAGTTAGTTGACGTCTTTCAGACATTTGGCTTTTATCTGCAGCCACATTTGTTTGTGACGGGGACTATTCATTGCAGTCTTACAAAAAAAGAAGAGTTAACTTTGTGTTGTAACCTGCTTATATTCGTAAGAACTGCCCCACATGGGGCAGATATCTTTAGGAACATCTTGTGACATGATACAAGCTACAGTTAATTACTGCTCTCTTGAAAGATGGGCAACAGATTTTTTTTTTAACCCCTCTGAAGTACATGTTTCATTACTGCAGAGGTTGTGGGTTAGCCAGAGAGCACGCAGGAAGAAATCACTTAGTGCAGTTTCAAAATAGAAACTGGATCTCATCAAGGTCCAGAACCTCTTTCTTTCAAGCTCCAGCAGCTCTGCTGGGCTGCCCTTGGTCAGCTGCACTGCAGAGCCAGACAGTGAGTGTGTAACACACGAAAGCTGTGGCAAACATTGGAGAAAAAGCACTCCAGAGACATCAGTGCTGACTGAAGTGAGTGCTGGGCGTGTGGGTCAGGCATCCACTCACGGCTCCAAGGATTCTTCTTCATCTTGGATTTATTATGTGCATTAAAATGAGTTTCCACTTGAAATTTTGTTTTAAAAGGCTCTTGAAATTACACCAGAAACCTCAGATAGCAAAGGAAAATGATCCTTTACTTCAGTGCTGGTCCAAATAATTCAGTTCTTTGTCAATTGCTGCCTTACCCTACATGAAGTAACCAACCATCAGTTACTTGGTAGCTGTGGGTAACTTTGTGTTTCCATTCTCCACTGCATCATCCCTGAAGAGGGGAACTGCAGGTTGTGATTAAGTAGACGAAACTTTGATTCTGGTACCGTTCCACAGATGCCTTTGTGTTGCAGCAGCAGGGTTTGTGTGGTGCCTGCTGTGGGTGCCCTGGGCACAGCTGCGGTGTTTCCCCGTGGGGCCCTGGCGAGGAGGAGGAGGAAGAAGAGGAGGAGGATGGTGTTGCTCTTGCAAGTGGAGTGAGCTGCTGCAAGTGCTGGTGTGCACTCAGCAGGTGATGCTGGCACCAGTCTCTGTTCCTTGTGTCCCCTGGGTTGGGGATGGCCGTGCTGGCAGCTGGGGCTGGGCAGGGCGTGCCGAGCCTCCTGCCCTGGCACTGCAGGGACGCTGGTGGCACGGCCCGGCTGTGTCCCCACGGGTGTGCAGGGGGGACAAAGACAGCTCTGTGTGCCTGCCCAGTTGTCATGGGGCTCCCTTAAAGTTACAGGAGAGTTTGGCTGGAGGATTAAGTTTATCAGGTGGTGATTCTGAGCCAAGTTGTGCTTTTGTAGATGAGTATTTGCTTTAAGATCTGCTGCTGCTGAGCCCTGGGGGAGACAGGACCCCGATTCCTCGGGGATCTCGTTCCACGGCAGTGTCCAAGCTGCTGCGGCTGCTCCCCGGGGCTGTTTGGGTGTGCCCGTGCTCGGCAGGCATCGCTGCAGGCAGGACCGCGGTCACAAGGCGTTCCCGGGGCAGGGAGTAGCCCCAAGGAGAGATTCTGCTCCGGGAGTGACGTGCCAGGCTTGCCAGGGGAGCTCTGGGACGGAGCCCAGGCGTTCCCTGTGCCCGGAGTGCGGGTGCTACCGACAGGGCTTGCTGGAAGCCCTGGTTACAGTGTGCTAGAGCTGCTGTACACAGGAATACACTGGCTGTCCCTGCGCCTCTCGTGTGCACGCTGAGGGCCAGTTCTGACTGAAAGTTTCTCAGCTTTATTAGCCGAAATTATGAACTCTTCTTTTTTGCTTCCAAGCTGTTGCACTTGTTGAAATGTCCAGGGATTCTTCCCTTAGCCTCGTAGCTTGCCCTAGTATCAACCCCCTGCCTTCTCTGGGCTGTGAGTCACTAAATGGGGACTGCACGTGACTAAGGCATTTTATTTTCATAAGCAAAAAAAGTGACAAACAACTGGTACTTTGGCATATTGATATTGAGATAGGACTTTTTCGTGTGGAATTAGCCACATCGACCCTTTAGTGCTGTTCAGACAGTCACTGATTAAACATGACTACTTCTCAGTGATGTTACACAATAGCATCAGGTTATTTAATAACATCTTATCCTAGTTTCTTCCTCTCCAGAGACTCTAAACTGAACTTTTACAGTAAATATGAAACTTTGTATACTTTGATATGAGACTTCCAGGTTACAATTTGATCATTCTATCTATGCAAAGCCAAGCTTACGCTTGGCTCATAAAGTTTTGGTGAAGTACAACTTTTAATTGTAAAAATGCACAGCAGTTTTCTCTCTCAAGCTCTTGTGGGGCCTCCTCCTTCCGCAGGCCCCAGGAGCAGCCCGGCCGTGGGAAGTGGTTTGAGAGGCACCCACAAGAGCAGAGGTTGCAGGTTGTCTCAGTTTGACTCTGAAGCAGTGAAGAGGTGGAGTGGGGCCTTTCCAGGGTCACAAACCCTACACATTCCCTGGTTTCTGAGCAGAGCACAAGCAGGACAGAGCTCCTGTGCCTTGGTCTTGGCATTTTCAGTAAAGCCAGGGCCGGGTGTGAGGGTGCTGAGCTCAGTTCCTGGGGGCTGTGCCCTCTGAGCCCGGGGGCAGGACACACACCAAGTGTTACCCTGCTGCTCGGGTGTAACCTGAGCACAGCTCTCGCTCTTTTATTGCAACTCATCCTCCACAACTGCAGGGAGTGAGCACACCCTGCTGCAGTACAGCTGGAACAGGATTGCTGGTGGTTAGATTTTTTCCCAATTGCTTGAGTATAATGCACTGCTCCAGGCCCCCTCCATTCTTCCCCTTACCAGCTGACATGAAAACACCACCAGGAACATCTATTGAACTGTCAGTATTTTGCCTCAATTTGTGTTGCTGTTCCTGCAGTTATTTCCCTCCGATGATGCAGCAGCTGGAGGCGAGGCGGGCTAATGGGGGCATTACCTCAGCCAGAATGGCATTTGAGTTGTTGCAAAGAGAAGTGTTGTTTGGATATCTTCCCCTAACGCAGGCTGCTTGCCCTTTCAGCTGCTAGGAGCAGATCTAAACGCTATTGTGTCCCACCCGGCCTTGCTGTAGCCTGCATGTGTGGTCTGAAACAAAAACAAATGTACAGAATTTACTGCTTATAAAATAAACTGTCTTCAGTATAATAAGGGGGTACATAAAGAACAAAGTGTCTCCTGCTGCATTTAAGAGTTTGGGCCAACTGGATAATGGATTCAATGGTAGGGGCTGATTTATAATATGAAAAGAGCTTTTTTATTTCTTCTCCCTTTTTGAGAATGAAAGGTGAGGGGAAGGACTGCAGGGCTGAGGGGTCAGCCAAGCAAAAGGTACCCACTAGGGGAGGTATTTCTGTTCTGTAGGAGATGGGCTAAACACAAATACAGATTTAATGAAGGTTGTTACTGCCCAAATGGAGTCTTGCTAACCTCTTTTTCCTAATTGCCTGACCGTATGTATGTTCAGACTGGGTAGATCTCATGTGGTTGTAAGTATTGAAGTTAGAGGCAGATAAGTAAACTTGTAAAACAAGAATAAGATGTGACTGAGTCAGGAAAAATGCTGTATTTGTCTGACTGTCTCTCTCTCATTCAAGTTGCAGGAGTTATTACGGCCGACTTCCTCTCAGGATTGTTCCACTGGGGAGCAGATACCTGGGGATCTGTGGAGCTACCCATCGTTGGAAAGGTTTGAGATTGTTGTTCTTCAGCTTGAAAAAGTTGTGAAGCCCCTTTCTGCCCGTGCTCCCAGCCGAGCTGGGCTCAGTGCCCAGCTGGGGCAGGGCTGTGTTTGCTCCTGGCCGGGGCACACGGGCAGGCTGGCCCTGCTCCATGCGCTCACCTGGCTGGAGGCTGGCAGTGTCACAACACCGGTGTCTGCAGACCTGCCCCAGCCCTGTGGGAATGGCTGTGACACCACAAGCTGGACCCTGGCTGGGCACTGTGGGTGGTTAAAAGGTCAGGAGCACAGATTTGGGACATTTTCCCTGCAGCTGAACTCCTAAAACTTGTGAAACATGAGGATGCTCCAGGAAGAATCTTCCCAGTTCCCTCTCCCACGGGCCCCTGTTGTAACACAGTTATATTGGAATGGTGGTGACTGAGGATTTAATTTGGGATGTGTTATACACCTGCAGCTACAAATGCCACTTGCTTAGTGGAAGGTGCACTGGCTTCTGTAGTAGCAACAATCCGTTTGCTTAATTAAATTTCTTAATAGCTACCATTAATTACTCCTCATAGTGCAATATTAGAAAGATCATTATTTTTTTTAAAAAGTGGGCTATTGCTTGTTATTATCCAGAGTTACATGAACTACGACAGCAGAATTAAAACTGTTTGGTTTGGCTGATTTTTGTTCACCTTCAGTAGATTTCGTAGTCTCTGAATCCCTGTTTCTCTGGAGCACAGATTAAATAATTTTAAAAAACCCTACTGCCAGAGACTCTGCACTAAATACCCACGAGTTGAGACTGCTCAGGACACCTTTGCACAGGCTGGACATGCTGGAAGTGTTAAAGGAAAATCAGTGGTTTGACCGTCCCACACAGTGAAACAATTGCTCTGTGTGTTCAGATGTGATTTCTGCTCCTAGAGGTGACTTCTGTGTAGTCTGTTTGTCTTCCACTGCTTTGTCCAGTCACTTAATTTGCATTTAGCGTGTTAGTGCTGGCATCTGTAGCCCATAAATATGGTAGGCTGAATTCTAATTTTTTTAGTGGTTTTTTCCTCTTCTGCTTAGCAAGTGAATGTCACAGGCTTATTTTGCCTGTGAAATTAGGGTGCTGGTGCTTTGTTTTTAAGATTAAATACTAGAGGTCCTAAGTGAAAATTAAGAAGAATAAAACTGAAAAGCAAAGAAAACCTGGATTTGGGTGTGGGAACTGAATTGCTTTGCAGATGTAAATCAAATGCTCTAAGGTGTTGTCATGACAATAGTTTGAATCCTGCTTACATTCTTTGTACTGCGGAATTCTCTTCAACTCATTCATCAGATTCGAATTTATCAGAGGGGTTTGGGGGTGGGTTTGGGTTTTTTTTTTTGTAAGATTTTTCTTTCCAAGACCATTATTGAGTGCAGTATTGTGTTTATCCAATTCTTTTCCCAGGCTTTCATCAGACCCTTTAGGGAACATCATATTGACCCCACAGCAATCACCAGGCATGACTTCATAGAGACCAATGGAGACAACTGCTTCATGACCCTGGTCCCCCTGGCAAACATGGCTTACAAATTTGTTTCCTTTTCCCCAGGTAAGCTGTTACTTCTGGCTGCTGTGGTTTAGCATTCGTGTTCCTATTGAAATGAACATTTGTCTGTGTGAAGTTTGGAGAAATCCCTGGATGTGATACGACAAGGAATAGCTGTTGGAAGCATGGTGGTCCTGGCAGGAGGGAGAGAAACTTTCTTTCCTTTCAGGTGTGGTGGCAGAAGGTGGCACAGCGAGGTTCTCTAGCTCAGCAGAGAATCTGGGGCTGGAGAGTTGTGCAAGGAAGATTAGAAGTTATGCTAAATACTCCTTGTAAGAGGAACCAAGCTGTGAACATCTAGGGAAACTCACTGTGCCAAAGTGTGTAACACAAAACAGTGCTTCATCTCTGTGCACAAGTACTTTGTGTGCAAACTGAAAGTCAAGAATTAAAGGATCAAATTAATTTTATAGACGTTAAACTCAGTTTGACTTCCTGTTTATGGTGTGTTGACAGACTCTGGCACTTCCCAGCCTGTCTTGTGACATTTGGGAATTGCTTATGGCTCGCTGGCTCTTGTGACACTTCTGCCAAAGCAGCTTTGGTGAGGCCTGTGTCAGTTCCTGCAGCAGCAGGCAGCTCTGGCTGGGCAGGACACTGTCCTGGCAGAAATGTGCCTTTGCACAAGTGGTGTTCTCAGGTGCCTGTGGTGTTTTGCAGAGGCGCTGTGTGAGACCTGTCCCTGGGAGTGTTACGTCTTTGCCCTCATCATCTTCATAACCATGACCAACCAGATCCACAAGTGGTCCCACACATACTTTGGTCTTCCACGCTGGGTCATATTCCTCCAGGACTGGCACATCATCCTGCCCCGGAAGCACCACAGGATCCACCACGTGTCCCCCCACGAGACCTACTTCTGCATCACCACGGGTACTGCCACCCCGCAGGGCCGCCTGCCCAGGGCAGCCGTGGCACACCTGCAGACTCCTGCAGTTGACTCTGCTCCGGCTGCACGAGCCCTTGGGAAAGCTGCAGTTGGGTTTTTGCATAAGAAGTGTGGGGGAAGGTTGGTGATGAGCTGCAGGGAGCAGCCAGCAGGGCTGAGATCCGATTGCGTGGGGTCTCGGTGAGCTCAGGTCACTCATGGGGTTTGTTCACTAAAGCTGCTGTTCCTTCAAAAGAGCAGAGTGTCTGCAGCTGGTCTGCAATGCTCATTTCCAAAGCCAGGCTTCTGGGTTTTCAGCATCCACTCATTCTGACTCAGAGGAGTGGACAGGTTTGCAGAAAGCTTCCTTTTATATCTGTACACGTGGGAATGCTCAGTCACCAGTGCTGCACGATCCTAAATAAGTTATCAAGTTAATTAGACAGCTGGAAATAAACCACTCTGGTTCTTCCTTCTGTCATTGGCTCCGACAAACAGTTCACGTGGGTTTTGAAACCTCTGCCAAGAAACAAATCTAATTCTCATTAGCAGAATGTCATGTAGAAACATGGTACAATTAAGAAGCCTGTCTTGACAGATGGTGGCAAAAGTCTTGCCACCCAAAGAGCTATTTTTTCAGTCCTACTATGCCCTGAAAGTTTAAGCCTGACCATTATTAGCAGTATTGGGCTGGTTGCTTTTTTTTCTTATTAAAAAAACGTTGAACTTTGGATGCTGTGACAAACTAATCCTCTTTTTCCTTTGCAATCCCTTAGGCTGGCTAAATTATCCGTTAGAGAAGATAAGATTTTGGAGATGTTTGGAGAACATCATCCAAGGACTTACTGGGGAGAAGCCAAGAGCAGATGACATGAAATGGGCTCAGAAAATCAAGTAACTTTTGCCAGCCTTCTACAATCCATAACTTGTTGCCAATGTTGTTTTTAAAAGAAAAAAAAAAAAATAAAGCCATCAGCCAAATTCAAGACCTGCAAAGAAATAACAGACTCTAAAGCACAAACTAAAAAGTGCTAACACAGACTACAATGAAAAGAACTAATTCTTAAAACAATACTTGAAATGAAGATGATTACTCTCACTGAGCACCTTTTTGTTTAGCCATGTCTGCTTACACCTTAGACCACGCTTCGTCGCTGTATCCGTGAGGGACCGGGCACGCCAGGGCAGCACGGGCACTCCGGGGGGATGTGGGGCCAGGAACCACGTGTTGTATCAACATTACTGAACACTTCCACGACAGCTTGTCGCCTAAGACCTGCAGGGAGGTCGGTGACAAGTTGGTCACTTGGTGTTGGAGTGCAGGGCACTGCATGAGAACAGTGGGGGGAGAAAAGGAAGCCCATAAAATCATGACTGTTGAATGCACTCAGTGATTGATCAATGTCCAGCTCTGTCTTCACGATCATGTCCAGCCTGATTGATGTCCTGTGGAACAGACTTGGAGAATCCCGCTCCTCCAGGGGCCACCAATCCTCAAGTGTCTTCAGTTCCCCTTAAAACAAATTTCTTCTACTCTCCACGTGGATTTCTGCAAACAGTTTCTGCATAAGCCTTCAACTTCAGGAGCCTCTGAGGAGAGGGAGGGCACCCTACAACACATGTGTCTGTTCGTGTGGAGTGCTCACTGCTGAGTCTTCTATTAAGTGTTTCCTACCCTGACAATAAATGTTTGAAATAGTTCTAGCATTGAGCACACTGCAAATAGCTGTATTCAAGAGCTCAAGGTATCAAACTTGTAATGGTAGAAGGGAAATGTCAATGACTGGTGTTTTGTTCTTTTTTTTTTTTTTTTAAGGTGCTTGCTTGTTTCTGTAAATAATATAAAGCCTTAATCTCTTCTGGTGTAATGGAATAATATTTTAATGTGATGTTTGAATGTATATAATATATTTATAACAAAGCAGTTGGATAATACTAATCATGTTCAAGCCTTGTTGCTGTTCTTCATTGCTGCACTGGCAGCACTGAGTGTGAGAGCTCCATCAGTGGTTGCACAATGCCTCGTGCAGTCCCACACCTGAGACACCTGGCAGCCTGTCACAGCTCGTGTGGCTTGCAGTGATCATCTGCCAGCGTTTTGGGAGCCTGGCACTATCTTTTACCAGACTTCTACACCTTTCAAGAAGTGTAAGTAATTAATTCTGCTCTGGATGCAAAGGAGTAACCCCAGCTGAGTCAGGGTGAAGAAGTTTCTCTAAAAACATCCAACAGGCACTTTATCAAGTTAATGTGATTTGGATCTTGTTTAATTCTTGCCTGACTGAAAGCTTACTGAGGGTCAAATGTAAGGTATTTTCCCTCCTCTAGTTGTAAACTGTATTAAGTTCAAACTGCCTCTTCCTGAAGAGCAGGGTAAGATGATTTTGAGTCATAGGTTTAGACTCACCTTGATCTCCACTTCTTCAGATATGGTGGATTGCTTCTGAAAGAGTTGGGACCTGGCAACTCTCCTTCAGTGATGCCTCTTCAGATGCCTCTGAGCTGGGTTCTGCAGATTAAAATCACAGTTGGTACCTTGGTCACAAAATATTTAAGTGTTCAGACCCTTGGAGAACTTCATGCCATTGCCTGAAACTGTTGTGTGTTCCCATTGCCACAGTCAATATCAGGTCTCCGTGCAGTTTTGACATTAAAGAATTCTTCCACTTCAGTAGGAGCCCCAAAATGCTTTCAGTGGATCCTGGAGAGCCCTGGACAGAACTGGGTGGATGCTCAGGGCTCCTGTGTGAATCAGCCTGAAGCACTGGGTCCTCTGAGAGCTCTTTCCACTGCACGTTTAAATGCCAAGTGAGCAGCCGTGAGCAGTGGATGGAATAAATGGGTTTGGGACACACAAATCGCCAGAATTTGTACTTCTGAAGTGCTGCTCAAGGCATTGCTGCTGCCCAAACCTCTCTTGGCTGCTGTCGCCCTACTGGAACCAAATCTGAGCTACTCATACTGGTGGCTGCTGGGACTATTTATCTGGTAATCTCGCTTAACTATGAGAAACTGGGACAGAGTTAATCTCCGGATGCCTTTTCCACGTGGATGCTGTGCCGGGCTCCTGAGGCAGCCCTGGCTCCTGGCTCCCCACACCCGGCGTGGCCACGGCTCCCAAGGCCCCTGATCTACCCGGGGATGCTCCCACAAAATCAGCACGGCAATTCTGGGGCAAAAGGCTGCCTGGATCCTTCTTAACAGCTGTAAATCTGGCTTAAGATAAATTTGTCTTAAGTTGATTAGGAACGGATTAGAGCTGAATCAGAATAAGGCAGTCCTGTTAAACTCCAGGGGGATGGATGGCCTGCACTGCAGTTCAATGCTTTGAAATGCTTTTAGAAGCTCGCTGAGTTCAGTCTCACCTCCACGGAGAGCTCTGGTCAGGCTCCTGCTCTCTGGACCCTCCGAAGGACTCTCAGGCCTCCAACTTCTGCCAGGGCTGCAGATGCCCTCCGTAAGCAGATTCTTGTGGTCACGAGGCCTTGGAGGAGCAGGGGTGATCCCTTTTGTGCCTCCCAGGAGCAGGAATGATCCCTTAGTGCATCCCAGGAGCAGGAATGATCCCTTAGTGCATCCCAGGAGCAGGGGTGATTCCTTTTGTGCCTCCCAGGAGCAGGGGTGATCCCTTTTGTGCATCCCAGGAGCAGGAATGATTCCTTTTGTGCATCCCAGGAGCAGGGGTGATCCCTTTTGTGCATCCCAGGAGCAGGAATGATCCCTTAGTGCATCCCAGGAGCAGGGGTGATTCCTTTTGTGCATCCCAGGAGCAGGGGTGGTCCCTTTTGTGCCTCCCAGGAGCAGGAATGATCTCTTAGTGCATCCCAGGAGCAGGAGTGATTCCTTTTGTGCACCCCAGGAGCAGGGGTGATTCCTTACGTGCAGCAGTGGCACGGCCGAAGCCCCCCAGACAGAGCTGCCTGGGACACAGCTGCACAGGGAAGTGTTGCACTGTAGTAAACTGAGGAAAATTACTGCAAAGTGCCTAAAATCCTACTTGGAGGTTTGGGCTCGGGTGTGGTGCCTGTCTGTGATCCCCCTGGGACTCAGCAGCCTGAAAGGTGGCGGGGGATGCTGGTGGGCAGGGTGTGCGGGGAGCCACCGCCAGGCACCGGGGCTGCGGGGAGAACCAACCACCCGGCTGGGCTCCGGCTGCTGCACACGCTGGGCCCGGCCCCAGGGCTCTCCTGCCATCTAGCTGCCTTCTCCTGATGCTTTTCCTGATCCTTTTCCTGATCCTTTTCCTGCTGCCTTTTCCTGATGCTTTTCCTGATGCTTTTCCCCTTTCCTTCCTGCCTCCTTGCCCTGCTGCCTTGTCCTGTCTCTTCCTGCTGCCTTTTTGTCTTTTCTTCCTGCTGCCTTTTCCTGCTGCCTTCAGCCAGCCCGTGCTCAGCCGTGGCTGAAATGCAGCGTTACCGGGTGAAATAAAAGCCGAGCAGTCGGAGCAGCACCGCGGTTCTAAAGCAGCTTCCAGAACAATTGATGGGAGCAGCACCACGGCTCCCGTCGCTGCTCAAAGCTGAGCCTGCGAGGGCTCCCTGCAGAACGGGGCTTAAGCTGCCCTGAGTCTCCAAAGCGTTTTGCTTCCTAATGGTTTCCGGATATTTTCACAGCATGTCTTGGGGCTCAGTTTTTGGAGCATGTGGTGCAAAGCGAAGCGAAGCAGAACTCATTTCCTTCCTATTTCTTTTAACATTTTTTTCCATGTTCTGCAGGAAGCGGAGCGGGCTGGGGGAAGCTGGGGCGGCGTGTAAGGGGTGTTACACGCCCGGCACGGCGCCGGTGTCCCGGAGCCCCCGGGGCCGGTGGCCGGGGCGGCACCGAGCGGCGACAACGCCCGCCCGCGCCGCGGAGCTGTGGGAGCGCCGCGCGTGCACCACGGAGCTCCCCGCGCGCACGCCCCGC
>VYXC01005082.1:310190-336822 GCA_013397175.1 Platysteira castanea
TCCCGGCGCGCCGGAACCGGGCCAGCGCCGGGCGGGCCCGCAGCCCGTGGCGGGGCCGGGCGCTGACAGTGCCCGCAGCACGGCGGGGCCGGGGCCAACGTTCGGGCGCTGCTCCTGCCGTGCTCCTCTCCTGGCCAGTTCCGTGTGGCCGGGGCTGACCTCGGTGCTCTCCTCTCGGTAGTCCCCAAGCCGTGGCTGGAGCTACGTGAGGGAAATCAGCCGCTTTAAAAGCCTTTTTCGCTCATAACTTCTCTCTGTTCCGTGAGAAGTGTGCAACTCCCGTGTCAGGACGTGTGTGCTCCAAGAAGGCAGTGAATTTTTTATTCCCTTCAAAGCTGCTCCACACCAGCTTTGAGTAGTTATGCACACTTTCCCTTTGCATTTATCATTACACATTAAACAAAAATACCGCAACTAGATTTGGGGTGGGGTTTTTTCTGTTGACATCCTCTAATGAACTTCAACAGATCGAGTAAATCAGAGTCACTTCTGTTGAGCCAGTTTCATTTTCCTGCTTTCCTCGGTGCATGGAGGGTTTCACATGTGCCCCTGTAGTGCTTGTTTTCAAATTGCACCCTCTGAAGTTTGACTATGGGCTCACCAGAATGCGACTGGTGGGGATATAATAGAAGTATTTCGGAGTTCTTTTTTCACAGATAATTCTCTATCAATGACCACTCTCAGATCTTAAGGATAACCATCTCAGTGCACATGATTCATATTAATGAAGTTAATAAAAACACTTTTAAAGTGCAGTGGTTGCTGTCCTGAGAATTGTGTTACAGGTCTGTGTTGGAACACGTCGAGGTGTTGACCAAAGGCACAAAAGCTGTAGCTCGGAAGAAGGAACCCTTCTTCCCCTGTTATGTCACATTCTCCTGCCTGCTCTGCATTCTCAGTGCTCCTTTCAAGCTGCTGACTTTGCATTTTGTGTTTGGCTGGAAGAACAAGACAAACACTTTTCTTTTCAAGCCAGTGCAGCTCTGTGAGTGAATTGTTAGGTGGTCATGGAGGGGCACGTGTGGGAAGGGGCTGGGCTGCAGCGACAGTCCCAGCACAGCCTTTGGGACAGGCTGTTGTTACCCAGCATCTGCTGGCCGTGATGCGTGTGACGAATTCTGCCTGTTGTCCCCTGGGTTTGTGGCAGCTGTCTCATGTCCCAGTGCTGGGAGCAGGGCCCTCAGTGTCCTCTGTGCAGCGTGGGCACACGGCTCTCCAGCTGCTCCAGGGGTGACTTACAACCCTGTGCTGCATTTGTGCACTAAACCCAAGACTGAGTCTGGGGGGCTCCATGGATGGGAGCTGTAGCTGTAACTCACGGGCTGCCCTCACAGCATTCTGTTGTGTTAGGAGAGGATGGAGATTTTCCTCTGCTGGTGGCAAGGGCAGCCTGGTGCCCAGGGGCTGGCAGTGGCCCTGAGTGCAGGCGCTGTGGGTCCCTGCTGCCCCTGCAGTGAGGGCACAGGCTGGGGGGCTGGAGGTGGCACCTCCTCACTCTCCACTCCTCACCTGTTCCTGGGGGCTTGGGAAAGTGCCTCAGTACTGCCTTCACTCATTGGGAAACACGGTTTGCTAAGACTTGTTTCATGGAATCTTAACGTGTTCGTATTTGTCTGTAAAACACTGCAGTGTGTGTGATATCTTGAGTTCGTGGTAGTTTAGCAATGAGGCTTAAATACATATTGAAGATGAAAAATGCTCATCTGTCTTCAAAAGCAGCTGCTGACCCGGAGGAAGAAGTGGTAACAAATGTCCCTGTAATCTAAAAAAATCATTGGGCTGGTCCTGGCAATTAGACAAGTTGATAGATTAGATATTTGTATCTATTAAACAGGTAGGAGTAATTAACAAGGGGAAAAACCCAATCCTCGGCCTGGAAGGAATGTTAGGATGTGAGGTCCATCTGTACCACTGAGGGGGGGAATCCTGTGCTGCTGATGATGAGGGTTTCCCACACCCCATTACCATACAAATAAAAAGAAAGAATTTACTTTAATCACTTTAATAAGGCTGTTCCTAGGAGACCCCACTCTGTGTGTCCATCCTTCAGACTGAGGTGTCCTGCAGGAGTGCTCAGCTACCAGAGGTGATCTAGCAGGGATCCAAGGGGTCCTCAGAGGGTCCTGCGCTTGCTGGGCTGCAGTTCCACCACAGACCTTGCTCCACATTGCTGTCTTGCAGATTCAGGTTTTATAATGAGTCAAAACCCAGCTGTGCTGGCCTGGGGGATTGCGTTTGCCTAACTTTCACCCTGGGGAAGGTTTAATGACCTCACTTAACCTGCTTTTCCCTCACGGGTCAGTTTAGTGGGTCTGTTGCAGGGTTGTGAGGCGCTGTGATTACCAACAACCTGGAAGTACTGAATAGTAAAATGGTTTGCCCAGATTTAAGTTTTTCCAAGTCTGAGGAATGTGAAGAGCTGCATAAGAACCATTCATTGGGTGTATGGCTATGATAGTGCTGGTACATGTGGCTTAATGCTCCTAACAGGGAAGAGCACACATTGGGGTTAGTACAATGTATTAAAAGCATCTGTTTGTAACTGTTGGGGGACCTGTATCATCCCTGTAAACTCGAAGTGATGCTTGTGAAGAGGACGGGAGAGGCACAATATTGGTGTTGCACAGTACAGGTGGAGCTGCCTTGCAAGTGCCCCACGCTGGCTCCTTGGAGTGACAACAGGCATCCTTATCTCAAAGGAAACGTTCCCAGCACCAAGTGCTCTCTGGGACTGTAAATAAAGACTCAAGGGTAGGGGGAAAGTAATTGAAGAGAAAATGGAAGATAAATTGTGCCTTCTTAAATGAGATGTACTGTACGAGCACATGAAATAGTGCTAGAGGAGTTGATGCAGAGCTTTGTGTACTGTAATAGAAGGATGCAGTAGATTGAATAGAAAGGTAAATAGTTCAGCACTCCTACAAGATGATACTGAATTGAATATTTTCATCTTCAGTGACATAAATTACATAATATGTTTGAAAAGCAGCATTCTGGCTGAAAACAGTACTAATTAGTGCATTAAATACATAAGCAGGTGAGGATCCTGGCAGGTGTCACACTGACAGCTTTGGTGAGGGTGTGAAGGTTGGGATTTTCAGGCTGAGGGTGCTGTTCAACCCCTCAAATGGAGCTGCAGTTGCTGATGGTTTGTGTCCTGTGCCCCGGGTGTGAGCTGGGCCTGCAGGGACACCGTGTGTGTGTCGGGGTGGGCTCTGCTCCCCGGGGCCTCTGTGACCCTGCCTGTGCCTTCCCCTGGGGCTGCTCTGTGTCCCTTCCCCTGGGGCTGCTCTGTGTCCCTTCCCCTGGGGCTGCTCAGTGTCCCTGCCTGTCCCTTCCCCTGGCGCTGCTCAGTGTCCCTTCCCCTGGGGCTGCTCAGTGTCCCTTCCCCTGTGCCTGCTCTGTGTCCCTGCCTGTGCCTTCCCCTGTGCCTGCTCTGTGTCCCTGCCTGTGCCTTCCCCTGTGCCTGCTCAGTGTCCCTGCCTGTGCCTTCCCCTGTGCCTGCTCTGTGTCCCTTCCCCTGTGCCTGCTCAGCGTCCCTGCCTCTCCCTTCCCCTGGGGCTGCTCTGTGTCCCTGCCTGTGCCTTCACCCACTGGCAGTGAGTGTAGGAAAACCCAGCAGAGAGCAGCTCTTGCTCAGTCACAAACTTTTCACAGTGCAGAAGGAAATGGTGGGGGTTTCCCTCGTGAGATTTAGTGTAAAGATGTGGTCCAGGACACCAGCTCAGGGTGACTCTTTTTCTAGAATAACTTGTACCTGAGCTGAAATGTTTTGCTTTTCAGTTGTGATACAAGCACAGAAATCGTCTGGTTTTAACTCTGCAGCTGCTGGAAAGCTGTGGTTGGCCTCAGCCTGCCCCAGACCAATGTTTTAGTGACCTCTTTCCAAGGAACCTGCCTGAAGTATTGAAAGGTAGAACCAGCGCTGCAGCTTGCACAGAACAGAAAACACTTGAGATTGTTGAAGTGCACAGGAAGTTATTTTTATCTGCAAAATATCTCAGTACCTGTCTGCATCATCAGAGTGGAAATTGTGACTGTAAAGACAATGCAAGAAATCCAAAGTTCCTATCTCCTGAAAGCTTTTGTGACAATTGCTGAAAGCCTTTTATTTGGTTTTAAGTACTCCATCACTTCAGAAACTTTATATACCGTTGTGACAAGGAATGGCTTGTGTATTTTTTACAGTCCCAGTGCTGCAAGGATAGGATGTCCAATTCGTTATCTGCTGTCACTGCAAAGACATGAAACATAGACTGGGAAGGATGTAATTAATGCTGAATATCAAATACACAGAAACAAGTGACAGAAAGCATTTTAATGTATTGAGCAACAGAGGTGTTTAAAGCTGTTGGATTTCAGCTCACTTGAGTTACTGTAAATCAGGAACTGGTATGGGAAGCAGAGTTTAAATTGTCCAGAAAGGCCAGTTTGGTAAGTTGCTTGTTACCAGTGAAGATGTGGAAAAACCTTCAGCAAAAGACAGTTCCTCTCCTCGGAGCCCCATTTTCTGGGTGTTTTGCTGAGGTGAGCTGTGCCCTGTGTCTGTGAGTAAGAGGAGAAAAATCTCAGCTTGCTACCGTCCCTCTTGAAGTTGTTGCAAGACACCTTCCGTTGTATATCTGTATCTTTAGTTGTGCTGCATTAAAAGGTAAATCTGAGAATGCTTTAAGATCTTTAAAAGTCCCAGCTGACATTTAACTGTCATTCAGGATAATTCTGTTCTTCCTTTAGTGAGATACTGACCTGGTCAGACTCCTTTTTTCACCCTTTCAGCCTGCTGGCTCATTGGTTTACAAACAATTGGGTTGTGAGGTGCCAGGGAAATTTCTGACAAGGAAAACAGAAGGTCCCGATACGCTTGAAGGCTGAAGAGGATGTCACGAGGTCACCCAGCTTCTTAACTTTAACTCTGAGCTCCATGAAGTACAGTCTGTGGTTCAGTTCTCCTCTCTGGTTGCCATAAAATTATTTCATTCATGTTTTGTAGCTGGTGAACTCATGTGTGAGGTTGAGGCCTCGCAAATACACGTTGCTAAAAGGTGTACTTTGAGAAGAATTGTTCAAATCTGTCACTGGAGATCTCGCCTAGTCAATACAGTTATGATTTAGCTCTCACAGGTTTGCCTTTGTGAATAGTGAGTGTCTCCTTTTGCTCTGAAATATGTTTCCAGTTCCATTTCTGTGAGTATTTCTGTGAGGTGAGGCAAGCTGCACGTGAAGCAGTTACTGAGCTATTACTGTATGTTTCAAATGAAGCTGCTATTTGAGAGTCGTCTTGAACCTTAGTGAAGGCTAAATTAAAATGCGTAACTGAAAGTACTTTAGACAGGCTGATTGCTTTTTAATTGCCTCTCACTTTATTTAGGCTTTCTTGTGTTGAATGAAGGGCTCTCAGAAGAACAGGTTGGTTTGGTTACTGCCATGGAAGTCTCCATTGCCACACGGAGAGGGTTATGCAAGGTATTTATGCGGGTGGGAGGAGGAAACACCAGGGACCCCAGGTGCTGTCAGGGGGCACAGGGCATCTCCTGACTGCAGCTGCCATGCTTCAGCCGTGGGCATTTGGCAAATACTGCGTGTGCCCAGGACAGGTCTGACCGCTCTCTAGGAATCCTGGTGGGCAGCAGGCACGGTGGTGAGGTGTTTGTGTATGATCACAAGTGATAAAGTTGGTGTGGCTTCTGAGGCTCGGGTGGCAGCAGGATGTGGTAGCAGAGCGTGAGCGCTCCAGGCCATTGCAAATGAGGAGGAGATGGGGGTGGCTGAATGGCCTCGTGCATCTTTCCAGACTGACCAGAAGGACAAATCTGGTGTTTATTCTGCCTTGCTTAAGGGATGTTTATGTATATAAAGTGTTTATGGTCATATGGGCATAATCTTTTATATTAATATGTGTGATTCTCTTTCTGTTGAATGAATTGCCTGAGAATGTGTCAGGGAGGGAGCTGAACTGCCACCCTCTGTGATAGCTGAGGTGATGGTCCCTCATGTTACACCCTGAGCTTTAGAATAGGGGTAAAACCTGTTCAGAAATCAGCAATGTTGTTGGATAGGGTCTTCTGTTGTAAAATTAAGTTCTCTCCCGTGATCACTTTATTTTCTGTGGAGTGCATTAAGCTCAAATCTGTGTGCTTCCCTTTGGGCTCCCCCGTGTCCGTGATGGCCCTGCAGTGCTCACAGGGAGCAGTTCCTGTGCAGGGAACACTCATTCCTGTTAGCATTTCCGTGTGGCAGGAGTCAGTGCACAGCATGACTCGCCAGCTCTCTGGAGACCTCGCACTTGCCAAAGAACTCTGGAATCCTGTGTGACTCTTTTATGGCTCTGATTCATGCTGGATTCATGCTGAATCAGAGCAGCTGTATCTGGGGAGAGCTCAGCAATTAAGCTGCCTTCTCTTCCCGTAAGGTTGTAAAGCCAAGCCCAGCTCTGGGTAGCAAATGTCAGAGCTAAGGCCGCCTTTCAGTCTTGGTTGTGGCCTGCTGGAATACGTATGTGATGATGTCATTTTTAGTTACACACTCACTTAAAGATTCCTGCCTGGCTCAGTGAACAGGGTGTGATGCTCAGGGGCATCACTCAGAGCTGATGCTCAGAGGAAGGGTGGACGGGCAATATTTTTGGTTTTCTTCTTTGCTGTGTGGCCTGTGTCTGCCATAAAGCCAATTCCTCCTGGGCTATTTAGCTTGGTCTAAGTAAATACCAGTAAATTGTCTTTGCACCACTGATTACTGTGAAGGGATGTTATCAAGGAGCGAGGCACTGACACACAGATAATGCTTGTTAAGCATTGTGATGTTGTGGTGCGGAAGTGAGAGCATTTTTTGGCATTGTGACTCATTCAAGGTGGGTCTTCTGCTGCCTCTGGCTGGGGTTCTGATAACAGCCACAGGGTTTCCTCTGTGGCATCCCCTGCGCTGGGGGAAGAGCTGCTGGGCCCCCTCCAGAAGGACCTTGTGTTTGCCCTTCTGCCCTGGCCCTTTCTCTTCTGGGGCACCAGCAGGCAGGCTGGAGCCCAGACAGTGGTTTAGCTGTGAGTCATTCCCCATCTGCATCCACTGCAGCAAAAACAGGGAAATAGACGGGGTGTGTGCAAGCAGAGGTTGCACCTCGTCCCTGAACTCGTGCTCCACCTGCATCTCGCATCCCCCAGCTCTCTTATCCCAGGTGTTGGAGCTGAGCTGCTCTGCCTCCCCAAACTACAGCATGGACAGCGTTGGGAACAGAATTGAAAATGGGGTGGCTCCTCTGTCATGGCTCAGGTGTGACTCACAGACTTGAACCCTCGTGTGTCTGAAGTACACAGGATACACACTTCATTCTGTAAAGATTTTGTGGACAGTAAATGCTGGGGTTTGTCATGCAGGGGATGTGGCAGTGGTGCCCAGGAGGTCCTGTTGTCACCCAGGCTCTGGTGCTTGGGCAGTCTCATGGCCGTGGCTTTACCAGCCCCAACTGACTCATTTCTTTTCACAGCCAAAGATTTGTGTTGCTCAGCAGCCGTGGTAACAGCACGGCCTGGCTGGGAGGGGGTTTGGCAGGGAGCTGTGTTCAGCAGCCCCCAGATGGGAGGTTTGGTTCTGCCAGTGCAGGTCTGGGGTCTGCTGACACTGCTCTGCTGGATCTGGGTTCCTGTGCTGCTGCTGCAGCTGGGGCTGAGTCCTGCTGCCCAGGATGTTCTGGGATGTGATCACAGCAGTGTATCCAACTGGCCAGCAAAGTACTTTCTTTAGTCATTTGCTGGTTTGGTGTCTTTTATGCATGCTTTGTAGTGAATGAAATTTGGACACCTCTGATTGTGCAGCAAAATCATCTCTGCCATGTAGTTTCCTTAGGTCATTAATATATTTAAAGAAGAGTTTAAAACTACTGGATCCTCTGTATTTTGCACATGGCCAAGGAGTGCTCCATGGGCTGCAGGTGGATCTCTGCTTCCCCAGGGACCTCCACGGGCTGCAGGGGCATCTCTGCCCCTCGGTCCCTGCCCTTGGTGCCTGCACAGCTGTTCTCTGGAATGTTCTCGCTCCCCTCTCCAGCTGCAGCTGCTCCTGGGCAGTAACTTTGTCCCTTCCCAAGCTCTTTATCCCCTCAGTGCTGATGTGCTGGGCCTTGGCCAGCAGTGGGTCTGTCCTGGAGCTGCCCAGGATTGACTCCAACACAAGGGGGGAGCTTCCAGCAGCTTCTCACGGGAGCCAGCCCTGTAGCCCCCCACCACCAAAACCTGGCCCTCAGCCCAAAGCAGAGGAGCAGTGGTCTGGGGTGCAGCTCTGCTCTGTGGTGCCCGGGGTGCAGGTACCTCGAGGAGCAGTGGAGCCCGCTGTGGCCTGGGTTCAGGATCTCCTTCCCCACAGCCCTGGTGTGTGACCTTGGCTGTGTCACCGAAGCTCTCCGTGCCATTGTTTTCCACTGGTGGAATGGGGAGAAGGAAATCTCCCTGTTTTGCTGTCTGTTTGAGGAGAAATGTGCCAGCAATTACAAAGTGCTGAAATTCCTTGGTGGTGGAGGTCACAAGTACAAAGGATGCTATTGCTGCTGACAAAGCCCACTTCTGTTAACTTCAGATTAACCTACTAATGTTGTGAAAGAGTTTTATTTGTTTTGAAAGGTATTTTTAAAGCTCTGAGTCGACTGCTATCAAGCCTCTCATGGTGTCATTTTGTAGAAACTTGTAAATTTTTATACTATAAAGCATATAGACAAGTGCTAATTAGAGCTCCATAACACTGGATGTACCTTTGAGGGAACAGAGATTTCCTTTCATTTTACTGCCTGTAACGTGTGGCCTGTCAGCCTTCTAGAATGTTTATTTGGGGATACCTTGATTTTGCTTGTGAAATCCAAGGTAAATATGGGAATAGCTTTTTCCTAATGTTGAAATACTGTCATTCAAAAAGTAGTGGTATTTTTATGGTTTTGCCCAAAATGTGATCTGTAGAATGACCAAAAGTATCAGGGATATTACTCCAGCTTTTTTCTTCTTTACTGGATTTCTTAACTGAAAATATTTTTCTGATTGTTTCAGGAGTAAAAGTTCCTCGTAATTTTCGTCTTTTGGAAGAACTTGAAGAAGGTCAGAAAGGAGTGGGTGATGGAACAGTTAGCTGGGGCCTTGAAGACGATGAAGATATGACACTTACAAGATGGACAGGAATGATTATTGGGCCTCCAAGAGTAAGTATCTACTTAAATACTAAAATTGTACTGTTACATTTTTTCTTCCCCCTTGTCCTAACCTAATCACTGAAGTAGAAACTAAACAAAAGACAAATGACTGAAAAAACACTTTAGGAAGTGATTTATGTTGAAGTTCAAGTTCTGTATAATAATGGGTTTCATGTGTCTATAAGGCTTTTTGCTTATGATTTGGAGCATTTTAGTGCCTTTCTCTGGTTAGTTTGGTCACATGTCTGCTTTATATTTGCAGATTCAATAAGACATAAGTTTGGAGAACCCAGAATTCTAACGTCCTGTACCCTTGAATCCAGCAAGGCTTGAAACCCTTCAGCTAGGGAGGTTACAGATGCTGCAGGGGCCAGGGATGCTCTGTGCAGCACTGCTGGTCTTCCTGCTGCTCCTGTTCCGTTTATGGGGTGCTGTTCACTGCAGCAGGACTGACGAGCTGGAGTTTCAGCTGACTGAGGAAACTCAAATTTTAGTGATTTCAGTCTCTTCTCTGAATGTCCTCTCCCAAAGCAGCATCTTATAATGCAGCTGGTCTTTGTGGGAGCATTGTTGTGTTCTCTCTTCTCCCCCCAGCCCTACTAAACTGTGGGTTTACACTCTAGTAGTGAACTCGAGGACTAAATTGTGTGTTCAATGTGTGCATGTGTTCTAAAGCCAGAACTTGTCTGTTGTCTCCAGTTTCACTGTTCTGTTTCCTTAACATCCTTTGATGGAGTGCAAGTAGCCAATTCTCCTTCCTGCAATAGCAGATGTCTTCTACATCTGGCCTCAGTATCATTTCTCAGTAATTCCAGGGATCATTATATGAAAATCTTTACAGATCATTAATCATGTTCCTGCTCTCTGCTCCCATTCTGTCAGTTGCCTTTTTTGACATAGAGAGAGGTTGTACAAGGATGTGTGTTATAAAGGCATTATACATGCAGTGTTTTCTGTCTCGTTCAGAAGTGTTGTTTACTTGTTGTCTGCCTTTGTTAATCTCTCCCCAGTCACGAGCATTTCATTTGTTTATGATGTACCCAAATTGTTTTCTAGAACAGCATTTGATTTTAGAACATTAGGAGAGTGCTAATGAGCCTGCATTAAGGCTGTAAAGAAAGCTCACTGTGAGCATAGGCTTTATGGAGAATTTAAACAACCTTGAAATCTAATTTAGAAAATTAAATGGGAATTGAAATGTGCAAACAGGAGCGTGCAGCCTTGCCAGCAGTGATGGAAGTTTGCAGTTCTTGTCGTGCTGCAAAGCAAGGCTACAGGGCCATCACAGCAGAGGAGTCAGCTCTGCCTCTCCTGTTTCTCTGACACACTTAGGAATAGAGATCTTCTCACCAGGAGTGCTGTGACTTGTTTTGAGCTTCTTGCTTGAAGGCAGCAGACTGTAATGAGAGAGATTCTGGGGACTTGCAGCCATTCTTGTTTGCTGTCCCCCTTCTAACGCTGTTCATATTCAGTGATTACCATTTTGGTTCTTCGTAGGATGTGGGAATTCTGGCTGGGGGTGAAAGCTGAGTCCTGTTTCCCTCTGGGTGGAGAGCAGTCACACTTGTAGCAGGTGGAAGGATCTCGTGTTGGATATCCAGTGGGAGAACAGAGCAGCTCTGCAGAGCTGGAGCTCCCTGCGTGTGCTGCCCCGAGTGTCCGTGCACACGTGTGTCACTGCCAGGCTGTGCCACGTCCCACAGCCAGGGAGTCACCTTTGAACACAGAAACAGAAACAGTGGCACTGTCAGAGCCTCAGCTTCATCTGCACTGCTCTGTACTGGCTGTGCACAGCCAGGGCTTCCCACGGGCTGCTCCCCGTGTGGGGCTGGTGTTCCAGAGACCCCAGAGCCCTGCACGGAGCCCTGCTCCCTGCTCAGAGACCAGCAGCATTTATTACCCTGAAGAAACATCTGATACTCTGAATATTATAAAATGAACTAAAATCAGGGACCCAGCATAGTAGCTACGTGGCTGCCCACACTTTTGGTAGTTCTTGTGTTCCTAAAGTAGCCACTGCTTTAGCCAAATGCTTATTGAACTGCCTGATGTAATTGTTTCCCCCTTTCTTTTCCCCTCAGACAATTTATGAAAACAGAATATACAGCCTTAAAATAGAATGTGGGCCTAAGTATCCAGAAGCACCTCCATTTGTAAGATTTGTAACAAAAATTAATATGAATGGAGTAAATAGTTCTAATGGAGTGGTAAGTTTTTTGCTTTTATTCATTTTAATGTTGGTTTTTTGTGCAGCTTCAGTGCTTTGCTTATACTTGTAGCTTGCTTAGCTGCTCGTTGCTTGTGGTGCTGTTTGTTGGAAAAGGAAAGGGGGTAGAAGGGAACAAGTGGAAATTTATTATGCTTTTAGGAATACACTTGCTTTTGATTTTTCCCACTCAGATTTCATGTGGTATCTTTAGTTGGGGGTGGGAGGGAGTTAAATGTAACCAGTGCACCAATTCTGACAGGAATGGTCTTTTTGTCTATTTTAGGTGGACCCCAGAGCCATATCAGTCCTAGCAAAATGGCAGAATTCTTATAGTATCAAAGTTGTTCTGCAAGAGCTTCGGCGTCTAATGATGTCTAAAGAAAATATGAAACTTCCTCAGCCACCTGAAGGACAATGTTACAGCAATTAATTAAAAAAAAAAACCAACATGCCCCCCCTTATTCAATTTAAGCTGTCTTCATTTTCCACAGTAGTAAATTTTCTAGATGCATCTTGTAGACCTCAAAATACTGGAAAGGAAGTTCCCATTCAAAGGAAGTTTTTCTTGAGATACTGTAAATGATACTAATTTTTTTTTTTCATTTGAAATATAAGTTGTGCTATAACAAATAATCCTGTTGTGTAACCACTGTCCACATAGCTGAACTTCTGGTATCAGGAAAAGTCTATTTAAATTTATTACTGTCAAGACCAGTGTGGCACATCCAACTTAACTGTGAAAGGATCCATCCCACAATCACCTTGCTGTGTGTCTGGCCTGGGTTTTTTTTTTCTTTCTCTGTCTTTTGCAATAGAGTCGAAGCTCAGGGCTATTTATTAGAGTAGACACAAAGGTTTTTGCTTCCAGTACTACACTGGGCTGTATGGACTACTACTGGGGATGTGTGCTAACCTCAGTCATCCCTCCCTTTGTGCTCGCTCTAGTAAAGGCTGAATGTGACTGTGGTCGTTCTTGGGTTTTTATTATTTTTTTAAACGCCCTGATAATCTGGGGCAAGCTTTCCTTCTTTCCTTTGGCCAAGGCATAGATTGTATTTCTCTTCCTGGTCCCCCTCACCAGTGACATGAGCTTTGGGTGAGGGATTCAGGGTTCTTTTAATCTCTTCCCTCTTCCCCTCTTTTTAGTGGGGGTGCTGCTTTCTTTTTGCCCCTCTTGGTGACTCTTCTCACCCCTGACCCAGGGGTGAGCGTCGGGGCAATAACTTGACCTGTTCCCTCCTGCTTATCGTTTTGGTTTTGCAACAAATTTAGTCTTCACCAGCCTGGGAAACAAGAGTATCTGTTCTTCTGGCAAACGTGGGTTCTCCCTTCCCTCCAGCACTGCTGCCACACCGCCAAGCTGGCCACGGCCGTGCTCTTAGATAGGCTTTGACGTGGGGAAAAGAGCAGTAATTTACCAGGATTGCCCAAACCTTCTGCTGCCAAACTTCAGTGGGGGAGACTCTGCACGTAGAGATTCTGAACACACTCCAGGTACACTCAAATCCTTGTGTTTTGGTGCTTTGGATTGACCCAAGAATGTTCATTAACAAAATGTTGCACTTGCGTTTGCCCCTTCTAAAGATGTAACAACCACAGACAAATCAAATCTGGGTAGATTTTACTAAGGTTCTGTAAGTCTTAGAAATCTCTTCAGTGAAGATTTTGGGGAAGCGGTGGCACAGCAGATTAAGGACCTTGATTGGCTTTGCATCCTGGCAAATCACTGCCTTTTCTGGTTTACTGTTCCGGACCACTAACTGCTGCAATGTGGATGCAAGCTTACAGGAAACCAACCTAGTGTGTCCTAAGTTTTATGAAAAATTCAGTGTTTGTGTAAAAAAAAAAAGGAAAAAAAAGAAAAGAGTAAAAATAAACACATTTTAAAGCAGCAGCTGTCAAGTCAATGAACAATTGATGTTTCCATTTACTTCTGAGGAGAATATTAGTTGTAAGGATTTAACATCCTCTGTACTGAAAGTTTAACATAACAGTATTCCATAAGCAGCCTTTTTATTGTATCAGACCATTGCCTGATTTTAATATAATAAAAAGTGTGCATTAATATTAGAAGGCTTTAATTGTATTTATGTTTAGAATTTTGATCCCTTAAGGAATTCTTGATTTGTTGGAAGTATCTTCCTACAGATCATGCTTAGCTGACAGAATGTAAACTGGCAATTGTCTCTATCCAGCTGCTGCTGCTGTGCCAAGGAGCATCTGTAGTTTTGGTTTAAGCCTCAGGCTGCCCCAGACTTGGCCCTTGGTAGCGTCAGGTGAGGCCCAGGAGCTGCCCGAGGGTTCCTGGATCCCTGAGCTGGAGTCCCGAGGGAATGGAATCCCTGTCCAGCTGCGTGTTACGCTGTCTGTCAAGGACTATTTCACCACCTGAAATTTCAAGTGTTTTCTCAGATTGCTGCTCTTCACTATCTGAGCTTTCCTCCAAATCTGGGTAAAAACAAGGCTGTGAAATTTTGGCGGTTTCCCAGTGTTAACGTGTCTGCGGTTCAGGGGAGTGCTGGAAGGTCCTGGTGCATTCGCTGCAGTGATGGGCTGCAACAAGGTTCTTCCTGGATGGGGAATGGAAAAGGGAAGGACCTTGTGAAGCTTTGTGGAACTTGCTGCTGGATTCTGTCCTGGAATGAATACTGCTCCTCCTGGGGCAGCCCCGAGGGTGTCAGTGAAGACAATGGGACTAATACTGTGCGTGTGTGTGTTTATTTAAAATAGCTTCGTGTCAAAGATGGTAAATGGGCATTGGAACAACGTGATAATTACAGTGGGCTGCTTGATTGTCTCTTTTTCAGGGCTTGCCCTGTTTGGGAGGTTATGGTTGGTGCATGTTTGGGACCTCCCTGAACCTTCCTACTTCGAGTAATGATTTTAAAACTGTGAAAGCGTCTGGTTTGCTTTGCAAGTTGTGCAGGTGAGAGCGTCCCGCCCTGGCTGGGAGCTGTGCTGGCAAGAGCCACCTGTTCACAGCATCGGCCAGACAAAAGTAGGACGCTGCTTTGAAAAGAAGGGCTCACTGTGACTGTTCTCCCCCAGGAGTTGCACTCTCTGGACACCTCAGTGGCTCCGTTGCTGTTCCCACAACCGAGTAAGAGTGGAAAAATAACACCTTGGGAGTCAGCTGCCCCTGGAGCTGCACGGTGGCTCTCTCAGGGTGTGCCACCTGTGCAGGGCAAGGGACGATTCACCCCCAGGCTGGTGCCTGGTGCCTCAGAACTGAGGTGTGGAGACGGAGCCGTGTCACCCTGTGCTTACCCGAGCCAGGTGCCCCCCGCCAGCCTCGCCTCTGTGTCCCGAGCCAGGGTCCCTTCAGAGAAGGCTGTGAAGGGACAATAAATGAAATGAGGGGGTTGGCCATTAAATAGAGGGTGTGCTTGGGGCGGGGGCTGCTCGGGGCCGGAGCTCGCCCCGCGCTGTGCCCGCCCCGTGCCCCTCGCCCTGGGCTCTCCGGGCAGAGCCGCCCCGGCCCCGCCCCGGCCCCGCTCCGGCCCCGCTCCGGCCCCGCTCCCGCGGAGCTGCGGCTGCCCGGCCTCGGCCACAGAGACGGCAGAGGGAGCCAGAAAGCTTCCCAGGGCCGGAGCGGCCCGTCCTCGTGTGGGAACCGCTCTCCGTATTTCTCCGGGATCGGTTTCCATTTGAAAAGCCTGTGCATCGTGACTGCCCCACTGTACAGGCATTAACTTGCTGGGGTAGCGCCAGCACCGCAGTGAGCCCTTAATTGTTAATAAAGACTAATGGCTGTTTGCTTCTTGGTGTGTTGGAATTAAGCTCTGTGTGCGTACGTAGGGAGTGTGTGCTTAACTGTGCCCTTTCTGCTCTCTTACAACCCCATGCAGTGCTTTATATTAAAATCTAGGTTTCTCCCACTGTCACTAACAGTTCTGAAGCCAGGGTGTGTGATCAGCTGCTCCGTGGGACACGGTGCTGTCTGTGGCCTGTCCTGGTGTGGGACAAGCACGGGCAGCAGGAGCAGTGGCCGGAGCAGTGGCCATGCCCTCGGCCCTGGGCAGGTTCTGACCGGGGGCTGCTGCGGGGCTCTGTCCCCCAGCCCTGAGCCCGGATGCCCGCGGGCTGGGTGGAGCAGAGGAGCAGTGCTGAGCTGTGAGCCAAACCCCGCGGGGATGTGCAGGGGATGTGCTCCTGCTCCTCTGCCAGGTGCGCTGCCAGGGCTGTGGGAGCTGTTTGTGCTTACCTTGGTGTTTGTGGGAATTGGCCATTCAGCGTCTGAGGTCGCTGCTTTGCCTACAGGACAGTTTTTGCTACACCAAGGAACAGCACGGGGGGTTCCGTGAGTTTTTCAAGCTGGCACAGACATGCCCTGCAACAGGGGAGTTCCAGTTCTGCAGGTACCTGTAAATATGTGTGCATCAAGCTCCACCTACCCTGAGCTGAAAGAAGCTGAAGAGAAATTGATACTGATAATCTTAATATTTAAACTTCTTTACTTATTATTTTATATTTAAGAAGGTTTTCCTGATGGCTAAGGGTTTTCCTGTCAGTGGAATTGCCATGTTGCATTAATCTTGCCTAACGTGCTCTCCCAGTGCTCGCTAACCTGGCTGCTGACTGAGATTCAGGTCCCTTAATAGCTCCTCGTTTTCCTTGGTCATGCTGTAGCAGATTGCTGGAGAATGTGCTGAAGCCTGTGAAGAACCCCAGTAAAGGCAAATTTAATTTAAGCACATGCTTAAGTGCTTTGTTGGACCTGAGCCAGCGTGCTCAGCCTCTGCTAGGAAAGAGGTTTTTTTAGCCCTTGTTGAGCATCTACTTCCTTGTCCTCCCTTCTTGGTGCTACATCCCTGGTGCTTGTGCCTTTACATTTTCCCTGATGTCTCCCACATTGGTTGTCACAAAAAAGTAAAGAGCAGAAGATGATGTGGAGGATGGGGAGATAAGCTGGATGTTCATCATTTTATATCTGTCAAGCATCTTGTCACCTTTTTTCATCCTTATCTCCTTTTAAATAAAGCCTACAAAGGGTTTTCAGAAATGTGGGTCCTGTCCTAATTTTCTGCCTCTTGAGCCAGGTTGTTGGTGGCTTTGCCCTGACAAGCCTAGAAAGCCCTGCAGAACCTTGATGGGTGATAGGAGGGGAGAGTAAATGTCAAATGGTCTAAAAGTCTCTTCCCCCTCTCTACTGCTCAGCTTCTATTCTTTTATGTTGTCTTACCTTTTATTTTTCCACTTGCCAAAGCATGTTTCAGGATAGCCAAAGCTGAAGATTCTTTGGGTGGAGAAGACCAACCAAGCAGGAGTTTTGGAAAGAAAAGTGATGCAAACTTTTGAGCCATCTTCATCAGAAGCAATGGGGCTGTTTTCCCTCGCTCTGCTTTAAAACCCCGTGTTCCTAATTGCCTTCATCATGGTCTGCAGATCTATAGAGAAGAGGATTTTTGTTTGCATGGTGCTGGAGTCTTTCTGGGACTGATTTGCTCCAAGTGAGGCAGAGGGAAGAGACGCCGAGGGGAGGCTGGAGGCTGCCCCAGTCCTGTGCACATGGGCTGGGGCAGAGGGCAGAAGTGCCTGGTTTGGTGAGCTGGCAGTGAGCTGCCGTGTGTCCCCTCGAGGCAGGGGGAGCACGCACAGTCCCACCCCTTCAGGCGTGTTCCTGACAATCAGTGGCAGTGCCTGGTTGCAGCAGTGTGCAGCCATTCTGGATGCTGCAGGGGGGGTCTGTACGTGTCAGCCCGGAGCAGGGAGCGGTGTGGGGAACAGCCACAGCAGGACAGAGATCTCAGCAAGGATCTGCCAAACTTCTGTCCCTCCGAAGAGACCTCTTAAATCCCTGGGCTACCAGATTAGATGCTGTCCAAGGTTAGCGGCCAGATGTTTCTCAGCTGTTTGGGCTGGTTTCCAGCTGAGACCAAATGAGTGGCTATCCAACATGTACGTATTCATATAAACATCTTCGGGGCCTTGCCTTGAGTGAGCCATTAAAAACTTCCCACGATCCTGTGAGCGATGCTGCTTCCTTGGAGAGCACCAGAGTTTTGTATCTCGCACTCGAGGATCCCAGGCTCAGCTGCCACCTGCTCACACAGCGCTGGGGCCGCGCCTCCCCCGGTTCTGGTGGCGCCAGAGCAGTGTGGTCCCTGGAATTTGATTATTTGTGTTAGCAGATAATTTAGGCCAGAAGGCTGAGAGTGTTCCCTTCCTTCCCTGGATGTCGTCATGCTTCCCAGCAAAGCAGGCCCGGGTCCTGTGTCCCTTCCCCTCCCCTTGCCCCACACAAAAAAGTAACACAGAAACCCTTTCAGTGTCTCTTCTTGTGCAGGGTCACTGTCCACTCGTTTTAGGCTTGGTTTTGGTCTGTGCAGGCCTAGCAGAAGGAGACAATTTCTTTAACTCCAACATGCAGAGCCATGTTTTAAATTATTACACACATTAAAAAAAAACAGAGTTGGTTTTTGATGTGTGGTTGTTCTCCTGAAATATTCCTAATGCCACCCATGATCTTTGGTGTTCAAACAAGAGTGACAAGAAACGGCCCCCTCTGGTCTCCCACTGCCGTGAAACAAAACCCTTCTAACACTTTCCATCATTTCCTTCAGCTTTTAGTGCCTTGGTTCCCCCAGACCTGGCTGTGGGAACTGCTTGGGTTGTGGGGCAAGAAATGTCCCAGTGATGTTTTTAATGAGATTATGGGGTCACCTGGGCCAGCAGCCGTGCTGAGATGTGCCTTGGCTCGTGCCATTTCTTGCCTGAGAGGTTCAGCTGTCCCACCATCAGCAGGACCCTGGACTGGCACTTTGGTGTCTTCCCATGGCAGAGCCCAGGGGTCTGGCTTTGGGGAGCAGCTGTAATCCACAAGGGCAGCTTTTGGTGCTGAGGACAGAAACACCCATGTCCTTGTGTCCTGGTGTGAACGAGAGCAGGATGCAGCTTCTCTGGTTGCTCTTCAGCGATTTTTAAGGATGTCAGGCAGTTGCTCTGAAGGGAGTGCTGGGATGAAGTGGCTTTTCCCAACCACTCAGCCCCGGGTGTGCCCCTGGCTGGGCCCTGCCCGTGTTTGCAGCTCCCACAGTTCAGCCATAACCGAGAGCTCACATCCCTTGGTGGAGTGAATCTGTGCCAGCACAGGTCCCAGTCGGGATCCAGGAGCCATCAAACCCGGGGCTGGGTGTTGAATCTGTTCCTCTTTCCATTCCCCACAGCTTGGCATCCCCAGCTGAGAAAGGGATGCAGTTTTCTGAAAAGAAAAATGAGAAGTTATTTTCCCCTCTCTCTAGCACAGAAGCATTCCTGCGAGTGGGATTTGTCAGCCCTGGATGATGGGATGGGTGTTTTCAATCATTCCATTTCCTTGTATTTCCAGCTCATTTTTTACCCATTTCAATTTATTTTTAATGGCCCTGACACCCTTGTTTATAATAATAAACAGCGAACGTGTGGACACAATGAGTCTGTTTCAGGTTCAAGTGTTTTTAATAACCTTGCAGCGAGAAATAGACCCGAGCCCCGAGCTGGAGAAACCCGATGAAGACTCTGTGCTGCTGCAGTGAAATCTGATTTTGGAGTGGCTGCTGTGCAAACAGCCCGGACAGCGATGGCCGCGCTGCCTCCCGGCCAGGCCTGCCACACAACACTCCCCTTTGTATCGCCCCAAACCCTGACTCCCAAGCTGTGTTTTTGTCTTCCAGACATGACCTGATTTAAGCAAAGGAAAGACAAGGGGGTAGGTATAGCTATTTTTTTATTATTATTATTTATCAGTGCCTCTGCAGCCCCCTCAGCACGCGGCCCATCCAGAGCAGGGCCGGGTAATTCCCATCTGGGATGTGGCAGCAGCACAAGGCAGAGGGAAAAAGTGACAATCAGCATTGTGAGGCCTCGTGCTGTTTAATTAAGTAAAACCTTATTAGCTACTTTCAATGGTGTAACAACTTTGAGGGAGGGGTTGTTTGCCAAGAAAAATACCCGGGTGGGTGTGCGGGCAGCCAGGGGGGCTGCTCGTGCCTCCGGTGCCCAGCAGAAGTCAGGGATGGCTGCTGGAAAAACACTGCCCAGGCTGGGAGGGGGGGATCAGCCTTGTGGGAAAACAGGGGTTTGATTCTGGAGAGCACGGGGTGGTGACACTGCCCCTGGGGACCCCGGCAGGGCTCTGAGGGGCAGCGCAGGGCCCGGGGCTGGGACAGGCCCCCGTGTGACCCCAGCCCCAGCAGCCTGTCCCATCTCCCTGTCCCGTGTCCTCGGGGCACACGCTGTCCTTCCCTGCCTGTGCAGGGCACTGCCAGCGCTCTCCTGCTCGCTCGGGGCTCTTCCCTGGCCAAGAGGTGCCAGGTGCCAGCAGGGAGGGACGTGCGGGGCACCTGCGGCTCCCTCCGTGTGTGGCCGGTGTGCCACGGGGTGGGAAGGAACGGGGTGCCCGTGGGACCCTGCAGTGCTGGGGATTGCCTCTAAATGATCCCAGCCCTCGTTAGCAGAGGTGGAGCCTGGCCAAGAAGCTCTGTGCTGGAGTGGGCCCCGCCAGAGTGGCCGAGGCTGGGGGCAGCCCGGGGGTGTGCACCGAGCTGTGCCCGTCCTCAGCCGGGGCTGGGAGCCAGGAAATGCTCTCCCTGCCCCTCTGCAGCCCCGTCCGAGCGGGCCGTGCTCAGCCCTTTGTCTTTACGGGGTCTTCTGCCCTATTTATCTTCCCCAAATGTCATCTCCCCTCCCCACTCCATGCAACACCCCCCGAAAAATAATAAACGGCGGCAGGCTCTGTAAACAGAGCCTATCTGCAGAGCTGTTTGAAATGTGGACAGGCTCAAGTGAATTAGTTCAGCGAGGACTTAATTGCTGTCCTGTCTGTCAGCGTGCGGCGCTGAGGGTTCGCAGGGGAGGCCGTGGCAGGGAGATGGATGGGGTCCTGCGCCGGGGTGGCAGGGGGGTCACTGCCCCAGGAACCACGTCCCGGCGTGACCCCGCACAGATAAGCGGGCTCTGCGCCGTCCCCATCGCTGGGTCCTGCTGCTCTGACCCTGCCCTGGCCTTCCCCAAAGTCCAGCCTGGAATGAAGACACTGGGAGAAGGGCCTGGGCTGGCAAAAATGATGTCTGGGCTTTGTGCCAGCCTTTTTGGGGCTCAGGGCTGCTGGTCTCCACAGACTGGGAGGAGAACAGGGGAGTGGTGGCTGCTGGTGGCAGTGCCATGTGTCCCCGAAGCACGAGGCACTGCAGGGATATCTCCATCCTTCAGTCACATATGAGAGGGGCAAGAGATTCATTCCCTGTCCCCTCCTGAGCAGCAGCAGAGCTGTCACCCTCGTGCTTTGCTGTCACCCTCGTGCTTTTCTGTCACCCTCGTGCTTTGCTGTCACCCTCGTGCTTTGCTGTCACCCTCGTGCCTTGCCGTGTCCCTCCGCCTCGCCGATCAATCCCGACCCCCAGGCAAATCCCTGGAGCCGGCTCCAGCCCTTCCACACCGGCTCCAGCCCTTCCACACCGGCTCCAGCCCTTCCACACCGGCTCCAGCCCTTCCACGCCGGCTCCAGCCCTTCCACGCCGGCTCCAGCCCTTCCACACCGGCTCCAGCCCTTCCACACCGGCTCCAGCCCTTCCACACCGGCTCCAGCCCTTCCACGCCGGCCGGAGCCAGCACGAGCACAGCTGGTGGGCAAAGGCAGAAGGAGCCGCGGGTCCCCTCCGCTGTCACCGCGCGGGGCTCGGGGCCGGAGATGCCCCCGGAGGGTGGGAGGGATGCGGGGCCGCCGGCAGAGGCGTCTGGCCCGGCTCTTCCCCACCTCCCCGGCAATTAAACGGCAGCCTCTGATGCGTGTGGAAAAGGAAGGAGAGGAAGAAAAAAGGATCAGCAAACCCAAGCCCTGTTTACCCCCTCGAGGAGCACAGAAGTATATTGTCCATTTAATAGAAGCCTATAAATCACTGAAAAACATTTATAAAATAATTGAAGGTAATGGGAACCATTTGTTTAAATAACATCACGTTCATGCCCCAGAGGTGCAATAAAAGTTAGATTAATTGATAGGATTTTATATCTCACTGTGAAAAACTGAGTCACATTCTAGACACCGACAGTTTGGGAAAGTTGCAAATTCATCAGGCACCCAGCTACTATCAAAATAGTCTCTTCCATGTGAAGAGGCACATTTATATGACCCCGAAGGGTTTTGGGATGAGAACTATTTACTTAAACTGTGAAGTGAACTAGCCAGTGTGAGATCCTGACCCAGATTGGGGTTTTTTCCTTCCTCTTCTATCTGCTGTTGCATTTTTTTCCCATTATGATAAAAAACAAATAAATATCTCTAAACCAGAGGCTCATTCCTAATCCAGGGCTATAGTGTCCTGCACCCATCTGTGCCCATGGGAATGGCACCTCAGAGGCACCAAGTGAGGAGGCTGGAGCAGGGATACAGGGCTGGGGCCAACCCCCCGTTCTGGGCTGCTCCCCCAGAGCTCACCCAGTGCCTGCCAGCCCCTGCCCAGGGCAGGACTGGCTCTCCTCGGGCTCCTCTCTGCTTCCAGCAAGCTGTTCTCAGGCTGTGAACCCTCTGACCCTCCCCTTTTCCCTGTAACTGTGCTTTGTGGTTTGTCTGGGGACAGGGCAGAGAAGTGGAACAGAGCAGGGGTTTCAGCAGAAGGGCACTTGGTGGGGCACTGGGAGCTGTGGGCAGGGACTCCCCAGCCCTGCCACTGCTCTGCCTTCCCAGGGCTCCCTCACTGCCCACACTCGGCTCTGGTTTTGCCTGGTTTTCCCCAAGCTCCATTTTCACTTCTTTTCTCTTCTTCCATCAACTCTGGTTTGCCTGAGAGTGAGGCCAAAGTGAGCCTGGGGTCTGCCAGGAGACACCGTGGCAGTGTCACCCCCGGGTCACCCCATGGCCCTGCAGCCCCGGGGCTCCTGTGCCAGCAGCAGGGACATTGCACTGCTGGAAACTCTCCAGGGCTCGTCTGTTCCGTGGCTCAGTCTGCCCCGGGGGTGGAGGGGCACCCACAGCACAGGTGTCCCCAGATGCAGCCCCTCAGGGTGGGTGGCACAGAGGGGACCCACCTTGCTGGGATCCCGAGCAAAAGCCCATCCCTGGGGAGGCAGCGGCTCCCAGTCACCCTCAGCAGCGCCGCCGAGCCCGGGCTGCATCGGCTTTTGATAAAGGCGCCCTGTCAAACAAGGGCTGAATAAATCATGATGTGTTACCAAGACGCATTACAGCTTTTAAAACAACCACCATGGCATTCTACCCCACGGACTGATGAGTCTGGGGATGCCAGATCCCTGGCGCTCCGCAGCCTTGCTGGAGCCAGCTCACATCTGGAGTGCAGTAAACGTACCCAGAAGCAAGAAAGCAGCTCTGTAAGGGTCAGGAGTACAGAGAGCTGCTGCTGACTCCAGGCGCCACCCCAAAACCCACATGCATTTCCTTGTGTAAACACATGTGGCCAGAAGGCAGCCATGGTCACCTTTCTCCAACGTGAGCCCTATAAAACCACCAGCAAAGTGAGGAACAATGTCACTATTATTGTTTTAGAGGAATTCCTCCGAAGCAGAAAAGCATAGCCGGGCTGCCGACAAGGGTGTCTTTAAAAGCAGGGCTGACAATTGACTCCAGAGCCGAGGGGAGGAAAAAAATTCCCCCGGGGTTGATCATTTGCAGTTGTTGGGGGCTTCCAGAGCCGCCCGATAACCTGCTGGGTCCTGCTGCCAGAGGCACAGCTGGGCACAGCTGGGCACACAGAGCCCTGACACACTCACCCCCCAGTGGGGCCAGTGCCAAGGCAGCCCCCCCAGGGATGGGGTGCTTTGGGGCCAGCCCAGAGGAAACCCAGGGTGTTGGGTTTGGATGCTGGTGGGAGGCATCCATGGAGCCCCTTCTCTCTTAGCAGTGTGCAGTGAATGGACTCATGAGAGAGCCAAGCAACTGCTCCCAAACTTGTCCTGGGTTTGTTGCCCCAGAAGAGGATTTCTCCCCCCACCCCGTGTCAGCTGCATCTGCAGCCCTGATGCAATCAGAAGTGGCATCCTGTGGGCTGAGAGTTCACTGTACCTGGAACAGAAAACCACGGGTGCCTTCACAAGGGGGCTGACCAGGGCAAACATTTGGGGTCTGGGCCTGCTTTCTCTTGGGGGGTCTTGGAGACCTTGTAGCTGCTTCTCCTTGGGGATTTATTGCCTGTCTGTAAAAGCAGACACGGGCTGCCAGAAGCAGCCCGAGCGATAACCTGGAGCCAGACCCTGCTGGTAATGGGGAACCACGGCCTGGAGCTGCCCTGGCTGTGGCTCGTGGGCACTGAGCACAGACCCCCAGCACTGCCTGGCAGCGGGCACAGAGATCCTGCCAGCCGGGATGTCACCCTCTGTGCAGAGCCCCAGCTGAACGGGGCTCCAGCACCAGAGGGTCTCTGAGTCCCTGCGGGAGCCCAGGGCAAGAGGGTTTGGGGGACAGGACAGAGAAAGGGCTGTGAGTGTGTAGGGAGGTGCAGATGGGATGAGTCTCCAGGCTTAACACCTGATTGGGATGACCTTGCTCCTGGATCAGGGCTGTCCTCCAGTGACCATAGATGAACATTTGAATTTCACTGATAAGCCCATCAAATAGTTGAGTGTGTTAGAGGCTGTATGAATGCACTGCAGAAAGTTTCTCCAGTGAGTCAGGGTCCCAAACCCTTTCTTTGGGGAGCTTATCTTATCAGGCAGGGATGCAGCGCTCCCGAGGAGACGGGGCCAGCTCAGCCTGAGTAATGAGGCTCTGAGCAAGAGCGTTGCAAAACTAAAGGTGCTTTTTAAAAAGTCTGACATGGCAGAGAGAAGGGTGAGCAGAGAGGAAGAGGAGGCTTAGTCACGTTGGCCGTAACCCAACACCGTGGTGCTTCTCCAGGGCAAGGTCTTTAATGTCCTTCCCGGGACAAAACTGTACATCTGCCTTCCCCCTTTCCCTGTGAGAGAACCTGGGGGCTGTTCCCAGCCAAATCCGCTCCTTAATTCCCTCCATCAGGGGCTGGGGCCAGCGAGAGGGATTCCTCCCGAGGAGCGGGGCAGCGAGGGCCGGGCGGGGGCCGGGGTCCCGCAGCCGCGGCCGCTGCGCCCTTGGGCTCCTGCGGCCGCCTCCAGCCGAGGCACCGCCTGTGCCCTCCCGGGGGAGGATGAGCTGTCGGGAGCCACCGAGACAAGCAGCGAGTTTGATCCTGAGAGAAAACAAACCATCTGGCCGGCGAGCTCCCTCCCTCCCTTCCCTCCCTCCGCCGGAGCGGAGCCCGAGCCCGAGCCTGAGCCGAGCCTGAAAAGCCCCTGCGGTCCTTCGGGTCCCCTCACCAGCGGGAGCCAGGCGGGTGCGGAGCCAAAAGCTGGTGTAAATAACATGCAAATACTGGCTAAAGTTTTAGACCAGCTAATATTCCTGGGAAAGAGTAATGTCAGTGTCTGGGAAATAGACATCCAGAACCGTCCCCAAAAGGAGGAATATTAGTCCACGAGGACGATGCCTTCCCTGCTCCTCCTCTCTCCCCGGGCTGACGGAGATCATGAATTTCCACCTACTTGGGAAATTCTTCCCAGGGTAAGCGCCAGCATTAAATTAAAACCTCCTTGGAGCGTTCCCCTAAAAGCCAGCGTGTCCCAGGCGACACCCGAGCGTGGCCCTGTGCGGAGCGGTGCCCTGGGGAGCGCCGGTGAGCGGTGCCTTCGAGCACACGCTGGGCACAGCTCCTGGGGCATGGGAAGCCCCCAGACTGCGGGAAGCCTCTGGCTTCTGCCCGCTGTGTGCACAAAGCCCCGGACACCCACGCACGGGAGGTGGTGTGGAGCTGAGGGACCGGCTCTGCAGCTGCCAGAGCAGCAGGGACAGGCTCTGCTCTCAGCGTGGGTGACCAGGACAGACCAGCAGTGACACGTCCCTGGCACTGAGCAAGGAGCTGGTGTGGGGACCTCTGTGCTCTCCCCGTGTGGGTGTGCAAGGGTTAAGGCACTTGCACCCCCAGAGCCTTTGCAGGACACGTGTGATTATTATTGTCATTCCCTTCAGTTTTTGTGTTTCAGAAAAGTAGTTGCCCTTAGGATGGGGATCTAGAGGTGGCTGTGGAGGATCTGGCAGTGTTTCCTGCTGGGCTCTGTGATGGTGGAAGAAAACGAACTTTTTTATGTGGATTTTTCATAGTTGAGAAAAAAATAAGAGGATGGGTCTCTTTTGCCGTGGCAGAAGGGAGTGTCACTGGTGATTAATGGCATCGTGAGCTCCTTGTTGAAGCAGGGTCAAAGCCATTGTGTGGGAGATATTTGGGGCCAGTTCTGCCACCTGGTCAGGGTTTGCTGGGCACGGGGCTGCTGGGGGGTCATGGCCTCATCTCCAGGTGTTCTCCAAGATTTCTCCTGCTTCCATCAGCTCAGCGCGGGAAGTTTGGCCAGCCATGTGCTCCAGGACTGCATCCCAGCTGCTTCCTCAGGGAGGGCCCGGTCCTAAGACCCAGGTCGTGGTCTGCCCTACAGGGATGCAATTTTGGGAAGGGTCCAAGAGCGGGTCACAGGGAAACTTGCTGAGGGCACTGCCTTGTGTGCCAGCCTGTCTCTTCTTTGGCATCCTGGGCAGCCCCCGACCCTCACCACACAAGTGCAGAGGACCTGAGGACCAGCTCTGGGGGACAGACACCCTCCAGCTCTGTGGGTCCTGTCCCCAGCCCTGGCGTGGGGCACGGCCCCACCGTGCCACCCCCTCCGCACACCCCCGGGCTCCCAGCCCGCCTCTCTTTGTAGTGCTATTTTTAAAACACCAAAGGAGAACTCCCACCTCTGTCTGCTGGAAATGTGGTGTGTCCCCCGCAGCCAAGAGCCCTGCTCATTTTCAAACCTGCCGGAGTTAGCCTTAGATATAAAACCAAACAAGCAAACTGAAAGGGGCTTGTTGTGTAAAAAAGTTCCTCCGAATTAGTTCTATCTGGCTTGTGATCCCTTTTTGATTGAATAGTTAATAGCAGCCAGGTGCAGGCGGGACGGGACGCGCGCCCGCTCCTCTGGAAGCAGCCTGGGAAGGCCGGGCGGCGGGGCAGCCCACGGGTGGCTCGGTGTGTGGGCTGCTCCTGCCCTTCCTCTGCCTCCCGCTCACCCACAGGGAGCCCGGCCTCCGTTTCCCTCCCTCGGCGCTGAACCAGCTCGGGAGATGCACACACGTGCATCTATATCTGTGTGTGCGTGTGTGTGTGTGCATGTGTGTGTGTGTGTGTGCATGTGTGTGTACTCTGTTACTTCTTCTACCTTGTTCAACTTCATGGTTTTTCTTCCAATTGAAGGAAGACTGTAGCGACTGATTCAGTGTGTGTTGC
>VYXC01005082.1:336981-350524 GCA_013397175.1 Platysteira castanea
ATGTGTGTGTGTGAGTGTGTGTGTGTGTGTGTTGTGCACAAACAGAGCTTGGGCTGTCGGGTGTGCAGGAGTGTGGGCATGGACATGGGCACAGACACAGGCATGGACACGGGCACGGACATGGACACGGACATGGACATGGACATGGACACAGGCATGGACACAGGCACAGGAACAGTCATGACACGGGCATGGACACGGATGTGGACACAGGCAGGGACACGGGCATGGACACGGGCAGGGACATGGACAAGGACATGGGCACAGGCACAGGCATGGACATGGGCACAGGCATGGACATGGACACAGACACGGGCATGGACNCAGACACGGGCACAGACATGGGCACAGACATGAACATGGGGACATGGACACAGACATGGGCACAGACACGGACACAGACACAGGCACAGACATGAACATGGGCACGGACACAGGCATGGGCATGGACACAGGAACAGTCATGGATATGGGCATGGACACGGGCACGGACACGGGCATGGACAAGGACATGGGCACAGACATGGGCACAGACATGGACACGGGCACGGACACGGGCACAGGCACAGACATGGGCACAGACATGAACATGGGGACATGGACACAGACATGGGCACAGACACGGGCACAGACATGGGCACAGACATGAACATGGGGACATGGACACAGACATGGGCACAGACACGGGCACAGACATGGGCACAGACATGAACATGGGGACATGGACACAGACATGGGCACAGACACGGACACAGACACAGGCACAGACATGAACATGGGCACGGACACAGGCATGGGCATGGACACAGGAACAGTCATGGATATGGGCATGGACACGGGCACGGACACGGGCATGGACAAGGACATGGGCACAGACATGGGCACAGACACGGGCACGGACACGGGCATGGACAAGGACATGGGCACAGACATGGGCACAGACACGGGCACGGACACGGGCATGGACAAGGACATGGGCACAGGCACAGGCATGGACATGGGCACAGTCATGGACATGGACACAGACACGGGCACAGACACGGGCACAGACATGGGCACAGACATGAACATGGGGACATGGACACAGACATGGGCACAGACACGGACACAGACACAGGCACAGACATGAACATGGGCACGGACACAGGCATGGGCATGGACACAGGAACAGTCATGGATATGGGCATGGACACGGGCACGGACACGGGCATGGACAAGGACATGGGCACAGACATGGGCACAGACATGGACACGGGCACGGACACGGGCACAGGCACAGACATGGGCACAGACATGAACATGGGGCCATGGACACAGACACGGGCACAGACACGGGCACAGACACGGACATGGGGCCATGGACACAGACATGGGCACAGACACGGGCACAGGCACAGCTGGGCCTGCACTGGGCAGGTTCCGTGTGTGCAGCGTGGGCATGCCCATGTCCTGTGGGCAGCTGCCAGCCCCTGTGCCCTCCTGGCAGGGGCAGGAGCCCTCCCTGCCCCCGGCGCTCCCGCAGCAGGACCTTCACGTGGCATCCAAGACATTTTTCCATGCTGGCACTTGCAAACACGCCTGTGGTGTTTGGGCCCCATCCCCCAGTATGTGTGCAGCTTTAGTGCATTAATTTTAGAAACAAACTGTCTGCGTAGACAATAATAAAAAGTGGATGCCAGGGAGAGAGACTGTCCAGAAACTGCCAAGTTAGAGACTTTGCTCTTGTGGAGCGTGACATGTCCCTGGGAGCACAGGCCCAGGAGGGAGTGCTCCTGAAGGCAGAAACATTAACGTGATGCACCCAGCTCTGGGCCAGGGCACAGCAGTGCCCTGGTGCTGGCTGGCCCTCGGTCCCTGTCCCCATGCCAGACCGTGGGAGCAGCACTGCCGGGCAGCTGAAGATGCCTGAGCTGCTCCTGGCTTCCTGTGGCCTTGGGGTCCTTTTCCAGCCAATGTCCCTATTGCCAGTACAGTATTGTTCTTCCTTCCCTATCCTCCCCATTTCTTTTTGCCAAGTGATGCAATTTCCACCCAACTCTGTTCTGGAGAAAGATGTACAGCATGTCTCTTCCAGCTGGAGCTCCTGTAGTGCTGGCTGTAGCCTGTCAGGTTACTGAACTTCCAAATCCTCCAAAGAAACCAAATGATTTTATACAAACAATTTCCCTGTGCCTGAAAATACAGGGTTTGCCAGAGCTCTTTCTGGGTGTCAGCATTCAGGAGGATGCCAGTGCCAGCAGGAGAAGGAATTGTTGGGGCAAACACGCTGTGCCCTGCAGAGGTGCAGCCCAAGGGGAGCCAGAGCCACACCTGCCTGAGCTCCAGGGCTCCGGGCAGAGGGGTTGGAGGGGTTGTGGGGGGTTTGGCCACCATCTGCAGGCAGTGGAGGCCAGGCAAGAGCTGGGCTGAACCAGTGGGAGAGGTATCCACTGGCAAAAAACCATCTGGACAAAATTAACGTGTCAAAGCATTTGGAGTGCACACAACTGTGCCCAGCCCTGGGCACTGGATCTGCCCTTGGCATCGTGCAGTGACGGTGCTCAGACCAGGCTTCCTCCACCACTGAAACACAATTCCTGTTTTCCACCTGCAAGCAGGGCTGGTAACACCCTCAGGCTATGGAAAGGAAGGTAAGATCCAAGGGGAAAAGGTGCCCTACCAGAGCCAAGTCATTCCTTAGTATCCCAAGGTTTCAGGTGTGTTCAAAGGGCTGCAGAGAAAAATCAGCCTAAGGTCTGTTCCTTCTCCTGGAGGGGAAGTGTTTGTAGGATTAGGGCATATTTAGACATGGCAGAAATGGGATTCCTAAACAAAGGGCTGGGGGAGATGAGTCCCTGCGCTGCTGCCACCGCTCCCACCACGCAGAGGGTTTCCAGATTCACTGCCTACCTGCCTGATGGAGTAAAATTGTCCAGACCCACTGCCCAGCGCTCCAGACTTCCATTTTAGGAGCTGGTGGAAACAGGGTGAGGCCTTTCTAATCCCTGGTTTCCTTAGTAGAGCAGGAGAGGTGGCTGGGAACCCGGCCCCGCTGGGCACCCCCAGTGCCACGGTAACGGGCCCAGTCCTGGTCCCTGCAGCAGGGTCCCCCCACCTCGAGCACGTCACGCTGGCCACGCTGGCCATGCTGGCCAAACCTCCAGCACGTGCCCAAGCTGCTGCCCCTGCCTGGCTGCATTTCAGCCGGGTCCTTCTCCTGCCAGTGCTCTGTGGTCATGGGATGGAGCCTCTTCTCCATTAATAGCCATGGAACAAATTGGGCTTAAGTGCTAAATTGCAGCACAGCAGGCCTTTGATACAGATTTACTTTGGTATTGTGCAATTAACAGAGGGGGACATGCAATCCTTGGAGCTGGTGTGCGGGAGCAAATTCCTTCCATAGGAAGGAATCAGGGCAGGCTGAAGAAAGGTGTCAGAGCCAGCTGTCACACAGTGACAGGGCTGGGCCAACTAAGGTTTGGCCTGAGTTTAGGAAATAAAGATGCGTGATGCCAGACTGGTGCTATGGAGTGAGGACGGGATGCTGCTGAGGATTTTGGGTGCTGGAGGTGGAGACAGACCTGCACCACGGGCACAGATGGGATGGTGGGCTAGGTCCCCTGGGCTGTGGGAAACCTCCCTGGGAGCAGAGCCTTGGAAATGTCCCTCTTCCTCCCCCAGCCCCGTGTGTGCTCAGCTCGCGTGGGGCGAGGCGCAGGTGCAGGGAGGGCCCTGTGCTGGGCTGGGCCTGCAGGGCTGCACATGCAACTGCTTCATTTACGCCCACAACCAGTTTACAACCTCTGGCCAAAGCTTCAGCCCCTGTATGGGAAGATTTGGCCTGCGGAGAGACATCAGCAGGAAGGCGAGTGGGAAATGTGAAAGAGCTCTCTGTGTGAGAGCAGCTCCCTTCGTTGCCAGTGCACAGCCGTGGTTTTTCCACCGTTTGGGCTCGGAGACGTCTCCGTGCCACGAGCTCCGCCTGGGCTGCCCCGAGGGCTGCCTGTGGCTGGGCAGCTGTGCCCAGTGAGCCAGCGCTGCTCCCGTTGCTGCAGGGGTGATGGTGAGGGAGGGACGGGGGCGTTGGAGCTGCCAGGGCCGTGCTCCTGTGCAAAGGCAAAGCTGGGACCTGTGCTATTTGGGTTTTCAGCCCTGGGGCTCTGAGCACCCATTTGGAAGCTCTGCCACCTCCCTCAGCTGGAGGGGATGGAGCTGGCCCTGCTCTGAGCAGTCCTGGTGGGTTGGCAGTGTCGGGAAAGCACCAGATCCAGCAGCCTCGGATGGACCCTGGCCACCCACGGAGCACCTTGGGATGCAGGGCTCCCTCTTGGCCCTGGAAGTGAGGGGTGCAGGCAGCAGGCTCCCACAGTGCCCATTTGCCACTACATTTCCTTGGGAGTTAACGGCAAAGATAAAAAATTCATCTTGCTGTAAAACGCAGAAGGAAAAAGCTGGAGGAATGAAAGAGCCTCCTGGAGTGCAGCTGATCTGCTGGCTCAGGCAGCCCTCGGGAGGATGGAGGAAAATCCTCCGGCTACGAGTGCTTGGAAGCCCGGCAGTGTCTCTGCTGAGCAGGGATCCAGCCCGGTCCTGGCCCTGTCCTGGCTTCACCAGCCAAGGCAGATGCTGCTCTCACGCATGCACTGAAGGTGTGGGGCCTGAGCTCACAGCCCAGCGCTGCTCCCGCCCCTGCCCCTGCAAAACTTAATTGTTTTCTGCAAAGAAAAAAATCATTTGGGGAATAGATGGAAAAAGGAGATAGCGTCAGGCAGTCATGGCCTGTTCTCCACCTGTTGTTATTTTGGTCTGGCCCAATCAACCTGCTAGCCAGGCTGGAGCCAGAGACCATCTGGAAAAACTGCCGTGTTTATAAAACTGACATGGAGCAGCACCCCAGGGCCCTGACCTCCCACACAAATCTGGAAATGATTAAAATGGCCCTGGCTGCCTTCGCGGCGCGGAGCTGCCTGCGGAGCAGCCCACCGCCTGCATTTGGAGTTCTCATCAGCGGCGCTGGGAGCGCCGTGCTGCCCCCGGCGCCCTGCCCGGAGCCCCGCGGGCTCGGGGATGCTCCCGGGGAATGTGCCGGCCCGGCTCATCCTGCTGCTGCTTTCCCCGCTCGGAGCTGCCCTGCGCTCACATCAGCCCCTCCATCCGCCGTGCTCCTCCGCTGCCCTGGCTGCCTGGAACGGCCCCGTGCGGGAGCACCGGGCACTGACCACAGGGAGCACCGGACACTGACCACAGGGAGCACCCAGCACTGACCGCAGGGAGCACCCAGCACTGACCGCAGGGAGCACCCAGCACTGACCGCAGGGAGCACCCAGCACTGACCGCAGGGAGCACCCAGCACTGACCGCAGGGAGCACCCGGCACTGACCACAGGGAGCACCGGGCACTGACCGCAGGGAGCACCGGGCACTGACTGCAGGGAGCCCCCGGCACTGACCACAGGGAGCACCCGGCACTGACTGCAGGGAGCACCGGGCACTGACCGCAGGGAGCACCGGGCACTGACTGCAGCGGGACGAGCCCCAGGGCCAAAGGCAGCGAGTGCGAACCCCCGTGAGCTGCTGCCAGCTTCAGGAGCTCCTGCTGCGGGCAGCGAACGACTGCACGGCTCCAAGTCGCTGCTGCAGGACTGGTGCCACGTCCAGCCCTTCCTCGGGAGCAGAAAGGCGCTGGCAGGACTTTGAGTTGGGCTCCAAGTTTGGAAAAACACTCCCAAAAGGCTGCTGCCCTTCCCTCTGCGCCATTCTCAGACCTCCCACCTCTGGGATCTTGCTTATCAAAGCAGCCCTGTGTCCCCTGTGTAGCAAAGGGTGAGCAACACCAGGGCCCAAATTCAAGCCACATTGGACCTTGCTGACCTGCCCTGGCCAGGGGACATGTGGCTGCTCTCGGCCTTGCCTCGCCTGCTGGGCAGCAGCTTAATTAGAGAGGTGTGAATAATGAATTATCCGTGACTCTGAGCCGTCCATGGAAAATTGAAATCAACCTGCTTTTCAGCTAGGAGACGTCAGCAAACTATCTGCCAAGAGAGAGCAGGGGGAGGGCGCAGGGCCAGCCTGTGTCTCGGTGGGGATGAGGGGCGGGCGGAGGTGATGGGCTGTGCAGGAAGGGGATGCTCGGCCCCTCACAGTGACAGCCAGGCCTGGAGCTGCCAGGCTGTGTCAGGGGTGCTCCCCACTCCCACCTCAGTCCCCACCAGCAGGCGAGTGGCTGCGTGGGCACGGTGGTGAGTGCAGCCATGGCCAGCAACTGGAGGGGCAGGCAAGTCCCTCTTCATGGGGAGCACCCCTGGGCCCCCTCCAGCTCCCAGGGAGCAGGTGGAGCACTGTCCTGGCACGGGAGCAAAGCCAGGTCCTGCTTTACTCCTGGCCCCTGCATACAGATGGGGAGCAAAGGCAGGGAGAGGCCCCATCCACAGCCCCATGGCACGCATGGGGTGCGTGCAGCTCCTTCTTGCAAAAGGGCTGCTGGGACTGATAGCCAGGGCTTTGGTAAACACTTGCTTCACTCCAGCACAAGGGGACCTAATCCCTGGAAGGGCCCCGGCCTTGGGCCTGGAGGAGCCCTTTTGGCTGTGTTTGTTTTCATCCCTGCCCTGGTTTACCCGTTTGGCCCCCTAAGCCCTGGCCCTGAGTTTGCTGCCACCTCTATTGTTCCCTGTGTTATCAGGGGAGGACGGTGGGGACAGGGACAGCAGCAGGAGGGGCTGGTCAGGCTGCAGAGTGTGGCTGGGGACAGCCAGGAGCTTGAACTTGGGGCAGCCGCTGCCGGGCACAGCCGGGCAGGGTGTTCTGGGCAGGGTGTGCTGGGCAGGGTGCTCTGGGCAGGGTGTTCTGGGCAGGGTGTTCTGGGCAGGGTGCTCTGGGCAGGGTGCTCTGGGCAGGGTGTCCTTCCCTCCAGGTGCAGCCCTGACCTGGCTGTGGGGCTGGCAGCTCCTTCCCTCCTCTCCAACCTGCCCACGGAGCTGCTCATCCTGCTCCTGTGTGCTCGGGCAGGGATGCTGGGAAAGGCACAGCATCAGCACCTCCTCCCAAAGCAGGCAGGAGGTTTGATGGAAAAATGTGCCAAAATGTTCAGCCTGAATTTCAGATGCTTTCACTGGCTGCTGATAACGAGGGGCAGCCTGGTGCTGCTGCCGGGGCTGAAGGCTTTGAAACAGGCAGGAAACAGACCCATGGTGTCTTTGTCCAGGGCCAGCTCTGCCCATTGATCTCTCTAGCAGATGAGTAAACCCACATATATTAAACCGCAGCCAAAGTAAACACTTCCTGAGTGCTGAAGACGCCCAGGGAAGCTGAAGCCCTGGCTGGGGGCAGCCGTGTGGTCCCAGGCCAGCTCCCAGCACAGGCTCGCCTGGGATGTGGGGCTGTGTGTGCCTCAGTTTCCCTGCCCGGGGAGGGGATGGGCCCCTCCACAGTGGGTTCATCCTGGCCCCTGCCCCAGGGCGCTCTGGCTGCCCCTGCTCACCTGCCCCAGGGGACGTGGGCTGTGGGCACCCAGCAGCCCTCCCACCTCAGCCCCCTCCGCTTGCAGGGGTTATTAAATCCCCCGTTTGCAGAAGGTCGGGCTCCTGGCTGATTGCCCGTGAGAAGGGAGGGCAATTACAGCAGGAGATAAACCCTCGTGCCAGCCCCAGCAGCAGCCAGGGGTCCCGTGGCAGCCCCTGCACACACTCACCTGTGGGGACCACGAGGGACTATCAGCCCCTACTTTACTGTAACCTCTCATAAAATTACGGTTAAAACCTACGACACGAATGGATTTTGGGAGTAAATTGCGCTCCAGGGAAGTTCAATACTTGGAAACACAAGAAAAACCTGTGGCTGATTCAATCACTGGCCAGGGATGATAAGTGGGTCTGACCTGGGTTTCTTCTCCCTTGGAACTAAATAAGCATCACCTGGGCCTTGAGGGGAAGTTCTGGGGTGCTGGGACCCACCTGCCTGGGCAGTCAGAAGTGAAACACTTCACCAGGACATGAGCATTTCGGTGCTTTTTCCCTGGGGGAAATGACTCATGCTAATGGGGGTTTTGGCACAATGAGGTCTGTGCCTGATTTTTTCAATAAGCTTCAAAGTTTCACTTCCACATGATTGTTTTAGTTAATTTTGCTTCAATTTTTATACTAAGAACTGTGTTGGATACTTCTGCTTCACATTTTCCTTTAAATGATGTGCTAAATACACTGTGAATGCAATATATTACATGGACGTGGTCATTTGGATGGTACCAAAGTCAGTGTTATATAAATGGCAGTCTGGGAACGGGAAGGAGAGAGCAACCCTGTGATGGGGAGACCTCATCCCCTCCATCATTCCCACCACCTGCCAGCCCTGGACCCACCGTGGGAGCTGAGGGTGAATGGAAACGGTGGTTGAGGACAGAGGGGGGAAGCAAAGGGAAGTGACTCGTCCCTGTCACCGCCGGGCTGTGTGTCACCGGAGGAGCCGGGAGGCCACCCGCGTCCGGCCCGGCCAGCGGCCGGCACTGCTCGTCCTGTCCAGCTGTGCCCCAGCACCCGAATCACCCACGAGAGAAATAATCAGACACTGCAGGCACGGGTGGGACGCTCTGGGTGAGGGGCCGGTGAGCAGGGCCACCGCTGGTGCCAGGCTTGGGCTGCACCTTGCAAAGGCTGGGCAGCAGCCAGAGGAAGCTGCGGCAGCTGAGAGCCGTGCTGGGAGCGGGAGTGGAAACCAGGACAGCCCCAGCGCCACGACCTTTCCTCCCTCTGGGAATGTGCTGCCTCAGCAGGAAACGCCTGGGGCTCTCCAGCCTCTCCTGGGGGCTGCTGCTCCCCAGGATGCTGGCAGCTGCTCCAGGGCTCTGGGAAGAGGCTCAGAGAGGCCCTGACCAAGAGCATCCTCTCTTTGCGGGGGCTTTGGACAGTAGGGCTGGTCACACCCACGGCAGCCGCACACCCGGTCACCTACCTGATTTCTCACCTGGGTAAGAGAAAAGGGACCTGGAGGGAGCTGGGATGCAGGACAGCCCACCCTGGGTCAGGCTGCTCTCACAGCGCACCGTGGGGATTTCTGCCGTCAGTCTCGTTCAGTCTTTTTTGAGTGGTAAATAAATTACCTGGGAAATTAGGGCAAAGGATGGGAAAAGCCAGCATTGAATCCTGGTTCCTGTTCTCCATCCACACTGTGATGTGATTCTGGGGAAAAGCAGCATCCCACTGAGCGTGTGGAGCTGCTGGCCCCGCTGCAAGCACCTCAGCATCCCCCAGCGCGGCTGCTCCCCAGGGAGCTATGCACATGGATTAGAGCCTGCCAAAAGGACAGGGCCTGGCGGGACTGGCAGGGCCCAGCATGGGCAGCAGGAGGTGCTGGGTGTGAATGCTGCGGAGCAAAGCTCGGCCCCAGCCGTGGGGGCACAGAGTGGAGCAGGGATGGAACCCACGCTGTAAAACCTACGTGCTCCCCTCCAACTGAAAATCAAAATGTTTGCCCAAGGCACAGCCTATCTCACTCAAAACTCAGCCCAGGTAAGTCCCTACTGGCATCCAGGTTTCCACTGAGCATGGCTGGAGGTTGCCAGAATATCAAGCCAGGCTGGGGCTCAGGTTTGTGATTAAACCCTTGGGGTCTGGGGGCTGCTCACAGCCGCCGAGCACAGGGACTGCAGCACAGCCGCTACCTTCGCTTTCTTCAGCCAAGGATAAACTTGGAAGGGGGTTTTGCTGGCACAGCCCTGGCGCCAGAGGCAGTTCCATAGCAGCAGGGTCAGTCCCTGTAGGTGGAACACCCCGAGGAGCACCGGCGTAGGAAACAGGGGCCCGTTCCGGTAAGGAAACGGTGCGAATGCTATTTATTTGCAGAGTTTTGTTTTCATTAACTCCAGCATGAGTCAAACCCTTCCTGCCAGCATCCCGCCCGGCACGGTGCCTCCGGCTGGCACGGCTCTGCAGGGTGGAAGCTGCGATGGCGTGGGTGCAGGAAGGTGACGATGCGGCCCCGGGGCAGGTGCCGGCCGGCCCGGCGGCGCGAGTGGCGCTGGCCACAGTGCCGGCCCGCAGATGTGTCCCTGAGCCGCTCCCGGGGCTTTCCAGGGAGGCTCCACGAGCTGTGCGCATGAATCACGGGCTGGCTGGGAAAAGAGGAGAAACGCGGCGATGATGGGGGCAGACGGGGAGGCGGGGGAGGGCCGCAGCAGCCCCCCGGAGGGAGCTGGGGCTGCGCTGGAAACAGCTGCCTGCAGGACGGTTCCTGCTGATTTTAGGGGTGGGACTGGACCGACAGCCCGGAGCCGAGCCCCTCACGCCTTCGCCGCCGCGGACGGTGCGCAGCGCGGAGTCGGAGCCGTCCAGCCCATCCTGTCTCCCGCAGCCAGCCGGGAGGGAGGCGAGGGGCGAGGGTAAGAATAGCACGGCCGTCCTTCCCGGCGCCCGGCTCCGTGGCCAGGGATTTCCTGAGCAGGGCGGTGCCCCGCGGCTGCCGGGGGTGCGGCGCCTGCCCCTGCACCGGCGGCTCCGGGTGCCCGCGCCATCCCCGCAGCTCCGTGCCGGGGAATCGCATCTCCTCCGAACCACCCCAACCGAGGGCTGGCGCGACCAGCTGCCGGTGTCCGTGCCAGCCGTTCCCGCGGCAGCCGGAGCGCACGATGGGGAGGGAGGGGGATCCAGGCTGGGCTGTCTGACCAATCCACGCCCAAGCCGTTTCAGCTCGGAGAACAGCCCCTTCAAGATGAAGGAACAGGAACATTTAAAACCAGACTGGTGACAGCCATTAGAAACACCCTGTCAGGAACACACGAAGGTTTCCTAGTCTGTTCACTTTTCCCCAGCAGTGCTCCAGTGTGAGTGAAAACAAACCAAAGACAAGGTGGGCAGCTTTTACTTCTGCAGCTGAGAGATGCAGCACCCCATGCCCTGGCCCTGCCCTTCCCCTGCAAAGGCAGGGACGCCCTGCAGATATCCCATCCGTGGCCCTCCGTCAGAGAGGAACAAACCGCACAGCCCTGCAGAGCAAAGGTCTGTGTGAGAAGGAGCTGGTTCCCCACCGCTTCCTCCGCCTGCTGCCTGTGACCCACCGCCTCCTCCAGGCCCAGAGCTGGCCCAGGCAGGAAACAGGTGGGATAAATATTTGTGCAAACCAGAGCGAAATTTCCCTTGAAGGCCGTGCAATGTGTTTCCCTCGCCGCGGCTGTGAATGGGAAGGCAGCGGTCAGCACAGCAGCAGGTGCTGCCAGGGCGGTGTGGGACTGGTGCTGCCTTCCTGGGAAAAGTGAGCCCAATACTCTTACCTCACCCCGAAGACAGGCTCAGGAAGCTGCTGGGGGCTGCAGGAAAAGCAATCCTGGAAAAACCTAGATGTTTAATTGCTGTGGCTTAAACCCAAGGCCCATGGGAGGCTGGTTAAGAAAACCACCGAGGGCCACTTGCCCATGCAGCGCTGCAGGCACAGCCCTGGCACGGCCGGTGCCCACCCCGGGGCACAAGCAGAGGGACGTGCTGGCAGCACAGCAGGGCAGGCAGCACGCAGCAGGTGCTGGCAGTCTGGGAGCAGATGTTACCCAGTTCCTGGTGCGGGCTGTTCCCCCGGGGTGTACCCTGCCCGCTGGGAGGGACTAGGGTGTGAGAGCGCAAGGGAGCACATGGGTCTGGTGCTTTCTGCAGCCAAAGTGTTGCTGGAAACAATGTGCTGGTGGGGCTGGGGCAGACCCAGAAGCTCTTGCTCTCCCCTTGGAGAACAGTGGTCAAGATCTGGTCTGCTGAGCCCATCAGCACCAGTGTGAACGAGGGGCAAATGCACTGGGAACCCTCTGCGGTGGGAGCCTGCAGCTGTAGTGCCCAGCTGCACTGGGGGATGAGGAGATTCAGAGGACTATCTTTATCTAGAACCCAAATTGAACAAGTCTGAGGTCTCAAACAGCTTCATCTGGTTCATTTCAGATACAGCAGGGCAGCACAGGATACAGACGCCTCTGAGCTAACACGCACTCGGTGCAGCCCCGACATCTGCTCTCTGACCTCTTGAGCTCCGATTGCCGGCGAACCTGACGTGGCTGCCTTCCCCCTCTTGGATTTCCTCCTCCTCCTGCCTGCAGAGACCACGAGCTCCCCGGCCGAGGTGCAGGTGGGCACCCGCTTCCCCCCACAGCACTCCAGTAGCTGAGCCCTGTGATTTGGGGGCTGGAGGGTGGGGACAGGCTCTGCAAACCAACAAGGTTTCACAATAGTTTGCTTAGGGGCTTGTGACTTACGGCTCAAGTGCTCCAGGTAGGCCGGGAGCAGCCCTGTCCTCGCTGCCCACAGGAGCCCAGCCCACTCTGCCTGGGGGGCACAGCCCTGCACCCGCGGGGCACAGCTGCTCCGGGGACACTGAGCCACCACCACGCCCTGGGCACCAGGTACTCACACCCACTGAACCTGCTAGATCCACCCTGCATCCCTCAGGGCAGCTGCTCTCATTGCCGAGGGAGCGTGAGACCCACCCAGCAGAAATCAGCACGGCCAACTCCATCCTTTCCTCTCCTCTAACTCTCCCCTTTTTTCCTCCTTCTCCTTCCCCCCTTCCCCCAAAAGCTCTTTGTCTCCAGGCTCTGCGGAGGAAGCAGACCTTCTGAAAATAAACTCTTTCTGCTTTGATCTGGTTTATGGGCACGCACTGTTTATAGCTCCGTGTGTACGACTTGACACCTTCCCACCTGCGGCCCCAGCAACTGCTTCTTATCACAGCCACTTTGGATATTAACAGGGCGGCAGGGAGGGTGATCTGGAGGTCCCCAAGGCCCCTGGCCCCCCACACCTCACTGCCCCCCCAGCCACTGCAGCTCCCCCTCCCCAGGCGGGAGGGAGACAGGCTGGTGTCTCCCAGCATGTGATAATTGCATCAGCCCATGTTTATTGGGATGTTTATCTCGACCAGCAAAGGTGGGAGGGTCCTCATAGGTCGGATCCATCCCTTTCCCGCTGGAATTAGCTCCTTTTGACCTGTCCCTCTGCTCAGCCCCAGACAACACTGGGTCCCCAAGCCTGTGTTCTGATCTGGTGGATATATGCATGTGGGAAGAGGGGGCAGGAAAGGCCCAGAAAGCCCCAAATCTGCTCTATTCTGACCTGCTGGAGTGTGTACTGAAGCAGGTGTCACCCACCTGGTCACAGGACAGGAGCTTTGCCGTGCAGTGCCAGTGCTGCCGGGGGGCTGTGGCACCGTGGTGACACCGGGAGCAGCTGGGCCAGCACTGCCCCTGCCTGAGCCCCGGGGGGAGGGCAGGTACCAGGGGCTGCTCCGGGGCTGCTCCACCGAGCGCTCTGCTGCACCACAACTTCCTGGAAAGGGCCCAAGATGTTGCAATAAAACGTCTGTTAATAAACAATGTCAAGTCTGGGCTGCACTTACAATCATCTTTTATCCAGGCTGGCCCTCCAAACATCCGCCAGTGGGGCACCTCTGCTGGTGACACGATGAGCCAACGTCCCCGGCACGGGTCCCAGCAAGTGCCCGGGATCCCCACGCTGCTCAGCCTCCTCACCCACAGCAGCAGGGACCAGGGATTGCACCCACACTGCCCTGAGCACCCCAGTGTCCCAGAGGACCCCAACACC